>JABMCL010003896.1:0-132500 GCA_018857735.1 Alviniconcha marisindica | reverse complement strand
TTTCTGTGGACGTTAAGCACAATGTTTACAACAGAAAGGAAATCACCTAGCTGTCGGCACGCGCACCATTAGCTTTGTTCAGCTGTCAGAGTCCACGTGTGTTTGTGAGTCATGAGCGCGTGTGTGCATGTGGGTGAGGGGGTGGTGGTGAGGGATAGAGTGAGCCGTGTAATGCATTATTAAATTAGTTTGTGTCTTGCAAAATGTCATGTACAGCGCTTTGAGCCACACGCATGCATCATAGTGGGATTCGGGACGTTTAGAAATGGATTTATTATTATTATTATCAAAACTGATTCCAAGTTCGAGGGGATCATATAAAGATCCATAAAACATTCCCAAATGTCACTTCTTTCTCTTAAGTAGTTGAACTCTATACGCTTACCCAACTGCGGGTCTCCGGCACGATGTGAATCAAGTCATCCTCTGAGAGGAAGCGGCCAGGGAGCATGCGCAGGATGTCATCCGGGTTCTGCAGAGAACATGGCTGTGGGTTGACCGTGTCCGCGGCTGGCTGTCCGGTGTCGAACAGTCCGCCTAGTCCCTTGAATGGAACAAAACAATAACCACAAACCTTGGATTTACGTACAAGACAGTACCATGTATAGAAAAATACGCAGCAAACATAATTATATTCGCTTGTTAGCATTCGTTAGCTGATACCCTGAGCTTCACCCACTGTTGAGTGAGATGGTAGCGTCTGCAACCGTTTGCCATACCGGTACATACACACCTCCAAGCCTCGTTTTTTGGCACCTTCCTTTAAACTTTGCCAGAACTGAAAAGGACACTCTTTATTCCGCAGGCCAACACGGAAATTGCGTACGTCAAAACTAACGCAATTAAAATGTAGGGCAGAGGGTTTTGGAGAGAAAAAAGAAGAAAAAAGTGAATGGACCGGAAAGGAAGAAATTATGACAAGGAAGAAATTCCAGGCAGTGGGCAAAGCACTCGCATGCTCTGGGTTTTCAAAGGAGAAGACCTTAATTTCTGCGTCCGAAATACCCGGCCGCTGGACCCCAAGATCGTCCGATGACCCCTAAACCCAAATTCACCCCTGAGTGACGTAACCGTGACCAAGAGAATAATTCATTAATTTACTTGCAAGCTTCGTTTTGTAAAGATGGGTTCACGACTCTAGCCCTTCTTTCATTCAGTATACCATGTTTATATTGTAGCGAGGTGAGTGGGTTTTTTGTTTTTGTTTTTGTTTTTTTAAGACAGGATTAGGCCTTTACTTTTATCTTTTGGTACATTAATTGGCTCCACCATTATACTCTGCACAGATGGATGTGCGCTTTTGTTGTTTTTCTTCGTACTGTTGTGTTTTAACAAGGACAGATTGTAAGACTAGGCTGCTGCCTAAAATCTTTACCCTTGAGTATTAAAGGTGCTGTTGATGTTGATCGCTTTTACATAGCGCTATTCTCCGCTTTCGAGCAGTAGTCTGCGCTTGCATGTGATTCTACATGAGTCAATAGCTTTTTATAGCGCGTTTTTGAATATCCACATGTGGTGTACTTAATAGCGCTGGCATGGCTGGTGCCACATGAAACAGCTGCCGTCTCGGCGCAAGTTCTGTGTACGCCATACAACCATTCACCATGTCACTTCACGCAAAGCCACATACGTAAGGCGCATGCGTGTTTAACTGTAACCCGCCACCTGCACTTTTGGCGGAAAAGGCCGGGATTGTTTACGTGCTTCTGCGGTAACACGGGGGTGGAACGGATACCGAAATAAGAGTCAGAACAGAAAGCTGACCCTGGAGAAGAAAATTCTCCCACAGCTCCTATAGGGATTCGAACCCTCGACCTTTCAGTCACGAGTTGGGCGCTCTAACCACTGAGCTATCCCCGCTCCCAGCCCAAGTTCAATCAATCACCCAATCACCTTCAACACAGACTGACGGAAACTGCTGAGTCTGGCGCGGATTTCGTCACGACTGGCGCTGCTACCGCCTCTGCTAGATCCGCCGGGCGTTCTCTTCAGGTTGATGACGTGGGCAACTCCGGCACCGCGGGCGTGGGGCACTCCTTCGCTGAGAAGCAATGGCAGGCAGAGCGTCAGGTAGGCGATGGCGGTCAGCATAGCTCTTGGGGACAGCCAGTCCTCCACGCCGGAACAATACAATACAGATGAGATAAGACTGTTTATTGTCCATGCTAAAATCATGCCCGGAAATGTGTGTTTTGTCTGTACGTTGTGTGACATTAAACTCTGATTAACACATAGACACACACACACATACACACACGCAGACACGCACGCACGCACGCACGCGCACGGGCACGCACGCACGCACGCGCACGCGCACGCACACGCACATATACACACACGCGCGCGCGCGCGCCCGCAAGCACATACACATTACACACACGACCACACACGCACACACACGCACACGCACGCGCACGCACGCACGCACACACACACACACACACACACACACACACGCACGCACGCACATACACAACACACACACACCACCACGACACGCACGCACGCACGCACACACACACACACAACACACACACACACACACACACACACACACACACACACACACACACACACCACAACACAACACACACACACACACACACACACACACACACTTGCCCCTTTTTTCCCTTTTTTCCCTCCACCCCCCACCCCCAACCCCCCACCCCCCTCCCCCACCCCCACTCGCCCACCCCACTTCTTTTTTTCTTTTTTTCCTTTTTAAGACAGCTTACTTTTGATAGTAACATGTTACCTGTACTTAGTACACACTAGAATGTGTGTCTAAATGAGGCATAAATGACATGATTTCAAGATATATCCAACAAAAATGATAATAATAGTAATGGCCCATATGGGGTCTTGAGCAACTTCTCATGTGAGCCCTAGGCGCTTACATACATTTCATAATCAAGTTAAAACAACCGACATCAAAGCACACACAAAAGAGTTCAGGAGCTGTGTGAAAGTCGAGGTGGCCGTCTTGGGCTTTCCGTCCTAACGAGCCTTATGCTTTCCGTGGACGTAAAGCAATACTGGACCATGCTCACGCATTGGTCTCACCTTGTCCCTAATCCGTCAACCGACATCCGAGGACATCAAGCAACACAAGAGCAGCACACACAATATTAACATACACGAATAATTTGTCTTCAACGACGAGCAAACTGAATTCATGCAATAAAAAGTAGCAGGCGAAGGAGGCAGGGTGCCACACAGACGTGGGCTATTCCTAGACCTGTAAACACCCACTTCGGGGTTGGGAACTGGACGGCACACTGTTTAAGGGAGACCACAAAGGGTTAAAACGTCATAAACCCCCTATGCCTTTGGAACTCTTCTAACCACTCGAGTCACGATCTGCACCGTGATCTCAGCCAGGGGGTCCGGGCAAGAAGAGTTCAAGTTCAATGTTGCTTTTACGTCCACAGAGACCGCAGGGACTATTAGGGACGGGGAGCCCAGGACGGCCACCTCCACTTTCACACAACTCCTGAGCTCTGTGTGAAGCAGAGTTCAGTGTTGCTTTACGTCCACAGAGACCATAAGGACTATTAGGGACTGGGAGCCCAGGACGGCCACCTCGACTTTCACATAGCTACTGAGCTCTGTGTGGATGTTACTTTACGTCCAATACTTTACGTTCAATGTTACTTTTACGAATCAGAGTTCAGTGTTACTTTACGTCCACAGAGACCATAAGGACTATTAGGGACTGGGAGCCCAGGACGGCCACCTCGACTTTCACACAGCTCCTGAGCTCTGTGAGGATCAGAGTTCAATGTTACTTTACGTCCACAGAGACCGTAAGAACCATTAGGGACGTGGAGCCCACGACGACCTTTCCACTTTCACACAGCTCCTGATCTCTGGGGCCAGAGAAAAAAGAGAATTTCTCCGAAAGTGATCTCAGCACACTGATGTCATTAATGCCACTTCGAAGCGGTTACTCAGTGGGGGAAAGTGTTAAATTAGGCTTTCACTTGTAAAGTTGTAGTCTCGAACTAGGCTTTCGTTTACTTGCTTTCGCTTTCGCTTTCGTGTGTGTGTGTGGAGGGGGGGTGCGTGTGTGCGTGCGTGCGTGTGTGCGCGTGTGCGCGTGTGTGTGTGTGGGTGTGTGTGCGTGTGTGTGTGTGTGTGAGAGAGAGAGATAGAGAGTGTGTGTGTGTGCGCGCGCGCGCACGTGTGTGTGTGTGTGTGTGTGTGTGTGTGTGTGTGTGTGTGTGTGTGTGTGTGTGTGTGTGTGTGTGTGTGTGTGTGTGTGTGTGTGTGATGAAATGAGTGTATCATTATGTCTCTGTAAGCGCTCTAGGCTCTTACGAGATGATGTGCCACAGATAATCTATTATTATTATTCATCTATCTATATCGTGTTGAATTGCCCGGTTAGTTAGTTAGTTAGTTAGTTAGTTAGTTAGTTAGTTAGTTAGTTAGTTAGTTAGTTGAGTTAGTTGGCAATTGTACTAGAATGCGATGAAAACTGAATGTGTTGAATTCTAATAAAGACCCCATTCGTGCTAACAATGATCGAAATAGTTCCGAAAATGTGAACAGGTCGACTGTCACTGTGGTGAAACGCCTTCCCCGATCAACGCCAACGTATTTTTAGGCCAGTTTTATATAATTATGTACGTAATCGCGATCATTCAAGAAAATAATTATGTACGAACTACACGTATTTTCCTCTAGAGATATAATACAACAATACTTAGTTAAAGGAAATTGGGTTGTCTGACTTAGACAAAATAATGATGAGAAAGAAAAAAGAAAAAAGAAAAAGTAAATAACAAGTAAGTAGGTACTCGTACAGTTTCATTCACTTAATTATAATGAAAACTTTTTTCTTTTCTTTTTTTAACAAGTAAATAAAAAGCAAGTGACAAAATACATAGTTACACCCACAATGGTGCCTCTATCATTCACACAATGTGTGTGTGTGTGTGTGTGTGTGTGTGTGTGTGTGTGTGTGTGTGTGTGTGTGTGTGTGTGTGTGTTTAGTAACACACACACACACACACACACACACACACACACACACACACACACACACACACACACACACACGGATGGATAAGAACATTTCAAGAAAATAGGCCTACAACTTGCTGTTTGCACGCTTCCGATGTTGCTGTGAACTTAAAATCAGGTCAAGGTCACATAACGTAGTACCCTGTCAGTGCACAACGTCCAAAACGTCTTGCGTAAACAATGTCTGAAAAAGACCCAGAGGGACAAACGAACGGTGGCCATTAGGCTACCAATGGGAGGGAGAGGGGGGGAGGGGGGGGGTATTTTTTTCTTTCTGTTATTTTTGTTTTGTTAAATTAGACCTAAACGCAGGTATCGCAAGTAGTGCAAGAAGGAAACAACAACAACACAGCCACTCCGTCCTTGCGCCAGATTCACTCACAGAGAGAGAGAGAGAGAGAGAGAGAGAGAGAGAGAGAGAGAGAGAGAGAGAGAGAGAGAAAGCGTGGCACAGAAACGCTCCGTTTCGACCTCTGTGTCAACCTGTCACTGGCGGCAACGTGTCAGGTGTAAACACAAGAACAGGGGCAGTCACTCATTGATGATGGGAAGTGAGATCGGGTTGCCAAGGGAAACAATCGCCCATTGTTGCTGTGTCCGACATTCGCCCGGGTGCTGTAAGAAAGGCTTGTCTCGGGCCTTTGTCTCTTTCTTTACGCTGACGAGTACTAGGCGCTGACCCGAAGGTCAACACAGTCAGCTGGACAAAACTAGTGCAACAGTTTAGGGGTGAATGGTTGTCATTATCACTGATTTGATTTTTTGCCTAGTCAGTTCCCCCAATCGGATGAATTTTTCAGCTTTATTTTAAATCACAGCACGTCCAGACCATAACCGGAACTGTTGTTCTTGGTGAACGGCCGGAAATATGACAGTATATGCTCATATGGTCAGGTATACGGATCGCCCCCAAATTTTGTTCATGACAATCAGCAGAGACGGGGAAGGGGCGGGGCCGGAGGGGGGGGTTGGGGGGGGGGATTATTGATCAAACTCTCATCTCTATGACTGTTTCGTATTCATATAACTCGTCTGTTGTTCCAACCACAGTTGACTTCCGGTCCTCAACATACTTCAGCAGGCGAAGCTAATGAAAAACTGTTGTAAACAATTTCGCCTACTTTCTCAAGTAAGTAATTTGGTGTTTCACGCCCCGTCAACAAATTACGGTTATATCAGGGCGAAACTTTCTCGCGTTAATGCCTCAGTTATCTTGCATTCTCTACGTTCTTTTCAAATTGATGTTTGTCTCGGTTTTGTTGTTGTTGTTGTTTTATGTTGCTTTTTTGTTGTTGTTGTTGTTGTTGGTGGTGGTGGTGGTGGTGGTGGTGGTGGTGGTGTTGTTGTTGTTTGTTTGTTTGTTTGTTTTGGGGTTTTTTGGGGTGGGGTGGGGTGGGGGGGCTTTCACGAAGACTTAATAGTGTAGTGTGTTTCGTAACAGCAGATGTAGCAACGCTTTGGCAGCAATTTGTCAAGTAAAATTAGCAGTAAAATAGTAGCCGTATATGAACAAGTAACGGCGGCAGCAGCAGCAGCTTAATAGTAGTCAGTAACAGCTCCGCTGTCGTTGCTGTATTGTTGCAGTTGTTTTAAGTGTTAGTCTGCTGCTGCTGCTGCTGCTGCTGCTGCTACTACTACTACTACTACTACTACTACTACTACTACTACTACTACTACTACTACTACTACTACTACTACTTGTGGTTTTAACCTTGCCTGTATGCTACTGCGCACTCTTAAACTGTGAATCTTTAATACAGTCATGTATGTGTTGTTTATTTGTTTCTTTGTAATTCATGTATCAGAGCGAAACTTTCTCGAGTTAACGCCTGAATTGTCTTGCACTTTCTACGTTCTTTTCAAATTGCGCATTTAAAGAACGTGTACTCGCTGTAATACAGGCCTTAGCCTGTGCGGGATAGGCGCTCTAAGTTATTATTATGTGTGGCAACCACGTTTTCCTTTGAATGGAATAAAAAAGAACTTGGTTTTGGCGTTGACTTTACTACTACTACTACAAACCAGTAGTAGTAGTAGTGGTAGCAGCAGCAGCAGCAGCAGCAGCAGCAGTAGTAGTAGTAGCTGTAGCAGTAGTACTGCACTGTCGTTTTTGTTGTCGTTGCTGCTGTTGCTGTTTCATCTGCTTGAATAACCTAAATCAGTCAAACTTGAACAATACAGGAAAGAATGTAATAGTATACTTACCATTTCTGCTGATCACTTCTCTGGGAACCTTCCAGCAGAAACTGTGGACAGGAGCAGGTAATTCAGTCTGTGTATACCTGCCACACGCTCGCCACGACAAGCCGTCCTCCCGGTCCACAAAGCGTCATTTTCCAAATCACCCGCCGCTCTCCACGCGGAGCGTATGAAGTCCTAAACCTGTCTCCCATCCGCAATAAACTCTGTCACAGCCAGCATCAATCTCGCCGAGCCTGCCGTGGGACTTATTAATGGAGCGCAGCGGGGTTCGCCTGTCGTCGTGACTGTAACGCACGATTGTTTACGCTGTTTGCGTTACTGACACTGTCGGTGGAACGATAGCGGCGCGCACCAGACTACACGGTCAAGGACTCCGTTGTACCTTAACCCGCAGGATGGAGTCTGAATCTGAGTCACGATCCGTACTGACTGCCGCGCGAATGAATATATTTCCTGGACACACGTTCTGAAACATCCAAGACGCGGCGTTTAAATCATGGACGAAATATTAAAATCACGCCTGCTGAGGGTCGAATTTCTGCTCATTGTCCGTGCATGATATTGTGGACGAATAAGCCTGTTTCTAAGTCGATCAACGAGCAGAAAGGTAATGCTACGTTGTAAAAATCACCATTCCTTTCCGCTTACTCTAACGTGATGTATACTTAACTGTCTTTGATGTATGGTCCAAGCCTGAGATGTAGCTTCAGTGGTACTTGAAAGCGCAGTGAAATCATTTATTCTCAGACGCTATAGTTGTTCCCTTCCGACTGACTCTGTTTTGTTCTGGCCTGAGCACAAACTGTCGTTACTGGAAAGCACGTTTTGTGGGTAGAGTGTGGTGTCTCTGACGTTTGAAAAGCGATGGCAGACCAATCTTTGTCACTTTTTACTGAGTTCCAACAGTCAATTCGTAGGGCTCAAAAAATCTCTCTCTCTCTCTCTCTCTCTCTCTCTCTCTCTCTCTCTCTCTCTCTCTCCTTGTCTCTCTATCTCTTCTTGTCTTGTCTATCTCTCTTGTCTTGTCTTGTCTCTCTTTACTTGCTTAGCTTCTCTCTCTCTCTCTCTCTCTCTCTCTCTCTCTCTCTCTCTCTCTCTCTCTCTCTCTCTCTCTCTTCTTATCTCTCTCTACTTGCTTAGCTTGTCTCTCTCTTCTTGTCTCTCTGTCTCTCTTGTCTTGTCTTGTCTCTCTCCACTTTCAGCGCTCTGACATCGGCCGACGAGTTTTACTGGGAATCACACGAGTTCTACGAACATCACCATGGTCATTCGGTCGCCATCCGTCGTCTTTCTCGTCGGTTTTGGCGTTGATGCTCTACTCAGTGGCACAGCTGCACTGCACGTTCCCTGTCGCGACACATATTTCACACTATATTGATTTTGTGCACGCTGCTTCTTCACATTCCTTTTATTCTATTCTATTTTTTATGTTGTTTTGTTTGTTGTTTGTTTGTTTGTTTGTCAACGCTTTCCGTAACACGGCAAACAGGACGGAGGTTCTATCGCGTCAGGTTCTAGTTATTGTCGCACGGCAGTGACAGCGCTGCTGCAGTCACAAGGGGAATACGGCTGCGGCAGCTGAACTGGACACTCGAGCTCGGCAAAGGGTGCGGGGGTTGTGACACGCTTTCCTTCAACCACTGGCAGCAGGCGCCCGACATCGGTAACTCAACAGAGGGTCCCGCGCACACTCCGAGCATCGCTTTCCGGCACCTTCTTCCGAACTCTGCCAGATTTGGTTACGCCATTGAAGGGCCACTCTTTATCTCCACGGAGCTAGCTGTCCAGCGACGCGGTCAGCGCCCTCCGAAAGGTTCGGGTACTGTTAAGACTGTGGAAGCAACCTAGCGCCCAAGCACGCACGTAAACATGAGGCGCATCCGCCCCGGGTAAAGAAAAGAGTTCCGTCTTGATTCAAACGATTTTGGTTTTATTTGAGCTGGTGTAAGCAACATGGGCAGTTATAAAACAAACGTCTGATATTATTTGAGTTGTTTGTAACAAACTTATTTCTGTTTGAGCACCAACAAAAAACTGCTCGTTAGCTGACAGTTTTCTGGACCCTATGCCGTAACTAAATACGGCAGTGGTTGAAAGAAGGATGTCGTAAACCAGTGCTTGGAGTTTGGGTTCCGCACTGAGTTCGAGATATGTAAGCCCCGCCTGATGGTTGAGTGTTGCTTTACGTCCACAGAAACCGTAGGCTTATTAGGGATGGGAGCCCAGGACGGCCACCCCGACTTTCACACAGCTCCTGAGCTCGGAAGACCCGCCTCTTTCCTCACAAGCTTTCGATCACACTCCATCCACGCTGAGCTGGAGACATGTAAGCCCCGCCTCTTTCCTCACAAGCTTTTGAGCACACTCCATCCACGCTGAGTTCGAGATATGTAAGCCCCGCCTCTTTCCTCACAAGCACGTGAGCCGGTTTGGCCTAGCGGCAAGGCGTTAGGCTGGTAAGCAGAGGGACCTCGGTTCGAATCCGCTTCGGCTCTCCTTTCTCTTCAAAAATTGTGGTCTGTGGACACCGTCTTGTGACTTTGTCCCTTACAATTAATGAAACATTAAAATGGCTCTCATCGCTGCCCATCTTAATGCAGGATCCATTCTGGTGGTGACAGTGTAGCGATAGGTATATAATCTCCCTCTCCTCCCCCCTCCCCCCTTCCTACTAAGCCTTGCGGTTTCTGCGGACGTTAAGCACCATGTTTACTTACTTCCTCACAAGCTTATTTTGATCACACTCGAAGCCTCGCTTTCGGGCACCCTTCCTGCAGGAAGGAAGGTAGGTAGGTAGTGTTGCTTAATGTCCTCAGATGTCGGCTGACACATTAGGGACAAGCTGAGACCAATGCTGAAGCATGGTTCAGTATAGCTTTACGTCCACAGAAACCAGAAAGCTCGTTGGGATGGACAGCCCAGGACGGCCACCTCAGTGAGCTCCTGAACTATGAGGAAGGAAGGACAGTAACCCGATGCTTGGAGTCTGGCTTTGGGTCTGAGCGCCATGTGGTACTGTGTTGGCTGGTGGAATAGCGGCTTTCGCGCTGGGCTCTAACTGAGCCCTGCCTCTTAAGATTTCCGACTGGCCACCATGTCGTTTACGTTCTCAATATTGGTGAATAGGATGTGTCAAATATGTATATTATGTGGACATGCACGCATTTTACTGTCTGTCTGTCTCGCTCTCCCGCTCTACGATAAGCAGGGCCACTGGTCATAATTATTTAAAAAAAACAATTCAACCAACCTTGAGCAACATCAATAACTGGCTCCATTTTCTGGTCTTGTTGTTTTTGCTTTAAGTTCAATCAAAACAAATCTATTCAAGCTTTTCTTGGGCCCATATTTGAATGCAATCATGGAATTTTAGTTTAAAATAAAAACTTCACACTATATACAACAGAACTAAAACATCAAACAGAAAGAGAACTGAAAGGCAAGACAAAGTGAATTTCATGTGAAAGACAGAAATACGCATTAAAAAAATGTACACTGGATGTACATAATATTACTTATACAGACAACACTCAACTGTTAGTATCACAATAATTGATATATTTTCATACTCATGGACATATAATTTTATTTTCAAATAGATATCAACATATTAAAAAAAAAATCTCTCTCTCTCTCTCCAAATATATATTATATACAAATTCTCCCTCTCCCTCTCTCAATCTTATGCACACACGCATGCACACTCACACACACTCACACACTAGGAAACATACTTGATCAAGCTTGCTTGTAAAGAGAATGTTCCACCCCACACAAGCAGAAACACATCAGGAGCATGGATAGCTCAGCACCTGACTGTGATCTGAAGGTTGTGGGTTCAAGTCCCAGCAGGAGCAGCAGAATTTTCTTCTCCAGGGTCAACTGTCTGTGCTGACTCTTATTTCAGTATTCATTCCACCACCGCATTACTGCAGTAGCACATAAAAGATCTGGGCCATTCTGCCAAAAGTGCAGTTGGCGGCAGGTTACAGTTAAATACGCATGTACCCTACGTATGCGGCTTTGCATGAAGTGATGTAAACTGGTGCATGGTTATATGGCGTACACAGAAAGTGCCAAGATGGCAGCGGTTTCATGCGGCACCAGCCACGTAACAAGCAAACAGCGCCATAAGTGTACCATTTTGGTGGAAATTCAAAATGCGCTACAAAAAACTGCAGTCACTCATTTAGAATCACATGCGACAAGAGTTTAGCGTGTCTGCTTTAGAGCGGGGAATAGCGTTACATAAAAGCGATCAACAACAACAATAACACACTGCGGCATGCCACCCCAGTCCCTATCACAATCACAGCACAGTGCATTAGCTGTATGCCAAGAAAAAGTCTGAAACAAGGATGGCTGCCAGCATGCTAAAAGAAGATCCACGCCAACATTCTTCCAAACACTGGACACCAACACACCGCAACCGAAAGAGGATAAGTAGCCTACATTTTCGTTTGTCACGGTTTCACTGTTGTGTAACCGTCGTTTCTTTGCTTGAAAAGGGGGCTTACCCCAAACATTAGCATGTTAAATAAGCGTTCTCTTTAACCCTTTATGTGACTGGATCTTGCACACCAACAGCTCAGAAGGCCACCTCAGGGAAAACAGATGAGTGCAATAAATGTTGTGTAGCCATGAACAATATTCTGCGGCAGTTGTGACTGAATGGGGTACTCGAACCCAATCTCCCCCTGGCCGAAAAAGCCCATGAGAGGGGTGGTGGGGAAGTGTTTTCGGAAGGCAGCAGACTCCACGTTCTTCTTGTCGTAGTGCTCCTCCCCTCGGGCGACGCAGGCGTACATGAAGGCCACGGAGTGTTGCAGGTTGAAGCCTCCGGACACCTCTTTCAGCCTCAAGACAGTCTGCTCAGCCTGCGACTCCGTCAAGACATCCTGAGTGAACTTCACACAGGCCACTCGCACACCTTCGCCCCGAATCAGAACATGGCTCACGTACTTCCTACTGAACTTTTCCCTCAAAACAGCGTCGGAATTGAGCTTGGAATTCCTGCAAGGTCTGAGAGAAGACAAATTAAAATTAAGTGAAAACTTACCAGGCTGGACACAGACAAGAACAATTTAAACACTAATTTTTAAGAAACGTTTCTTAGACTGTGTTACTATAACAAACTGCTTTAATATGTAATCGTCTGTTCCAGTTTACTAGTTTTAATGAACTTGGTGTACTCATAGTCAAGAAACATCAAGTGTAAATCTGAAGGGTTTTCTCAAAAGGTATTTCTTAACCACGCTTCTGAAGGGTTCCTACATTTTCTATGGGCAGTAATGGGTTATAATCATTATACCTTTCTTGCGATTTTTTTATTTTATTTGAAAGAATGGAATATGATCCAGCTAGGGAAGGGGCTGGGAGCAGGTGCTAAACATGTCCCTATAATCTTGTGAATAAAATTTGAAAATTACAATGAATAATTTCGCCATAAGTCGGTAAACAAGTCATTCAAGCCACCTCACTGAGGGACCCAAAAGAGGCCATAGCCAGCGAGAGAGAGTTCTCATCCATGTGAGGGTTTCATGAAGTTACTTCCCCTTCTCATTTAACTGCAATGACACACAACCAGCGTTATTTTCAAAAGTGAGTAGCAAAGTCTCAGTGACTTCAGGCGCTTGGTTGGCAAGAAGACAGATTCAGGTTGTGATTTTGTTTCCGCACATTTTCTCTCCAAAAGGCAACCACGTGGTGCCATAGCTATTATTTTCAAACTCGTGCTTCATCTGTTGTGTCTACATTTATGTACCTTGTATTTACACGCATGCCAGTGAGAGTTACTGTAGGCGACTCGGGTCTTTGTTGTTGTACTTGTGTTATGTAGTTTGAGCATTAACTCTCTTGTGTGTGGATTCTGCATGAGCACTCTGGGCCTCATTCTGTTTCAGATTTATGCCTCATTTTTCGTGGCATGACAAATATTTAACCACTATACTCTCACTTTAAGATACCATGGCAACTCTAACTGAACTACAAAGAACAAAGACAGCGCCAGTAGCACTTCAAGAAAAGGAGCCACCCTACCAGAAAGGTGAACAAATGGCAGTGTTTTTTTGTTTTGTTGTTGTTGTTGTTGTTTTGTGTGTGTGTGTGTGTGTGTGTGTGTGTGTGTGTGTGTGTGTGTGTGTGTGTGTGTGTGTGTGTGTGTGTGTGTGTGTGTGTGTGTGTGTGTGGTGGTGGTGTGTGTGTGTGATGTGTGTGTGTGTGTGTGTGTGTGTGTGTGTGGTGGTGTGTGTGTGTGTGTGTGTGGTGTGTGTGTGTGTGTGTGTGTGTGTGTGTGTGTGTGTGTGTGTGTGTGTGTGTGTGAGAGAGAGAGAGTGTGTGTGTGTGTGTGTGTACACATGAGCATGTGTGGATGCGGGAGAGAGGGAGGGATAGAGTGAGATATGTAAAGCACTATTAAATTAGTTGCAATGTTTTATCTACAGTGCTTAGAGCCTCACACATGTGTCTAGTCACAGAGGGACTCAGCAAATTAGAAATGCATTTTTATTTTTTATGTGAACACTTGTCCGGATGAGCCCTAAGCGATTCACAACGGCAACTACAGCCCTGTCCTCTGCTTCTGAGCAGACCCACTGCACTCTAGTCGTATGCCACTCTGAATGAGTATCGGATCAACCTAAAAAGACAGTGGAATACATACATTGATTCAGAAGCAGACTGGTCCCCATCAGCAAGCTGCTCAGCTGGATGGCAGCGAAAGAACTGGGGCGAATCCTTTAGCTCCGGCCCGTCAACGTAACACTTGTTAGCAATTCCCCCGACCACCAAGGGCCGCTGGAAGCTTTGAAACAGCTTCCTGTCTTTGATGTCTGTCAGGCTGGACTGATAGCCCGTGGGCATCAGCAGTACAGCCTTCACGTCCAGCAATTCGGGCCTGTTCAGAACAGCAACCAAAGGTCAAATCTGATTCAGAACAGCAACCAAAGGTCAAATCTGATTCAGAACAGCAACAAAAGGTCAAATCTGATTCAGAACAGCAACAAAAGGTCAAATCTGATTCAGAACAGCAACAAAAGGTCAAATCTGTCACATAACTTACATAACTCACCTGAAATATTAGCGTGTTTTCTGTAGACTTAGTACCATAAGTGGCATCTAATTGTTGACAATGTATAGGTTCTGACTGTAAAAAAAAAAAAAAAAAAAAAAAAAAAGAGAAAAAATAAACTGAGGTGCTGACTGCACAACGTACTTGCTTGTTCTCAGCGCAAATTGCCTTTGGTCACATGTAGTGCACTCGTCTTGCAAAGTGTTGGTCATTGGCAACAGACTGAAAGCATGTGCGCTTTGACTGACTGTATCTTTGTGAAGCACATAAAGAAGGAAGACTATAACTCATACTCATGAGCACTTATAAGGAATGGCTTACCAGACACTCCAGCCCATTCTACAAGAGTGTCCTCCCATCACCCGAACATGCCACCAGACATGACACTGACACTGCAGAAGTTGTGGAGGGAACAAAAGGCTGACTGGACTCTTCATCGCATTCTACAGGAGTGTCCTCCCAGCACTCCAACGTGCCACCAGACATGATACTGCAGAAGAAGGTGTGGAGGAACAAAAGGCTTACTGGACTCTTCATCGCATTCTACAGGAGTGTCCTCCCAGCACTCCAACGTGCCACCAGACATGATACTGCAGAAGAAGGTGTGGGGGAACCACTGAGGACCTGCTCAGGATGCTCCTGTTCACATCAGCAGGCCTCAGACTCTGACACCAAACACTACTGCCAAACTCTGAAGAACAAGGATGTGTGTGTGTGTGTGTGTGTGTGTGTGTGTGTGTGTGTGCATGCGTGCATGCATGTGTGTGTGTGTGTGTGTGTGTGCGTGCATACGTGTGTGTGTGTGTGAGTGTGCGTGTATACGTGTTCTGTGTGTGTGTGTGCGTGCGTGCATGCATGTGTGTGTGTGTGTGTGTGTGTGTGTATGTGCATGCACACGTGCGGGGGGGTTTGTGTGTGTGCATGAATGTTTGTGTGTGTGTGTGTGTATGTGCATGCACGCATGTGTGGGGGGGTTGTGTGTGTGCATGAATGTTTGTGTGTGTGTGTGTGAGTGTGTTCACATTGTATGTGTTGAATTTGGGCAACGTGCTTGTAGAGAATGTGTAAGCACTTAGGGCCTGTGTGGGTTAGGCGCTCCAAGTATTCATTATTATTATTACTACCCGGGCTCGCCGTCCCTAACAAGCCTTATGGTTTATGTGGATGTTAAGCACAAGGTTTATTTACTTATTACTGAATCAGAGGATGTGCCTCTGGTGGAGTTTACTTACCTTGTATTTACACGCATGCCACGTGAGAGTTACCGAAGGCAACTCCGGTCTTTCTTGTTGCACTTGTGTTATGTATTTTGAGCGCTAGTTAACTCCCTTGTGTGTTGATACTGAAGAACAAGAAGAAGCTGCCTTAAAGTAGCCAGCTTCTACATGCATACGATTTCTGAAAGTAAAAGGAAACGGAAGAAGCGAGCGTCACGGTGCTCACTCACAAACCTCTCAGTAGGGGAGTTGAAGATCTTAAAGATGTAGTCATAGTAATTGTCAGGTTTGTCACAGCTTCTGCAGGGAACCACTTCCACGCCAGGATGATCTCCAAAGCAAAGAACAGCAGCCGCGTCCCCTTCCTCGTTCTCTGCTGTCTGTGACATGTCCGATGAAGTTCCTAAAAAATATATAAAATAATATAAATACATCTAAAAATGTTGGGAAAGCAATAACTCACTCATCCACACAAAAACTAGTGTTTCTAACAGTAACACCACACCCTTTTATTGAACCTAGCACCACAGTCAAGTACTGGAGGACTTTATTACTGACAGAGCTCAGGAGCTGTGAGAAAGTTGAGGTGGCCATCAGTTCCTAATAAGCCTTATGGTTTCTATGGATGTTAAGCACCATCTTTACTTACTTATTACTGAATCTGATACTCATCCTATTTATAATGAATCAAAGAAAATGCCAGTTAATTTTTTTAAACGAATGTTCATTAACTGAGAGAAAAAAAACTGCTTGGTAACTTAAGCCCTGACCCTGCCTCAACCAGGAGTATAGCACTTGCCACTGGGTCCATGTCAAGTGTGTTAAATATAGCCAGCCATCATGATACCCTACCCCCCATCCTCACCCCAACCCCCGAAGTTTCAATGATACTGATAAGAAATGAAAACGTTGCTTGTAGAACTTGAAGTCACGGTCAATTTCACCTGCATCGATTCCAGCTCACTTTTTGATGCCTGTAGCTCATAGTCATATTGTGTCTGGTAGTCAGGACTCAGCTCATGAGCAAAGATCACCAGTGATTTACTCATCCTACAGATATCACAACACTCAGTGACTGGTTATTCAACAACCATTTGGTTGCAAATTCGGAGAGAAGCCTAATGCAGGAAATTTTCTGGTCAACAAAAAGTGAAGTAAAACAGTAAGAGGGAAAAAAAGGGATAAAAAAAAAAAAATGAAGTAAAATAGTAAGAGGGGAAAAAAGGATTTAAAAACAATTAAAAGAGAGAGAGACAGAGACACAGACAGAAAGAAAGAGAGAGAAGAAGATAAAAGAGCTAACATTCAGAGCTAAAGAAAAGAAACAAAATGAAGCAAAAATCACCGATGATTCCATTTGTAACGCTGTACAGGACCCGGCATTCTGGCGGCAGACAGTTGCGAAGAACTGACACCTCTTTCTTCTTTGTTTTCTTCCCAGCTCGCTCCCCTTGGCTGCTGGTGCATTCCTCCCACAGTTCAAGTGTCATAAAAATCAGCACAGTCCTAGGGCGGAAGGCAATATCCTGGAGGGAAAAAACAACATGCCTCTGAGTCTAACTCTAAGCACTTGTTCCTGTTTCTAAATTGTCAGTTATTCTATCTTAATATGCAAATGGAGGGCTGGTGCTTGTCCATAAATTTTCAAATGTTCTTCTTATGACCAGTGTGATGATTTATCATGGAGACTAAACGAATAAACATGTCTTACATGTATATTAAAAATGATGAATAAAAAAAATCCACATAAAATAAAGCATGTTCATGAACACAACCAGGTGCACACAGACGTGCTCGCAAGGTAAAAATACAATATATATATATAGAAACTCTCCTGGAAACCCAAGATAAGCATACAGAGTGGCCATATACATGTATAACACAAGGATGGGGACAAAATCACATTCATACAATTCTACAGGAGCACCAACCACTACACACAGACGAACACTGTCATGTCATAATTAAGAATAATTAATATACTTTCACACACACATAGACACACAGTGAGAAGGCCTGGTGGCTTTGCTTTTCATGTGTCACACCAGTGTTTTCATGTGGGATTTCTGTGTAGGTACTGTGTGTATATATATATATACATAGAGAGAGAGAGAGTATAACAAAGTCCAAACATGGTGCAGTGCCCAGGAGTCACAGAGAGCCTTGTTTGTCTCTGTCTGTCTGTCTCTCTGTCTCTCTCTTTATATATTATATAATAATGGACATTTGTAAAGCGCCTACCCTGCGGCTCAAAGCGCTGAACAAGCATACACACATAATGTACATCGAGATGGAAAATGTTATCAAATTATTTTTTTTGACAAGGTGTCACGCATAGCTATGCAAAATACACACACACACACACACACACACACACACACACACACACACACACACACACACACACACACACACACACACACACACACACACACTGTACAGACTGATAGGAGTGATGGACAATGTATATATAGAGAGAGAGAGGTGGGGGGGGGGGTTCTAGCACCGTGTTTTTGAAAGCAGAGTGTAGAAATGCTGTTTGTCAGATTGTTGGGCACCACCAAAAGACCTTGGATGAAAGGACTGTTCTTTTTCTGTGCCATGCTTGCACAGTAGCGGTTATGGTCTTATACCATTCTGTCACCGGTCTACTGCGCAAGGCTTGCTGCTGTAGCCAGCCTGCATTTGTCCCTCATTGCTCCTCAAGGGTGGGAAGGGCTGAAGAAAGCAGTGCATAGTCAGCAATGCCACAGTCACAATGCAGAGCCACTGGACTACTGTGGCAACACTGGGGCAAGACTGAGTCAGCCATCAGTGTCGATTGGTTGGACTACCAGGTGACTCAGACATCATGGCAAGACTGAAGCCAGTGCCAGCACACACAGCAGTTCAACATGGAATGGTTGGACTACCAGGTGACTCAAACATCATGGCAAGACTGAAGCCAGTGCCAGCATACACAGCAGTCAACATGGAGTGGTTGGACTACCAGGTGACTCAGACATCATGGCAAGACTGAAGCCAGTGTCAGCACACAGCAGTTCAACATGGAGTGGTTGGACTACCAGGTGACATACATCATGGAAAGACTGAAGCCAATGCCAGCGCACACAGCAGTCAACATGGTGGCACTGGCAGACTACACTGTACATGTATGTATACACTGTCTTTGAAACATGTATCAGAGTCAGTTTGAAAGGAAGCATAGTAAGTAACTGACACAGAACCACTGGACTGCTGTGGTAGTAAGACTAAGAGTAAGTAGTAATCAAACAGTTGAATTTTTTATTCTCAGTTGGGCGTTACCTAGGGGAAGTTGCCTAACATGCCAGACAACAGATGTGTATACTGTTATGCATATATATGTGATGTATAACTGTACACATGTTCAGGAAAAAGAGCAGGACTAACAGCCCAAAATGCAAACTGTTATTAATAATATTATAGTTTATATTTCTGCTTTTTCACATGCACCAACTATGATTTTGCTTCTTTTCAGACAACTGTTTTCTGTTAGTGTTACAACTGTACCTCTTTCTTCTTCAGTACAACTACAGTGAAGCCATTGCAAAATTGCTGAATATCAAATGTGCGTGATGATGTATACATCTGATCAATTACCTCAAAATACTGTTGAATACTGTTCCACAAAACTGAGTGACCAGGAACATGGTAGTCACCACCTGTGTCTCCTTCAAACAGCTGCCAGCAGAACTGTTTCCGTTGATGCAGAACAATGTCGGCTTGACTCTTCCACAATTTGCACACACTACGAGTGCAAGAAAAACAAGCAATTAGAAGGGATGGGCATTGGCAGACTGATTGGTGTGTGTGTGTGTGAACGTTGTGTTTTCTTGTGTGTTTTCTTGTGTGTGTGTGTGAACATTGTGTTTGCGTGTGTGTGTGTGTGAACATGTTGTGTTTGCCTCTGTGTGTGTGTGTGTGTATGTGTGAACATGTTGTGTTTGCTTGTATGTGTGAACATGTTGTTTGCTTGTGTGTATGTGTGTGTGTGAACATGTTGTGTTTGCTTGTGTGCGTGTGTGTGTGTGTGTGAACATGTTGTGTTTGCTTGTGTGCGTGTGTGTGTGTGTGTGAACATGTTGTGTTTGCTTGTGTGCTGTGTGTGTGTGTGTTGTGTGTGTGTGTGTGTGTGTGTGTGTGTGTGTGTGTGTGTGTGTGAACATGTTGTGTGTGTGTGTGTGTGTGTGTGTGTGTATGTGCATGTGTGGTGGTGGTGGGGGCACTGTGTCAAAAAAAAAGCTTCACCCCCCCCCCCCCCCCCCCCCCACAACACACACTTTTGTAAAAAAAAAAAAAAATCCACTTCAGGTTTGTACTTGTACTTTGGCTGTAGACAGCTGGAACTCGTTACAGCCTGATGTTGCAGACACGGAATCCCAACAGGATTTCAAGCGCAGGTTGGACTCCACTTCGTTAGTGAAGAAGTTTAGGCTGGCAACCACAAGACTTAAAAGCTTCTACAGTTTTAGAAAAAGTGTCCAACCTGAGTATATGTCATATAATATATATATATTATATAATTTATTATTATATTAAAAATTATTATACCAAAAGTAGGTCTAGACTACTAGAAATAGAACATACACGCACAGCGACACACGCACACATCACCAAGTTACACATTCTGATCAGAAATACTCGTACACACCTTGCTACGTTACAGATAGATTTTGCTGGCAAAAACTGAAATATTGTTTTGACGATCTGAGGAAACAGTAACACACAACTTCCCTCAGCAGAAGGCTCTATGTCAGCCATTTTGTTCGAGTGTGTGTGTGCGTGAGTGACTTCCCTTACATTAATATCAACCAAAATAAACTGAGCAACGGTGGGTAACCCCAAAAGCAAACAGTTAAAAAACAAAACAAAAACAAAAAACAAGAAAAAACGCTGTAGCTCAGACTGATATGATGGCTAGTGACGGTAGAACCCAAAAGGTGATCTGAGAAAAGTTTCAGAATTTAACTCATCTGCTGTCTTTCTATGTTTGCTTATTTTTTATTTAGGTTTTTTGTTCGTTTGTTTGGTTGTTGTTGTTTGTTATTTTTTCTTGGGGTGGGGAGGGCCTGTTTTATCATTCTCTCTCTTCTTTGCAGTCTACTCATTTGTTTGTCGTTTGTATGGCAGGTTAAAAAAAAGAGTTTATGTAGTCTAGAGTGAACCCACATGCCTGCACTCCAAGATGCCTGAAATTTAATGCAAATAAATAATTCTTTTGTATTTAAATATTACAACCAAATGAAGCATGCAAACAAAATGTTTGAGTCCACTGATCTAAAAACACAGATCAGTGGTTTGAGCCACCCAGTAAGCTAAGAACTTGGCCATTTCTGTCATTAGAATTTTACAACAGGCCCCCCAGGAAGCCACACCTACTAACGTTAAAGGTAATAATTTGTCAGAATTATTATTTCATGTACTGCTGAAACAGCTGAACTTTGCTCAGCGCACACACACACGCACACCACATGCATGCACACGCACACACACACATTATTGGTAATATCTAGTCAGAATTATTTGCACATCTTTCACACACACACACACACACACAACACACACACACACACACACACATTATTGGAAATAACTAGTCAGTATTTGTACATCTTTATTTTTCTCCCAAACAGCGAGGATCAAATCCAGCTCAGCACTCACACTTCTAAACTTAAAACAGCTCTTTGATTTTGAGCCTACAGGGCTCTCCTTCCCTACTTTAGCTCCAGGGATTCTTCACAGTTGTCACTGCCACTAGCAACACACAGTTAGACAGTAACTGGAATTCCATGTCCTGTCAACCACACAGGGTCACTCACCTCAGGACAATCAAACTCTTGTCACAAGCAGATACACATTTCAAAACTCTTCTAATATATAAACCTTTCAACAAGTCAGTCTACAAAACTAATCCCTATGCAAACATAAAAGAAAACGTACATACACAAACATCAAACACAAATGTTTGAAGAGTTAGTCCCTTCAGTCAGTCAGAAGTGCATATAACTTGTAAGGCTAGGTCATGCCGGTATCATCGCAGAAAGATGCACCTACCACCAAAAACAATCCTCACAGAGTGGGCACAGTCCCAACTGGCCCAGCCAACCTGTTAGCAAAAATGGTGAGGAAAAGGCCAGCGCTTGTATTTGCAAGAAACAACCTAATGTCACTGCCAGCGACACTAGAAGAAAAACACAGACACAGAAAAACTCAGACTGATCACTTTGCGGGGTGCTTGGGATAGACTCAGATTGATCATTTTGTGAGGTGTTTGGGATAGACTCAGATTGATTACTTTGTGAGATGTTTGGGATAAACTCAGACTGATCACTTTGCGAGGTGTTTCGGATAAACTCAGATTGATCACTTTCTGAGGTGTTTGGGATAGACTCAGATTTATCACTTTCTGAGGTGTTTGGGATAGACTCAGATTTATCACTTTCTGAGGTGTTTGGGATAGACTCAGATTGATCACTTTCTGAGGTGTTTGAGATAGACTCAGATTGATCACTTTCTGAGGTGTTTGGGATAGACTCAGATTGATCACTTTGTGAGGTGTTTGGGATAAACTCAGATTGATCACTTTGCGAGGTGTTTGGGATAAACTCAGACTAATCACTTTGTGAGGTGTTTGGGATAGACTCAGATTTATCACTTTGCGAGGTGTTTGGGATAAACTCAGATTGATCACTTTGCAAGGTGTTTGGGATAAACTCAGACTGATCACTTTGCGGGGTGTTTGGGATAAACTCAGTCTGATCACTTTGCGAGGTGTTTGGGATAAACTCAGACTGATCACTTTGTGAGGTGCTTAGGATAGACTCCAGGCCGAAGACCTGCCAAAGAAAATCTCAGCAATCAAATCCATGAACAAGGCAGTTGATTTGCACTCTAAAGACGTCACACAAACACAACAAAGACCTCAGTTGCTTACAGTAACTTGCACCTGGCATGCGAGTAAATACAAGGTACATGAACTCCACTAGAGATACATCCAACAGTTTATCATGGAGGGGTGGTCTCACAAAAATATATATGTATGCAACATACATCCTACAGTGGAAATGGCATACCTAGAGAAAACAAAACACACACAAAAAACACACATTAAAGCAGAGTCTGCGCCTTTTTAAGCAAGGCTGTGAATTTTCTCACTACCCCTTTTAATGCAAGACTGGGTACCACCAATCAATATGGACTGCAAGGTCTGCTTTGTCAGGCTTTCTTGACAGATCTGACTAGTCCAGATCTGGTGACAATGGACTTGTGAAATGATTCATCAAGGATGTATCTGAACTCAGAGCAGCTTTACTGAAATACTCGGCAACCTTGGGCACTGACATTGTGTTGCATTACTAAGAGACACTGTCACTAGAAGAAAACTAACCCAAAGAGCTGTCACACATATATATATATATATATATATATATATATATATATATATATATATATATATATAAAGTCACCATGTTAAGAACTATAGCAGCAGAAATAATGACCATTACCTGTGTTAACAAAGATGCACAATTAATCAAGGGCATGATGTTTTAAATGAGCTGTGTTTTGAATTTAGAGCACATGCAGCCGTGACATGAGAATACCTACAATTCTTGTTACAGCCGAAGTGAAATATCATGCACCTAATATGAACGAAACAAAGGCATACCTGTCAACCCATACAGTTTACCAGTATAAAATACATTTTTTTCATTATTTTGAGGGGATATGGCCATATTGGAAAATGGATACAGGAAAACATATTTTTCATGAGATTTTGTTGTTGTTTTAAAATGAGCAAAAAGATTGAAAAACTGTCGAACGAGCAGCCGACACACGCCATCGCCAAATGCACACTGACTGGTCTAGTGCAATGGGATAAGAAATCTCATCAGAAGTGAGATCTGAAATCATGCATGTGCATTTTGCACAACATTGCTTCTTTCTTCCACTGTCACATGTGCTGGTTGGAATTCAAAATGCCACTACCACCAGCAACAACAAAAAAGACCCTGGCCTGCTTAAGGGAAATACAGGTTCACAAACACTGGACTAAGGTTTATTCCCAAAAGGGGTTGACAGCTATGCAAAAGCAACAAGGTTTGTCACTTTTGAAGTTTTGACCATCTCCGGTGACCTTGACCTTGAACACAGTAAAGCAATATTTTCACAAGGCTCTCTAGTTTTATGACGATGTGACATCAAACTAAGTTTGTTCACAAAAAGATCAGCAGTTCAAGAGAATAACATATATATATATATACTAGAATAGTGAGAGTAGTCCTGTTTTGATTATAAACATGAGCCCTAACTCTAGGCTTCACCTTGAAAACAGCATCTCAATTTTATGGACAACACTCTGGCTTATGATGATTTATCGCCATGCCTAGGTTGGCTACAAAAGCATTTACTGAAGTCCTGAGCCTTTGCCATGACCTTAACCTTAAACACAGCAATCTAATCTTTTCACAAGACTGGCTTACAAGAATGTTCTCCGACACAACACTAAGTCTGGTTTCAAAAGGATGAGCAGTTCTGAAGATCATGTACAGAACTGGTGTAGTCCTTACGCTTCGATTACAGTGTGACCTTGGGGGAGGGGTGATGGGGGGAGGAGGAATTTTCAAAGAAAGAAAATGTTTGTACCATCTGTCATGAAAATAAATTTGTTTCATCTTAAAATTACAGCAGGGGTGGAGGCTGGGGGTGGAGGTGGGGTTGTCTCATCAGCCACATTACACTGCTATGTTGTAATACTGACATTTGCACAGAGGGAGGGGAAAAAATCAATGCAAAACAGTTCTCAAAAAAGCTGATGTGTATTATATGTATCACATAACAGCATAGGGGACCCATTGACATGGGGATTCACTGACAGGGTGATCCACAGAAGTATTTTTATTTAATTATTTTTACAGATCCATGGTGGGTGAGGCCAAAAAACAGCAGTCCTCTGTGCATGATTGTCTACAACAAAGGCACTGTGCAAAAAGTTCCACTTTCTCAGTCACTGATTTGGTTTGTTTTTTTAAAGAATTGTTACAATTATGAACTGAACCAGTTTACATTCTATCCCTAAAGAACATTTTCACCTTGGACTCCACGTTAATATAGTATCTCAGTCTCACAGCAGTCTCTTTGGCAGCAGCATAGTCTTTGGAAGCAAAGGCCTGAGCCAGGCCTTTGATGTTTTCTTCAATCTTCAACTGAATTTCTTCTTCGATCTCGTGAACATCGTCTGACGAGCCTTCCCCAATGCGTTCATTCAGCTCCAAGACTTCCATCAGGAATTCTGGGTTCATTTCTGTGGTTTCTTCATCAATTGTGGAGCCATGGAGTTCCAGCAAATACAGAGCACGAGGAAGAGGCTTCAGCAGTGTAAAGTATGCTTTATTCAGCAGTGAAGACTGTTTCTCCGCCAATAACTGCTCCTCCTGAAACAATCCAAGCAATGTGCACATGAAGTTTATGAATAATGAAACAAAATACACCCATATATGATGATGATGAAGTGATGCTTAATGTCCTCAGATGTCAGCTGACATATTAGGGACAAGCTGAGACCAATGCTGAAGCATGGTTCAATAATTCTTTATGTCCACGGAAACCAGAAGGCTTGTTAGGACGGACAGCCCAGGACGGCCACCTCGACTCTCACACAGCTCCTGAACTATGCACCCATATATATATATATATATTTATTTTATTTTTGAGAAAAAAGAAGCACCCCACAAAAAGGAGTATGCATTGTATAAAAAGGGACTAGTGCAAATGTTTCTGTTAGCAAGGTACCTGTGTAACAGAACTAACACAGACACTGAGAGTGAGACAGACAGTAAAAAAGTATTTCTTTTATTGATGTCATGTACTTTTATACCTTAACTTTCACGTAAAATGCAATTTTGGGTGTACCAACCAAACAGTATTACAGTACTTATCCACATTTTGTGTGTGTGTGTGTGTGTGTGTGTGTGTGTGTGTGTGTGTGTGTGTGTGTGTGTGTGTTTATTCTGTAAATTGGCTTGTAGTTTCTGTAATTGTTAGAATCCCTGCAGAGGCCAGGTTTTAGATCAGTGTACTGAAATAAATGCAACCTGCTCATTCTCACAACTTTTTTCTCCCCGATAAATGTACCACTTCAGTGTTGCTTCCTCTACCACTGGTAAATTTTAATTATCACTTATATTTTATAACCTACTAAAAGTGTTGGGGGGTGGGGGTGCATTCTTGAGACAATTTCATTAAAAACATAGATTCTGTTAGAAATTCTGCACTCCTGAATATATTTGCTCCTCAGTGCTTTCAAGGATGCTCTAAAATAACAAAACCCCATTTTTTCAGCCTCCAAGAATCTGACTACCTTGTTTCTGCCTGATTTTATAGTCTCTAAGTAACCAGTACCTGACATGCACCATGGATCTGTAAAAAATTTGGAATGACAGTACATCGTTCGATTCATTGCCATGTAGTAGTAGTAAAGAAGCTGTCTGAGAGAGAAAAAGGTACACAGAACCTGCCTTTGCTACTAGTACTACACTGGCAATACCATTCCTACAAGAAGTATACAGACTGAAACATGAACAGGTACAGGCTGATGCATGCTAGCACACACACTGACACATGCTAGGAAACACACTGACACACACTAATGCACACATAGACACCTGCTACGCACAACTGGTGCACTGCAGCACACAAGCATACTCACATGTCCCACGTTCCCACACACACGATGGATAATTTTGAAAAATGTCTTTGTCTTTTCGCTGACCATCACCATTCTTCAATTTCTTGTAAGCGTATACCATAGGACTAGGAGCAAGAGCAATTTCACTGTACCCACTTATCAGGAGATCAGGGGGGATGCAACTCTGTTGCAATAAAGAAAATGCCACAAAACTGCGCTCCTTTTTATTTCCTGAAATCATTACTTTAAAAAATATTATCATTAAATTAATCATACCTCTGACTTCTGGCTGTACATGTCTGGGTGCAGGCGTTTCTGCAAGTGATGGTATATTTCGCCAAGCTTCTTCACATCCACATCAAAACTTTTTTCAACATTAAAGAGATCGAAAAAAGTCAGTTCGACTGCCGGAGACTGAACAATGCCGCAATGACAGAAGAACAGTTCCTTGATGTCGTCCGTGTCTCTTCCGCAGTTCCAACATTTTCTCTTACTGGCAGTTGGCTCATCGTCCTGCATATATGGAGTGGTGTAAATTGCTCTTAGTGGCAGGACAGAATATGGCCGCATATTACCCAGGGGGCGAGCATTCGCTGCACACGAAAGCCCCTGTGACAGCAGACGATTCGGTCTTGCTGACCTTTCCACTGTTGATTGAGGAACCGAGAACTCAGAGCGCACTGGTTCTGCAAGAGACGGAGCTGGTTCTTGTACAGTTACGTGACAAGATCTGATAGTTTGCTTAAGGCACCTGAATGTAATAAGATAATGATAGGTGGCTTTGGAACTCAACATCCCAACAACAGCTTCCATGGGCGCCGCCATATTGGAAAACTGTCAGGTTACTAACTGGAAAAATAATTCGGTTTACGAAAAATAAAAACAAGCAATTTTTCTTGCTATGTGCTAAACCCTGAAATAGCAAGCGGTATACCTAGCAAGGAAATAATAGTGTGTAAAATTAAAAGAATATGTATAGATTTGTTAAGGTACACCAAGGCAATATTTCGCTACGGAAAATCCACATTATTGCTAACTTCCGCTATATTGTCGACTGTGTACACCAAGAGCGCAACTTTCGACGTGCCGGGTACGTATTTTATTGCTGGGAGTCTGGACTAAAAAAGTCCATGCCTTCTTCGTCTTCCACAGAGTGACCTACTTCATAAGGTTAAAGGGCAATATCCACTTTTAGCCCCGTCGGTTTGCGGTCCTCAAATGGTATGGGAATGTGTGTGTCACAGTGTGTGTGTGTGTGTGTGCCACAGTGTGTGTGTGTGTGTGTGTGTGTTAATAGTATTAGTAGTTATACTTTAAAGTTTAATGCGTGTACCACACAAGTAAAGAACCAACACCTTAATAATCTCTCTCTCTCTCTATCTCTCTCCTTCTCTTCTCTCCCCCCCCCCCCCCCCCCCCCCCCCCCCTCCCCGCCCCCACTCTCTCTCTCTCTGTGCCTGTCTCTCTTTTTTTTCTCTCAGTTCATTCCGTGCTATACACAAGCACATGCACACACGCATCCTCAAACCATTTGAGGACAACGAACCGACGGGGCAAAAAGTGGATGTTGCCAGTTAAAGGCTCTGTGACAATTTTTGGGACTGTCTGTTCCATTAAAAAGGTTTACCCTGAAGAAAAATTGAGCCCCAGCATTGTTCTTAACCTTTTGTGTTTCTGTTTCTATGGAATTTGGCATACAACGTAGAGCTCTATCATCCAGAAATCTGGCATTGGTGTGTGTTTGGATCTGAAGGCTCTGTCACTTGGCAAGGGTGCGCAGGACGAGAGAGAGAGAGAGAGAGTGGACTGGGGATTTGATTCTGAGGCAGCAGGGGCTGAGGATTCCAGTTTCCAGGGTTCTTCTTCTTCTTCTTCTGTTGATTATCCATCGTCATCTTGTTGACGATTCTGATGATATTGATAGTCTAGGCCTCTAGGGGTTCTGCATGCAGTACCTGGCATCTGGTGTCCTGGGGGTGGAGAGGAGGGGAACAGTTACAGTATGGAAGTCTGAAGGTGGGGATGAGGGAAGGGGGGAGGGTGGGGTAGCTGCAGATGCCACTTTCCCAGTTTCAGTCAACATTTGTCTCTGGAAAGCCGAAAGGACTGTTTCGTGCATTTTGTTCTGGAGTTTGGACTTTTGGAGTTGTGTATGTATACGTATGTCATTATATATGCCAGCTGATGTGAATGGTATACATGTATTTGCTGTCAGTGCCACTTGGCTCAGAACACATACATCTGGGGCATTTCAGTGTCTTGGGGTTATTTTATTGTCTTGTGACAGCATGGCTAAGGACTGAATGAGATTGTGAGAGTTTTGTGGACTTGAATTTTAAAATATAGTTGATCTGATCTACAAACACACACACACACACACACACACACACACACACACACACACACACACACACACACACACACACACCACACACACACACACACACACACACACACACACACACACACACTGACTGTAGTGAAAGAAAACTGGGTATTAGCATACTGGGGAAGAAGTACTGTGAGAAGAGGAAAGTTTTCAGTTTGGTTTAAAAGATGATAGGGCTAAGCAGTGCATAAGGTCTTGTGGGAGTGAATTCCACATGTGGGGTCCAAAGTAAGAGGAAGTGGAAAAGCCAGAGTCTTGTGTTTGTGTTGCTGGATTTTCAGTATAGAGTGTATTTCTAGTACAGTAGAAGTGTTGATGAAAGTGAAGAACTTTTTCTTTGCTTCCCTTCAGGTGATGCTTGTGTCGGGTTCAGAATCAGAGGCTAGTACACAGAGGTTTTATGTGTACTGACACTGACTGTGTGAGCAGATCAGTGTTATGCTTGTTAAACATCCTATGTTCACTGTCTGATTTTTTTAAGACTAAGACTAGTAAGAGAGGATCTAAGGGACAGTGATAACTGATATGGAGAAAAACAAACATAAAATAGCATAGCAATTGGTATGCTGATGGTAGTTGCTCCTAAGCAAGAATAAACGGTGTCTGTGTGTTATTGTTTATTTTGTATACTGGATTTATTTAGCTTCTGAATAGTAGAGGGTGACAGTGTTGCTGGGCAAGTGTGGTAATGCTGACTGTGGAATTGACTTTGTCACAAACTGACATAATAAATTTATGCCTGATCCCCAAAAGCATTAACAGTAATTATTATAATAACACTAACATTAAAATAGTAAAAATGACTAGCTCAGTAACTGTTGTTATTGTTATGTTGGAATCACCATACTTTTTATTTAACACTATATACTATAAGTATAACAGTTGGCAAACCCAGTAACTGTTATTATTGTTATGTTGTGATCACCATACGTTTCAATAGTTGGCAAACCCAGTAATTGTTATTATTATGTTGGAATCACCATACTTTTTAACAGCTGGCATCCTACTTTTCACAAAACTTCACGCTTTTGAAATTGTAAGGTAATGTGTGTGTGTTTGTGTTTGTGTGTGTGTTTCAGTGTGCAGAAACCAGACACAATGAGCAAGAAGCAGACACCAAGTGACTTCCTGAAGCTTATCATCGGCAGGCCAGTGATGGTGAAGCTGAACTCTGGAGTGGACTATCGAGGTTTGGTCGTTTACTTGAAACACAAATAGAGTGATAGAAAAACTTTAAGTTTAATATGGTTCTCTGTGCCATCATTTTTACACTTGAAAGTGGCTTATTTCCCTCAGATATTGGAAGCAGCATCTCACCTGTGACTAAAATCAGTGTGTGTGTGTGTGTGTGTGTGTGTGTGTGTGAATGCATGTGTGTGTGCATGCATGTGTGCGTGTGTGTGTTATGCTTTTCCAAAAAGTGTTCTTTTGAACATGCCTGCCAGAAGTGAAAATTGTAATTTGTCTGCTTTGGCAAACTGATTTCATTAGTCAGCAGAGCTAACACGATATATATATATATAATATATATATATATATATATATATATATATATATATGTAACAGATCACATGATCACAGAAAGGCGACTGGGAATGACTGCTGTTCACATTGTCAGTCAGTGCATTACATTCCTGTTAGATACAGGAAGGTAGGTATATATATCTGAAGAAAAAGTTTAAGTGATTGATACTGTGCCAAATAAAAAACCAAGATATTTTGGGAAATGGGAGAGGATGTTTGCATGTATTCCTTTGCCCATTTGTAATTCTTATTCAGAGTTCGTGTTAACCAGTATTTTCTGGTATTTTACCATTTGTAAACAATACACCAGAGAGAAAGAAGAAGAAGAAATGGGGGGGGGGGAGGGGAATGACTGGCCACGCGTACCACTGTTATTTTGTTTGACAGGTTGTCCCCCAAAAAGGAGAATATAAAAGAAAGAAAAAAGAAGTGCTCGGCGAGAATGCATGTTATGTGTTTTTTGTGTGTGTGCGTGTGTGTGTGTAGATATATGTTCTAGTAATCTAGATGGCAAATGGGAGCAGGGCATAATTTGCTAGTAGAGTGCTAGCAGTAGCATAGCCAGTCATCTATCTGACCAGTACGCAGTTACAATGTTGTCAAACCAATTTCCGTGTTATTAAACAGGGTTCGTACAGAAAAATTCTTTCAAAATTCACAAACTTTTCACAAACCTTTGCAATATGGCATGGAAAAGCAACACAAAGGTATGCAACTCTTCCACACACCCTGTAAAGGGGCGCAACTTTTACTGTAGCCAATGGCCGACAGTCAAAACTGATAGGAAGTGCATTCTTTGTTATTTTAAACAGCAATTTTATTATTATTTTTTTAAGTACTGTTCAGTATTGGGAAATACAGTTTCTGACTGATAATAATAATAATGGAAATTTGTAAAGCGCCTACCCTGCGGCTCAAAGTGCTGATAGTTTTTCCCTAGCACTCTGAAGACCACAAAATTCACAAACTTTCACAGACCCCACTCAGTTTTCAGACTTTCAAGGCCTTGAAAAGCTTATCCCATTTTCCCCAAACTTTCAAAGACTGTGCGAACCCTTTGTGTACCACCTTCAGCACCTTTTAGATGTCACGCTGCTTTGAAAAATCTCTAGCGTGATCACAGGTTATTGTTTTGAAGCAGGATTACTGCGTCAGATTTCCCTGTCAGTTTCAGGGTTGTCTCAAGTATAAATATAACTACTGATCTGAATGAGTGACTGATGACGAAGTAATGTTGCAGGTGTTCTGGCCTGTCTTGACGGCTACATGAACATTGCACTGGAACAGACGGAAGAGTACGTCAACGGGCAGCTGAAGAACAAGTATGGCGATGCCTTCATCAGAGGAAATAATGGTAAAGGAACCGAAACCGTTGCTCTTACTCTGGCTGTGTCATAGTAATTTTCTGTTTGTTAAATTGTCGCTGACTGAACATGAGCAGTAACCAATCATTAACAAAATACAAAAAAGCGTGTCCTGCCCCTGCGTTTTCAAGACTCTTATGCTCTGATCGTTGACGTATATTTACATAATGAAATTCTGTTCTGTTGGGCTTGATTTTATGAAGGCAGATAGATTTCTAACTCTCTTTTGGAAATGTATTACTATTTTAAAATAAAATGTATTTATCATTGTGAACTTTGATAGACTTTGACATTACTGTATAGTGTGGTCCAATTTCTTTTTTAATCTTGTGGTCTTTAAAGATAATAAGATGATACTTTAAAAATGACCAAGAGGAGACAAAAACACTTTATTACTTTGAATCTGAACATTGTGCCCATTTTTTCCCATCCAGTTCTCTACATCAGCACACAAAAGAGAGGTCGATGACAATGGCAGAGGAGACGGTGTGCGAGTGATGCCTGGGTGACTGTCATGGAGTGGGAATGTTGTGGCTGGAGAAACGATGTTCATGGACAAAGAGCTGGAGGAAGCTCTACACTGGAATTTGATCCCACCCTACTGATGTCTACTGTTTAGTATTGGGCCTTTGCCGACTTTTTTGTTTGTTTTTTGTTGTTGTTTTTTCATCATATATGTGTACAGAGATCTAGCCTTTCTTGGTAAAAGTTTCCAAGTCACTCTTGAGTCCAGTTATCACATATTCTTTGACCCTTGCGAGAGCAGTACTGTGGTACTTGCTGTAGGTCATGGACTTTGGAAGATTCTTGCTTTTGGCTGATTAACCTCTTCATTGCCCCAGCCTGTAACATTTCTGGGCTGAAAAAAGCGCACACACACCTGCAGACAGTATATTTTCCAGTCCTGTAACAACTCTACTTTGAATACTGTATTTTGATGAAAATCCTTTTACATGCAAAAAAGAAAACCAAAACCTTCAGGATTACAAATTTCACACTTTTATTGGTGACATCATGGCAAGTGACATGGCAATGAAAGGGTTAACCCTCAGCTCAAAAGCCCAGTTTCACCCAGTGTTGGGTGGAAAGGTCGAGTGCGCAACTGTTTTCCCACACCTGTTTATACTGTCATACAGTTAGTGAATTACATACAGGTGCAGTGTTGGGCGAGAGGGCATCAGTTGCAACTGTTACCCCACACCTGTACCTACTATCATACAGTTACAGGTGCAGTGTTTCTGGCCACTCTAGCAGCTGCGCTTTGACTTCAAGGGTTTCAGTAGCGGAGTTTGTCATGTCACGGCAATTGGAATTCCCTTTGGTAAGAACCCACAGAAGGGAAAAATTTGGATCTGACCTCAGAGGAAAACCCCCAGAAAGTGATGATCTTACCTATTTGGGAAAGGGGGGGGGGGGGAGGTCATTATTTTCAGTGAACATCCATCTGTCCAACCATTAATTTTCAGTACTCATTTTGTTTTGCTGTATATCTTGTATGTCACAATGATGGCATGCATGTTTTGTTTGTTCTTGAACTTTCAAAAGAGACTGGTGAGGTGCTGTGTCAAGTAAATGGTTTATTCAGTGACTGTAACAACATTTTTTTTGTTAGTGTCTGAATAAAACAGTAGAATGACGTACAACCCAAAACTTTCTGGAGTGGTCATTTCTGTGCTGTGCCTTCAAACAGTTGTGTATGATGTATGCAGTCTTGAGCCAGCTTTTTTTAACTTTCATGTCAGTATGACTGCCTTGCAACGTAAAAACAAAAACAAAAAACCCCTGTGTGAGCGAACTAGACATCTGCTCTTCTTGTGTCCAGAGATTGTTCAGTGTTAATGCTTACTACAACAGTGCAAGACACTCCTGAAGCATGTAACCTTAAATGCATGTGATTTGAAAGCCCTCTGCATATTGTAGATACTACAGGAACATTTAGCCTACTGGTGAATAAGCTAACAGAACAAAATGAACAATGGTGTTTGTGTGTGTTGGGGGAGGGGGTACAATTCATCACTGACATTGTTCAAAATGTGACTATTTTCTCAGAAATGGCCAACAAGTGCATCGCCAAACGCCAGTCTATGCCACACAAACACACAGTGTTCATGCAAGTGAGCAATAAAGAAGGAAAAAGCACCCATACCAACAGCATCAGTCTTGGATAAACAAGTGTTTATTGTTGAGTGCCAGTAGGTACTTAAGTCTGCATTTCAAGTACTTCCTGCAGAACAGCAGTATACCCCCCCCCCTCCCCCCACCACCACCACCACGCGCTCACACACACACACACATTTGAACATTGGTACACAAATGCCAGTCTTACTAGTAATGCTCTGCTTCACAAAACTGGGTTGTAATATAAGCACTTCAGAGTGCAATTACTGACGGCTGGTTCCATAACAGGTTACATTCATTCAATCCATACCACAAGACTACATTCATTCAATCCATACCACAAGACAGTTTCATTGGCAGTTTCACACAGTTGTGTCACATACAAAAGATTGTCGTGATGGAAACACTACTTACATTCAGGACAAAACAATCATACACAAAAGATTGTGGTGATGGATACACTGTATTTACTTACATTCAATACAATACAATCTTTAAATAGACTCCAAAATACAATTAACAAGAAAGTTAAGGTAGGAAATTGTAAACTGGGAGACACCTCAGCATGGTTACAGCAATTCAAACCAAGAGCAATTTGAGACAAAGGGCATAATGAAGTCACTGTGTACTTTCATCTTTTACCGAGTACTGGCATACAATTTTTTTTTTAAATCAAAGATCAGAACATTGACATCAAGATGCAACTTGCCTGTATGGAAGTCACCAAATCATGCAAGTAAAAGTCCAATTCACAATTCATGATAAATACGACTGTTTGAAAAGGATCAGATCAGATTCAATTGCAAAATAATTATCTCCCTTGAAAGTTGAATGCCTACCAGTTATGCAAAGCAAACTGCATGACCTTGTTAATGTATGTAGCAACAATACAATGTTTAAACTAGAATGGACATCATTATTTTTGTATAATATAAAAATAATTTCAAAACAAGGTCAGTTATTCAATTAAGAATAGGGCTCCATCATCATGTCAGTGGGAACACTATGACAGTCCATTGCAGAAAGTCAGCAATGAACACACCGCCCTTCTCCTCGCCCTGGCAGCCAGTGAGAATTGTGTAGCCAAACACACCACCCCTCCCTTCTTCTTGCCTTGTCAGCCTGTAAAAGCTGTGCAGCCAATCACACTGCCTCTCTTCTCACCCTGTCAGCCAGTGAAAGTTGTGAAGCCAAACACTGCCCTTCCCTTCTTCTTGCCCTGTCAGCCAGTGAAAGCTGTGTAGCCAGTCACACTGCCTCTCTTCTCACCCTGTCAGCCAGTGAAAGTTGTGTAGCCAAACACTGCCCTTCCCTTCTCACCCTGTCAGCCGGTGAAAGTTACATAGCCAAACACACTGCCTCTCTTCTCGCCCCGTCAGCCAGTGAAAGTTGTGGAGCCAATCACACCGCCCCTCCTTTCTTCTTGCCCCATCAGCCAGTGAAAGTTAGGTACCCAAACACACTGCCTCTCTTCTCGCCCCGTCAGCCAGTGAATGTTGAGGAGCCAATCACACCGCCCCTCCTTTCTTCTCGCCCCATCAGCCAGTGAAAGCTGTGTAGCCAAACACATTTCCTCTCTTCTCGCCCTGTCAGCCAGTGAAAGTTGTGTAGCCAAACACACTGCCCCTCTCCTCACCCCATCGGCCCGTGAAAGTTGTGTAGCCAATCACACCACCCCTCCCTTCTCATGCTGTCACTGTCTGCCAGTGAAAGTTGTGGAGCAAATAACCCCGCGCAATCATGTGGTAGTTTCCAAAGACGGACACTTTGGTCCGTGAGTGAAGCCACTGTGCGTAGAAGTGGTGGGAGTGTTGTTCACATGTAGGCAGCCCAGCCAATGTACATCTGACACAGGTTGCGCTCATCGGTAGCTTCCTGAAAATCACACAGAAAATAATAACAACAAATAATTCTTATAAAGTGCTGTTCTCTAACCAGAGTTAAACTCACTGTGCTGTGCAAAGATCTTATGACAAAAACCACATTAATTAACATACATTTCAAACAAATTTAAGTAAGTTGGTGTTTTACGCCCAGTCAACCGGTGCGGTTATATCAGGGTGATACATTTCAAACAAACAGAATCTTAAATATTGTAATCTAGCTACCATTATCGCCTGTCAAACAATAACCATGTTACACACACACACACACACACACCAGACACACACACACACCACACACACACACACACACACACACACACACAAAGAGAGAGAGGTGGAGTGGGAGATAAGAGTCAGCGAAAACCTTCAAAACAATCCTTGCTGAAACATTCTGCACCACTGAACCACAAGACACTGGAAAGACAACCATAAACAATTCTATAGACATCTGAAACAGCCCAAATCCACAATTCTCATTTGCGCATCCCCGCTGCAGAGAACCGGCATTATGTGCATGCCAAACAAGAACTGAAGGGCTAACTCTGGCATCAAACAGGATGAAAATGGTACATGTTTACTGCCATTCATTTCCGTCGTACATCCCCCTGAAACTTGTAACTACCTGCCTGTACAACTCTACCTCTACCTGCCTGTACAACTCTACCTCTACCTGCCTGTACAACTCTACATGCCTGTACAACTCTACCTATGAGCTAGGTGTGGGCATACCTTCAGTGTACCGGCAGATAGAGTTGTACAGGCGTACAACTCTATCTGCCGGTACACTGAAGGTATGCCCACACCTACCTTTTCATCATAGGGCTCTCAAATTAGCATGGGTGTCCTTACATCCACAGCGTAAGGCATGGAAGAAAACGCTGCAGCCTCTTGAAAAGGTAAAGCTGACCCCACACCCACAACCAATGGCACGTTTGGTTTCCTCTCTGAAGTACAGGTGTGCAGACACCCAGGACATAGGGCCAGGTATGGTATAACTTTTGTTATTTACTCTTTACTTCTAGCGCGTCCTTTTTCCACACCTCTCTCCTCCAGGCAATCGATGGTGTGATGTCCTTAGCTTTACGCCTGCAGATAGTGTCTCAAGCTCCTCAACACTTCAGATCTTCAGAGAAACAAAGCCACATGAGAGGGTTGCTTTGCCCACCAGTGTATCCGCTCGGTCATTTCCCTTCACTCCAGTATGTCCAGGGCAGCATGGCTTAAGAGAGAATGCTGGCCTAACTACAGCCATAGCTGATCTGGATGTCTGAATGAACCTACCTGTCTACAGCGTCATGCCTGCAAATTACTGTTTCTTGTGAAAGTCTGATGAATTGCTTTAAATATGAGATTATAATTTTTTTAAATCTCACTTGTATCAGGTAGTTGACATGACCCTCAATGGACAGTGGCAGCCCTCGTGGCTTTGTTTTAGTCTTCAAGATACCTCGTAGTCGGTCTTCGATGTTCTGGACATGATTCAGTGCCTGAAAAGTGAACCAACCATAAAGATGACTGATTTTTAGGAAGAAGGGCCAGAAGGCATGCTGAGGAAGGAGGCTCTACTGTCCTCAAATAATACAAGCTGTAATGAAACTGACCATCACACTCAACCACTCTCTTTGATCAAGTAACGAGTTCAAATTCACTTCTAAACAAATAAACCTCACATTGATATTATTTATTGCAAACCATATCAGATTTGATTTCTTACACTGGTCCAAAGTAAAACAACAACAAAAGAAAGTTGACAACACCAAACACAGTGCAAACATCTCATGACTGTAATCTGTATAGTGGCAACAAAGGCACAGCAAATGTAAAAATTTGTAAGGCATTTACACCTAAAGTGAACCCGAAGCACACAATACAAAAGCAATGAAGTCAACAAAATATATACACAACCTAGAGCACAGTGAATCCTACTAAGTACATACACACGTTACAATGCTTCATCAACATCTTTCTCATCACTTCCAAAACACACATGCACACACACACACACACACACACACACACACACACACACACACACACACACACACCACACGCAAAAAACGCATGCACACACACACACACACATACAAAAGCACACATGCACACACATACACAAGCACGCACACACACACACATACACACACACACACATACAACTAATGGCACACAACTGAACACACACAAGCAAGGCATTCAGAGTCCAGAGGAGAAAAGATCGGCTTTGAGGGCAGATTGATTTGATGCTATGGAAGAAGTGTGTCGGAGAGAGTAGGCCAAACCCCAAGGCAAAAGAAGTACACTACCTGCTCATTTGTGATTTCTCCCGTTTCTGTCGGGTTGGATCTCTTCTCCTTGCTGGGCTTGCTCCACTCCACCAGGGGGTCGTAGATAAATGGCTTCAGAATGCTGCACACACACACACACACACAATGTATACACACAATGCACACACACACACACACAATGTATACACGCAATGCACACACACACACACAACACACACACACACACACACACACACACACACACACACACACAGACCACACAGGTACGCACACCCACACATACATACACACACACACTCATTCCCATCTCAGTCTCACGATTACATTCTGCCACCCTCCCCCTTTCCCAAGACAGAGGTGAAGGCATTAAATCTTGCAGGTACGATCGGTTATATTCATCATATAACCTGACATTAGCCCAAAAACATTTCAAAATCAACTGATCAAAAAAAAGGAAGACTGATGGCCTCACCTCATGAGAGAATCTGTCTGAGCTCGGACAACTCGCAGTGTCATTTCACAGGCCCTGCGGAAGATGCCTTCCACCCCCATAGGCCCCTGAAAATAATCAATCACAGCACTGATAATGGAGAAAAACACAGGAGAAATTAAATGCAACTGAACAGTGAGCCTGCTGCTGTCAATCTGTAATCTCTCTGTCTCCCTACACAACCCATCACACCCTCGTGGTAGCAGTGATAAATAGGATCACCCTCCCACTGTGCAAAGGGAAGCAAGGTTTTATCACAGGTGCTGCTCATCATGGTTTGAAAGTCCAGTTACCACACACACACACACACACATAAACACACACACACACACACGCACGCACACACACACACACACACACAAACACACTCACACATACATAAACACATGCACACACACACGCATACATACAAACAATATCGCCAATTTAGACAGAGACAAATATTGCAATCGGCAATAAATCTTTCAATAAAAACTGCTAAAAGAAGTTCCCAAAGTTGCTCATTTACAAAACACACAGCACTGAAGGATGCAGCCCCAAAATGGTACTGTACAACAAATGCAAACCACAAGACCGTCACTGGCACAGGGTTGGGCACACAGAAAGGGCAAGCAATCAGCAACATAAATTTAAACACATTTTTTTTTTTTTTAATTCCCTGACGTCAATACTGCAATGTGAAGATTCATGTTACATGATAAACCTTTTCTATTGGTGGTGATTCGAATCATGACCCATACATGAGACTGGTGACACACTAACGGTGAGTAGAGCCAGCAAGGCCATGCCTTACGCGCAGTGACACAAAACACAAGTGCGGTGAGCTCACCAGGGCTGATACCATGTTGTGGGTCAGTCGGAATGGAACTCGTTTCAGGCCATTCAAACGTCTCACCCTGTTAGGACAAATAACAAATTAACAGTTTCCAACAGCAGCTCAGTCTGGTCGAAACAAGTGTGCTGTCAGTGCACATGCATAACTCCAAAAAACTTGCAGCCTTAAGTTTGACAGCCTGCAGAAAGAACAAAATCCAAACATAAGAAAAGTAATTTGTAATTTAAAAACAATTTGCATTTCACAGCCTCCAAACGGTGGCATTGTTTTCACAATTAAATAAACATCAAAGTGTCTCCACGCGGCAGCACGGTGCCTCCCAGAGGTTGCTGTGAATGCTAATTTGGTGTTGTGCACGTTATTAACATTTATTGTTGTGGGCATGTTACCAAAATCTGGAGGTTTGTTTGTTTTTTTAACTCTTTTTTGTTCTCTCTCAACATTTAAGTCCAAATGAAAGCATCTGTCACTTAGACAAGTTCACACATCTACTTTATTTATTTCACTTCATGCTCATACTGAATGAGTGCACGCATTTCATTCAGTATGTACCCACCATGTTGTCAATGAACATGTAAAACTGGGCATACTGGTGCAATGTTTTTCACCTGGCAAATCAATACAACTAACGAGAATTGTGTCAGAACAGGCACCTACCCTGTTGAAGAGACAGTTGAAGTCCACGTGCACAGTGTCACCATTGGTGGAGTCAAACAGGATGTTCTCACCATGCCGATCCCCAAGTCCCAGCACATACCCTATCATGCTGATCACGGCAGTTGTGCGAGCATATGCCACACGTGCGTTGTACCTGGCACACACACACACACACACAAAGCAGAAATGAAACTTTGTTCAACGGGAGGGGGCAGTGAGATGGGAGGAAAAAATTCTCGGGTATGCCAAAGGATCTGAAATTCAAAGAAGTAAACGTATTGTAGGCATCCCGACAAAATTCTCTCCAAAGTGAAGAAACTAAGAATGACAACAACAACAAATAAAACAAATAAATAAGGGAGATGGCAATTTTTATTATTATTTTTTTAGATAAGATTGGAAAGCAAGTCAAAGTTTAGAGAGAACAGGTTTGACACCTGGCAACTATTCGGACTATTCTGTTTGATTCGGGATGCTCAGTACCATTTCTTGAAAAACTTGCAGTCCATCACCAAGTCACACAGGCAAGAATCTGGACAAACAGTCAGGGTTAGTCTGCTCAAGTCACCAAACCACCCTAACTGCCATTGTGTGGGGTTCTGTCTGTGTGTGTGTGAGCATTTCCCCGTGTGTGGTTGTGCTGTGTGTTTGTCAGTGTGCACAAGTGTGAGTGCATGTATGCGTGTGCGCTTGTGTGTGTGTGTGTGTGTGTGTGTATGTGTGTGCATGCGTGCGTGCATGCATGTTGGCAGTGATAAGATGCATATGTGTGTGCGTGCATGTGTGTGTGTGAATGCATGCATGTGTGCATGCATGCATGATGGCATGCATGAGTGTGAGCATGTTGGAAGTGGTAAGATGTTGAATGAAGTAATGTATTTGTTCATACAGTTAGCTGTTAATACAAGGTAGGTTCAGGGAAGGTATGAATGAACCGCAGTGTGTGGAAAAGTGACAGGATACTGACCACGAGGTAGGATCAGGGAAGGTACGAATGAACCACTCCTTGAAGACGGCCGGGTGGCGAGGCAGCAACTTCTGTTTGAACACCTGCAGCTTGGCTCTGCAACAAACCAACCACAATGGTCACTGACTCAAAACACACAATGGTCACTGACTCAAAACACACAATGGTCACTGACTCAAAACACAACAATGGTCACTGACTCAAAACACACAATGGTCACTGACTCAAAACACACAATGGTCACTGACTCAAAACACACAATGGTCACTGACTCAAAACACACAACAATGGTCACTGACTCAAAACACACAACAATGGTCACTGACTCAAAACACACAACAATGGTCACTGACTCAAAACACACAACAATGGTCACTGACTCAAAACACACAATGGCCACTGACTCAAAACACACAATGGTCACTGACTCCAAACACACAATGGTCACTGACTCCAAACACACAACAATGGTCACTGACTCAAAACACACAATGGCCACTGACTCAAACACACAATGGTCACTGACTCCAAACACACAATGGTCACTGACTCCAAACCACAACAATGGTCACTGACTCCAAACACACAATGCTCACTGACTCAAAACACACAATGGTCACTGACTCAAAACACAACAATGGTCACTGACTCAAAGCGCACAAATGGGAAGTTAATAACTGGAATTTAATATCCTGTCAACTGCACAAGGTCACCTTGAGAAGATCAAATTATGTCATTTAAGCAAAGGCATATTTCAAAAACTCTTCTCACCTACAAACCCTTTCTCAAGTCAAATCTACACAATAAATCCATGCACAAATATATAAAAAATATTAAAAAATACATGCATTCACAAACATAAATTTCTGAAGTTAGTTCCTTGAATACTGCCCGTGTAAAAAAAAAAAAGCATATGAGGCTAGGACATGGCAGTATCGTTGGCCATGCCATCTGGTTGATCAGTACCAGATTAATGTAAATATATTTAAAAAAAACAATAAAAACATTTTATTTTTATTTTTATAAATGTGTAAGACGAATACCAGTTCCATATGGCAAGCTGTACATACCACCTACCAACTGTTGTCTAGCTACTCAATAAGAGATATACAAAAATCGTATAAAGGCTGCTGAATCACTGAACAGATCAGTCAGATAAGGCTGCTGAATCACTGAACAGATCAGTCAGATATAAAAAACACCCAAAACAACATCACAATCTTCTGCAACACCCAAAAGATGTGGCAATGCTCCACATACTACCACACAGCTGAGCTTAACCATTTAAACATGCAGGCTTGCTAGCTTTTCAAAAATTCCATCAACCCTTCAGGTATTTGACACAATTCCGTCATTAAGCTAGTGTTAAGGTGATCAAAAGCTAGATCCAAACACAAAAAGGTTCAAACGAACACTTATTTATTTTAACACAGACACAAAGCATGCAAATTTTGCGTTTGGATCTTGTTTTAGAATGCTAGCAGTCATTCTGTTTCAGATTTTTGATCGAAAGCTACTTCATTTTCACCCAGTAGTTCTTCAGATGGTAGCCACGGTACTCACTCCACGTCGGAGCTGAGCGGAGGCATGACAGTCTTGAGTTCCTTGCCAGACATCAGGGAGCCTCTCTCCTTGTACAGCTTGGTGATGATGTGTCTCAGCCCCTGGGTGTTGTTCACCCACTCCAGCAAGCCACACTCTTCATTCAGCGGAGTCACCGTCTGCACAAACATTACAGCTTGGTGATGATGCATCTCAGCCCCTGCATGTTGTTCACCCACCCAAGCAAAAACCTGTATAAACAGCTTGGTGACAATGTGTCACAGCCCCTGGGTGTTGTTCACCCACTCCAGCAAGCTACACTCTTCATTCAGCGGAGTCACCGTCTGCACAAACATTACAACTTGGTGACGATGTGTCTCAGCCCCTGGGTGTTGTTCAACCACTCCAGCAAGCCACACTCTTCATTCAGCGGAGTCACCGTCTGCACAAACATTACAGCTTGGTGACGATGTGTCTCAGCCCCTGGGTGTTGTTCACCCACTCCATCAAGCCACACTCCTCATTCAAAGGAGTCACCGTCTGCACAAACATTACAGCTTGGTGACGATGTGTCTCAGCCCTTGCATGTTGTTCACCCACTCCAGCAAAATTCCGCATAAACATTACAGCCTGGTGACAATGCGTTTCAGCCCCTGGGTGTTGTTCACCCACTCCAACAAGCCACATTCTTCATTCAGCAGAGTCACCGTCTGCACAAACATTACAGCTTGGTGACGATGTGTCTCCGCCCTTGCATTTGTTCACCCACTCAAGCAAAAACCTGTATAAACAGCCTGGTGACAATGTGTCGCAGCCCCTGGGTGTTGTTCACCCACTCAAGCAAGCCACACTCTTCATTCAGCAACATCATTGTCTGCACAAACATTATAGCCTGGTGATGATGTGAAACATTACAGCTTGGTGACGATGTGTCACAGCTCCCATGTGTTGTTCGCCCACTCCAGCAAGCTACACTCTTCATTCAGTGGAGTCACCGTCTGCACAAACATTACAGCTTGGTGACGATGTGTCTCAGCCCCTGGGTGTTGTTCACCCACTCCAGCAAGCCACACTCTTCATTCAGTGGGGTCACCATCTGCACAAACATTACAACCTGGTGACGATGTGTCTGAGCCCTTGCATGTTCTTCACCCACTCAAGCAAAAACCTGTATAAACAGCTTTGTGACAATGTGTCACAGCCCCTGGGTGTTGTTCACCCACTCAAGCAAGCCACACTCTTCATTCAGCAACATCACTGTCTGCACAAACATTATAGCCTGGTGATGATGTGAAACATTACAGCTTGGTGACGATGTGTCACAGCTCCCATGTGTTGTTCGCCCACTCCAGCAAGCCACACTCTTCATTCAGCGGAGTCACCGTCTGCACAGACATTACAGCTTGGTGATGATGTGTCTCAGCCCTTGCATGTTGTGCACCCACTCCAGCAAAAACCTGTATAAACAGCTTGGTGACAATGTGTCACAGCCCCTGGGTGTTGTTCACCCACTCCAGCAAGCTACACTCTTCATTCAGCGGAGTCACCGTCAGCACAAACATTACAGCTTGGTGACGATGTGTCTCAGCCCCTGGGTGTTGTTCAACCACTCTAACAAGCCACACTCCTCATTCAGAGGAGTCACCGTCTGCACAAACATTACAGCTTGGTGACGATGGGTCTCGGCCCTTGCATGTTGTTCACCCACTCCAGCAAAATTCTGCATAATGTTACAGCCTGGTGACAATGCGTTTCAGCCCCTGGGTATTGTTCACCCACTCCAGCAAGCCACACTCTTCATTCAGCGGAGTCACCATCTGCACAAACATTACAGCTTGGTGACGATGTGTCTCAGCCCCTGGGTGTTGTTCACCCACTCCAGCAAAATTCTGCATAAACGTTACAGCCTGGTGACAATGCATTTCAGCCCCTGGGTGTTGTTCACCCACTCCAACAAGCCACATTCTTCATTCAGCAGAGTCACCGTCTGCACAAACATTACAGCTTGGTGACGATGTGTCTCCGCCCTTGCATTTGTTCACCCACTCAAGCAAAAACCTGTATAAACAGCCTGGTGACGATGTGTCGCAGCCCCTGGGTGTTGTTCACCCACTCCAGCAAGCCACACTCTTCATTCAGCAACGTCACTGTCTGCACAAACATTATAGCCTGGTGATGATGTGTCACAGCTCCCATGTGTTGTTCGCCCACTCCAGCAAGCCACACTCTTCATTCAGCAACGTCACCGTCTGCACAAACATTACAGCCTGGTGATGATGTGAAACATTACAGCTTGGTCACGATGTGTCACAGCTCCCATGTGTTGTTCACCCACTCCAGCAAGCCACACTCTTCATTCAGCGGAGTCACCGTCTGCACAGACATTACAGCTTGGTGATGATGTGTCTCCGTCCTTGCATGTTGTTCACCCACTCCAGCAAAATCCTGCATAAATACCCCGGTGACGATGTGTCTCAGGCCCTGGGTGTTGTTCACCCACTCCAGCAAGCCACACTCTTTGTTCAGCAGCGTCACCGTCTGCACAAACATTACAGCTTGGTGATGTGTCACAGCACCTGTGTTGTTCACCCACTCCGGCAATGTGCACTGCAATGCAAGCTGCGCTCTGCCTAACTCAGGAGCTGATACAAGTGCAGCTCACATCCTCCCAAGGATGAACAAATGTTAATGTGGCGTTCTGCACCCAACCCCAGCTCAGCATAGACATTTTTGCTAGCGTAATGAACACACTTTATAACTACATGACAACTGTCTAAACATCTCAGTGTAACTTCACTGAGTGAATCCACTATGTATAGACATCATGAGTACATAACAACTGTCTGAACATCCCAGTGTAACCTCGCTGAGTGAAGGACCGCTATGTATACACTTCATGGCTACATAACAACTGTCTCAACATCCCAATGTAACCTCACTGAAAGAAGGACCATTACCTATACCCTTCATGAGTACGTAACAACTGTCTGAATGTCCCAGTGCAACCTCATTGAAAGGACCATTACATGCACTTCATGGCTACATAACAACTGTCTGAACATCCCAGTGTAGCCTCTCCGACTGAAGGACTGCTACATATACTCTTCATAAGCATGTGACACCTGTCCGAATGTTTCAGTGGTAACCTCACTGAAGGCAGGACCACTACGTTTACACTTCAAAAGCGCACGACAACTGTAAAAAGTCCAAGGGTAGCATTGCTAAGTGCAGAATCCCTACGCAACACTTCATAAGCACATGACAAGCAACTGTCTAAAACGCCCAGTACAACAAACTGACATAGGTGCGAAGATGAAGCTGTCGACGTCTGGACTCGGCATCCTTGTGCAAAAATCTGTTGACAATCACGTTAAACTCCATCAGACGGCAGTCCTTCCGCAGATCGTCCTGCACACACAAAACACACATCCATGAATATGGACAAAGTTTTTGTTTTTATTCATTTTTCTTTGCTACTTTAACTATGTGTCCTTCAAACACAATTTTGCAGGAAGAAATCAAAAACATAGATGAAAGGACAAGGCAGTCAATAATGACCACAAGTATTTGACAAATAACATTAAAACCTACAAAATTGTGCCATTAATTTCTTCTGGATTGCCAAACAATACTCTGGCTTTTAAAATATGCCCCCCTCAAGGATATCAAATGATTTATCTCTCACACACACACACACACACACACACACACACACACACACACACACACACAGACTCTCTGTCTCTCTCTCATCTTAATCCTTGGGTAATAAAGTTCTGAGTTGTCTGTCTGTCTGTCTCTCTCTCTCTCTCTCACACACACACACACACACACACAACCACACACCCATCCCCTAACTGTGCCTGGTCCTACCTTTGGCTTGCACATCATGACATAGAGATTGCCATCACTTCCCACCATGGTGATTTTCTTCGGCCGCTGCAATGACTGCAGAATCTCAATCTGTAAAATCAATGTTTTTCAAATAATCAATGTTTTATTTTATCTGTTCACATTGAGGTGATATTAGACAACCAAAAACAAAACAAAAAACAAAAAAATCTATTATACTAACTTACCCACAGGACTACATACAATCAATTTAACAACAGAAATGATAATATCAGTATTATACAGAATGTCTCTTATGTTGTTACAATCATTAAAGTCATATCCATTTTTCGGAAATAAATCTGTGGTAATAGGACATTCAAGCAGTATGTGTTTAACAGATAGAATATTCTTACAAATCTGTAAACCACCAAACAGCATTCACACCACTCAGGGCAAGTTAGCCGGAACAAAAACAAGAAACAAAAAAGACAGACGCACACAGAACAGTCAGGATCCCTCCTGTTGGTAATAATAATAATAATGGAAATTTGTAAAGCGCCTACCCTGCGGCTCAAAGCGCTGAACAAGCATACACACATAATGTACATCAATATGGAAAATGTTATCAACTTTAAAAAATTATTATTATATATCGACAAATGTTCAAGCATAATTATGCAAAAGATGCATGCGGATGTGTGCAAGTGTGTGTGTGTGTGTATGTGTGCAAGTGTGTGTGTGTGTGTGTGAATGTGAATAAGGCTTGCAGAGTTTGTCCCCCTGCTTCACGGTACACACATCACTATGATGGAAAGCATCAACGTGTGCTCTTCTCTACATGTCAACATTATGTACAGAAAAGCATGTCAGGCACAAGAAATTGGAACACACTAAAACAGACACTTCAGCATACTGTCGGTGACCGTTTAAAACCTCGTAACTCAGTTTTTCCAGTTTTGAGAAAGAAAGAAAAGAAAAAATGTTTTAAAAATTCAGTTTTAATCGAAACATAACGAATTTTTAACACATGCACAATCATAAATACTTACGTTTGTTGTTATGATTTTTCTTGGAGGAATAGAGTAAGTTATGAACGATTTTTGCTAGAACATGAAGATATGTGCTTTCTATCCTTAACACGTGATCCACAATGAAGACTTACGAGGATTTATCGCATAATCAAAACATACCACTTGAACGATCAGATGTAGTCAAAACAACCAGATTCTTTGACAAAAGCGCGGTTGCGAGCATGAACGTCTGTTGTATGATTTGACATCAAAACAATATTAACTAGGCAGGATTTTTTGCTACAAAAGGCAGACAGGTGGTTTTTGTACTAAACAATTGGTCCAAATTGAGGATTTACGAGGATTTTACTTTTAGAAACTATTGTTATTAATGGAGATTAATAGTCAAAGGAAATCAAAAACATTCTATAGAACACTTAGTTCAAAAATAAAAGTGACTCTCTACAACTACTGGTCCTTCAAGCAATTAAAAAAATAAAAATGTAAACAAAATTAAACAGATTTGAAACAGTATGCCCTGTCCGGTTTATGATTGTAGTGTCCAAACAAAATTAATTATGTTCGTTTCAAAGCAAAGAAGCTGATTATCTTTATGCCGACTTTCGTCTGTAACTGTCTATAATGTCGAGACCTCTTGATGTCTGAAATACTGCTAATAGTGGGAGTTCAGAAGGATACCTTTGACCGAGGTATCAGACTGGCTTCTTTTGAGTAATTAAGCTGCGCACTACACATTCATAATTTTAACATACTAATCTAGTCATACAGCTGCGTGATAACACATCAGCTCTTACCTGAACAGATTCCACACATGTCCTTCGCTCGAAAAGATGTCTCGATAAAGAGGAAAAACCTCGTAAGGCATGAAAAGTGACGTAGTTCGGGGATATTTTGTAGCACAGAAAAGCTCGCAAGTGTTCATTAGAGGTTTTCATCTGCCAAAACGTTAGTGAAAATACCTCGTAACTCGACTTACGTGTCATTTTGGTTCAGCCTCCCGCCACAAATGACTTACGAGGTTTTACTAGTTATTTCTAATGCCGATTTCACCCAAAAATATTTTCCCTAGTGTTCCAAGGTTTTCACAGGTGTATAAATAAATTAGGTACTCAAAAGTGTAAAAATCTGAAAACCAGGAAAAATTGAGTTACAAGGTTTTAATCGGTCACCGGCGATATGTACGATATATTTTCTATTTCAGTGTCTCTATTCCTTGTATCAGACTTCACTGAAACATACTTCAGTATATACAGTTTCTATAGCAGTGTGTCTCTGTTCCTTGTATCAGATTTCATTGAAACAGAGACTTCAGCATATGTACAATATAGTCTCTGTTTCAGTGTGTCTCTGTACCTTGTATCAGACTTAACTGAAACAGAGACTTCAGTATAGTTTTTATTGGGCGATCTTCTGGTCAGCCAAAAAAAGACACAAAGAATGTGAAAATGAATTCTGTCTGGTTTGTTATGCTTAAACTTGGTTTACAGTCAACTTAATAACGAACTGAAAAAAAAAAAAGACTCCTTTATGATGAAAAGAAATTTGCTTCACATCTGCCAAAAACAAAAAACAAAAAATTGCTGTCATTGTTCTTTTCAGGGGATCTTTGTTTATTTTTTCTGAGAATGTAACAGGAATAGAACCATGCAAAGTGGTATGAATATTTTCGGTGAGAAAAAATGTAGGTATTGCAATGGATAGATGCATCCTTTATGAGTAAAAGTCCCCACAATGACATGCCTGACAAACATACATATATATATAAAACGTTTGCTCCAAGCCACCACAGAATGATATGTCGACTCACCGTATCTTCGAAACCCTTGATACAAATATGGCGGCCAGGAAACGGGTTGTGCTCCGCCTGACCACCGGGTGTTGCAGGCAGGGTCACTGTCATGGCCGACTGCAGCGGCAGCAAGATCTCGCTGAACATGCTGAAACATGGTTCCGAGGGACATGGCTAGAGCCAAATAAGGACCTTATAAGGACTTGTAAGGATCAATATCAGATTTTGTAAGGACCATGACAACAGTAAGGAACACAAAAAATGAGCTGAATTTCACATGACACACACTGAGCTAGCGTAGTGTTTGTCCAGCTTATCTTTTAGAACCCACTCCTGGTATGCACTGTCCTTCAGCCAGCAGTCCTAGAATGAACATTTTCTCGGCATCTTTGCTGTTAGCTCAGGTTCTTGCAGAGTTCAAATTTTGCAACCAAATGGCTGACTCAGAAGTTATTGCGTTATCCTGTGACCGTGACTTCAGCTGCACGTGATCTAAATGAACATGGAGAAAAGGATTGTCTGCTTCAGATGTCATCTCAACCTATGTCCGAATGATTTCAAAATTCAGTAAATGTAAGGAACCATCTAGTGTCGCTGACTTGGAAAAATGAGAGGTTTTTATAACAACTGATGTGCATTTTTAGCATTAGCTAGACTTGTAAGGACCGTGATCGAAATATAACGACTTGTAAGGCCTTACTTGGCAAATTCAATTTGTAAGTACTTGTAAGCGCCTGTAAGGACCCTGGGAACCTTGTGAAGACACAGTGGGTACCGGCAGAGGAACTACTGCCCATATTTCAGCAAAGGCTTAGCATTCTGTACAAACTTCATGGACTCTTTGACTGCAGCTTGGTTCATCAAAGGTCTCTTCATCTGTTATTTCCAGCAGGTGTGGTGGTAAGTACCTTTCTGTCTGCACAATACTTGTGATGGTACCAGTGGGATGGTACCACTACCTATCCACACAATATTTGTGATGGTACCAGTGGGATGGTACTACTACCTATCTATCATTGGCAGGAGCTGCCACAAGTATCATTTTTGTCGTGTTTGTCTTGACAAAGCACATCTTTTGTAGCGAAAAAAGTATGTTTGTCGTGACAAAACTTTTGTCGCGCCAAACATATTTTTGTCACAACAAACATAATTTTGTCATCACAAACACATGTTTGTCACAACAAAACAATCTTTTGACATGACAAAAGTACGCTTGTCACAACCAAAATCATACTTGTGGCAGCTCCCACCAATGATGCCTATTCACACAATATTTGTGATGGTACCAATACAAAGTGTGATGGTACCAATACAAAGTGTGATGGTACCAGTACAAAGTGTGATGGTACCAATACAAAGTGTGATGGTACCAGTACAAAGTGTGATGGTACCAGTACCAAGTGTGATGGTACCAGTACAGTGTGATGGTACAAGTACAAAGTGTGATGGTACCAGTACAAAGTGGATGGTACCAGTACCAAGTGGGATGGTACCAGTACCAAGTGGGATGGTACCAGTACCAAGTGGGATGGTACCAGTACAAAGTGTGATGGTACCAGTACCAAGTGTGAGGGTACCAGTACAAAGTGTGATGGTACCAGTACCAAGTGTGATGGTACCAGTACCAAGTGTGATGGTACCAGTACCAAGTGTGATGGTACCAGTACCAAGTGTGATGGTACCAGTACAAAGTGTGATGGTACCAGTACAAGTGGATGTACAGTACAAGTGTGATGGTACCAGTACCAAGTGGGATGGTACCAGTACCAAGTGTGATGGTACCAGTACAAAGTGTGATGGTACCAGTACAAAGTGTGACTGTACTAGTACAAAGTGTGATGGTACCAGTACCAAGTGGGATGGTACCAGTACCAAGTGGGATGGTACCAGTACCAAATGGGATGGTACCACTACCCTTCTATCCACACAATATCTGCCACGGAATTCAAAAAGAAAGATGTTTGCTGTACAAAAGGTGAAAGAAGAACAGAAACCTTAGTCTCTTGCCCAAAATAGTGTCATTCACGAATTTTGACGGAATACGTTTCTGAATCATCAATGCAAAATTATACCTCTAAAAGTCAAAAAAACTCTAAACTAATTTTAAAATTTTTTGGGAAACTAATTTTTATGTTTAACCCCCGAAAACAATTTTAACTTTTTAGTTAAATTTCCTTCCCCAAATCACAACTTTTCTTTTTCCCAGGTGTGCCCGAAATTGTATTCAGACTCCCGACCGCCAAAACAAAAATTAATCTGTAATGATTACCAAGCTATTTGTTTCAGACAATACTTGTCCAAATCACCAAGAAACAAAGCTTTATCTGCCATGTATTTGCAAGCCTTGAAGTGTTGGGACTTTTCAGGCAAACATTTTGCATGCATAACCAAGAAACAAACCCTACAAAGCCTTACCTGTCATCTGCCATGCGTTTGAGAGTCTTGAAGTGCTGGGACATGCTCATGGTGGAGGCATTTCTGCAGTCTTTTTCACACAGCTCTATCAGTCGCTCCGTCAGCTTGGTCGCATCCTTCAACATTGCAGTCACACGGAGGAATATTATTAGCAACGTTGTAAGCTCTTGCCTTTCATTTTCATCTGTCTTGCTTCCACTCACCACCCCCTCCCCCACCTCCCAATTTCATTGCCATTTTATCATGAACTCTAAACTCTCTCTCTCTCCCTCCCCCCACCCTCAAACTCTCTAACACCACACAACACACCCACACACACACCATGCGCAACACACACACACACACACACACCCACACACACAACACACAACACACACACACACACACACACTCACACACACACACTAAAATGAACAGCTAACATTAAAATTGTAAGCAAGTGTACTTACATGCAACAATTTGGACAAGTCTGGGTTTTTCAGTCTGCAACATAAAAACATTTTCTCCTTTTAAGACTGTAAAAACAGAAAACATCCAGGCATTATCTAAAAAAACTAAAAACAAATATAAAAAATTTAACTAATCTGATCAATGGAGAAAAAAAAATCAATAGTTAATTTTTCCGGAAACACCAGTAATAAGTGACTATGACTTTCCATGTATACATTTTCAAAAAAAATAAATAAATACTATTTACAATTCAACCAACAAGCAACAGAACATACCTGTAACATTTTAACGTATATTTACACAGTGGCAGGTTTTATGGTACATGTGTCTAGATCAACCGTTTGCACTGGCTCCCTGGTTTTACAAGCCATTTTCATCCAGAAAAATACCTTTGTTGTCCTGTTTTTTTGTATGACTTGCTAAATATGGATATCACTCGGAAAGGAAAAAAATCACTTTTGGAGTGTTTATGCTGAATTCAGAATAAGGGGAAGTCACAGTCAGGATACCATAAAACCTGCCTACTGCTTGTAACTAGTCCACGCATCACAAATGGCACATAAACACTGTAAAACAAAGCAGTCTTTGGATGGGAACTTTATGAATATGTATCAATAATACATATTATTCCCTGTGGATAAATGCATTAATTCTCTGATAAGGTATTGTTTTCAACAAGACAAGAAGATATTTGACAAAAGCATTAAACTGAAATTAATCTTTACTGACATTTTCGTTACTTGCCATTGCTTTAAACTTTACAGTTATGTCCACCTTCACTCATTCTGCTAACACAAAAACCAGACCCAATGTGCATGGCCTTACTTTGCAGCAGCAAATATTTCTTGGCACCTCTTTGACCGCACTGCGTATGATGACTGCAAGAGAGAAATACAAGTGTGAGTAAACCTGGCATACATTATGCATACAGTTTGCAGTCGCAGCTCTAACTGTTCCTTACTGTGTTGCTAGAACTCACACTGTTCCTTACTGTGTTGCTAGAACTCACACTGTTCCTTACTGTGTTGCTAGAACTCACACTGTTCCTTACTGTGCTGCTAGAACTCACACTGTTCCTTACTGTGTTGCTAGAACTCACACTGTTCCTCACTGTGTTGCTAGAACTCACACTGTTGCTTACTGTGTTGCTAGAACTCACACTGTTCCTTACTGTGTTGCTAGAACTCACACTGTTCCTTACTGTGTTGCTAGAACTCACACTGTTCCTTACTGCGCTGCTAGAAACAAAGATGTACAAGTTGTACATACAATGGAACCCACCTCAGAAGCACTTTTAAGATGAAATATAGCTCCTTGTAAATTTAGCACAGATATTTTACACCAAGATAACAGTCGTTGTAGATTTAGCAAAGATATTCTACACCCAGATAGCAGTTTTTTTTTAAAAGAGTGAGCGTAGATTTCAGTTACTTGCCTTGGATCAAGCAGGCCTTTTTTCTTTGCTTTTTTTAACTGACCGGATCAAGCAATGTTTCTTCCTTACTGACAAAAGCAGGGACATTACACAGACCACAAAGTGCTGTCAGAAAAAAGACGCATCATTAAATTATGCTTACAGCATCCAAGCCAATCACAGGCTACATATTAACGAGGCTAAATCTGGAAACAAGAACAACAAATTTGTTTATTTGCCAGACCTGAGGATGGAGCTTACAGTCATTGGACTGGTCCATTGATAACCTGGCGAAACTAAGGAATTCTTATGAAAATAAGAATCTACGTTATCTCGAGAAAAATTACTCATGAGAGACTGAATTGCAGTCCAGATGAAATTCACGGTTTCAGTCATTCATCCAGTGGCTTATTATTCCCTACTGGAACTAACCAAGGCTAACTCTGTGTCTTATGCTCCTATGCTGCATAATGGCAGACTTGTCTTCAACAGCTGCTGGTTAAAACCCAAACTGCCTTGCATACACAAGGAAAGATTTCAGTCCCAAGAGCTGATGTTGGGCAGTTCAGGTGAGGTTGTCAACTCCCTCGACTTTTGCCCGGCATCGCTTAAGTCCCTTGGCTGCTTTTACTTCCGGTGCATACATTCTTCACAATGGAAGGCGGTGACTGTGAATTTGCGAATTTTACATTGCCAACTTTAAAGACACTTTTGGAGCCTGTAGTCAGAATGTGTCTGGCAACAAGCAATAACTTGTTGCTCGTGCTATAGGATGCCCCAAAACGCATTTTTTTCGTGAACTCGCGATCTTCTGGTCAGCCAAAAAACAATACAAAGACACTTTTTGCAATTGCAACAGTGGTGACATTTGTACTGCTTCGCAATTCTAGGTTCAACTTCCATTGTTATACACAGCGTGAAGCAACGCCTAATCAGAAATCGGCCCGGAAGTGACGCTGCAACCTCTCGCGACTTCTCGCGCGAAAAGATTACAAAGGGCATTCACTCATGCAAACCATCTTCACCGAACCGCCCAATACAAACAAAACGTTGTTCACCTTGGACACGGCCATCATCATCCACATAGCCTGCTGGGGGTAGAAGGACAGCAGTCGCGCAATCAGCCCCTGTCAACACACGGACATGCCTCACTGTTCAGTCACACATACACACACACACCTCCCAAACAACAGTAATAATAATGGACATTCACCAGTACAAAATAACTTTACTATGCATAACAAATGCATAAAATAAAAAGGAAGGACACAAAGAAGGACAGCAGTCGCGCAATCAGCCCCTGTCAACACACGGACATGCCTCGCTGTTCAGTCACACACACACACACACACACACACACACACACACACACACACACACACCACACACACACACACACACACACCTCCCAAACAACAGTAATACTAATGGACATTCACCAATACAAAATAACTTTACTATTCATAACAAATGCATAAAATAAAAAGGAAGGACACAAAGAAGGACAGCAGTCGCGCGATCAGCTCCTGTCAACACATGGACATGCCTCGCTGTTCAGTCTCATATACATACACATCTCCCAAGCAATAATAATAATGGACATTCACAAATACAAAACAACTTTACTATTCATAACAAATGCATAAAATAAAAAGGAAGGACACAAAGAAGGACAGCAGTCACGCGATCAGCTCCTGTCAACACATGGACATGCCTCGCTGATCAGTCACATACACATCTCCCAAACAATAATAATAATGGACATTCACAAATACAAAATAACTTTACTATTCATAATAAATGCATAAAATGAAAATTTGCCTTTTGGGTCATTCCAATTCCACCAGAACAAAAAGGACAATTAGATAATTCAACATAAAGGCAAGAGTTTACAAATAAAACAGAGTAAAACCAAATTTAAGTAAAATTTCTATGGCACATGAACCTAGTCAAATATAAGGCACAATGCACCATATAAAGAGATGCAAAAAAAGTGTATAAATACATACAATACACGCAAAAACAAAAACAAAAAGTTTGCGGCACTGTGTCCACCAAACAAGACACACATTTACATGCAACAATTTCAGTAAACAAACACATACATGGCCAAAATCTGATCTCAGCACACATGTAACACAAGCAGATATACTGCACACCTAAGAAAGAAGAAAAAGTACAGCTGAACGTTCTGTACATGCACTCTTTCTAAATCAGATACAACAGGAAACTCCCAGTTGGAATAACAAACAAAATTATGACCCCCCTCCCTCCAAAAGTACAGCGGCACATTCTGTACACGCACATACACTCACACTCTTCCTAAATCAGATACAACAGGAAACTGCCAGTTGGAATAACAAACAAAATTACTCCCTCCCCACCCCCCTCCCCCCCAGTCAGAAACTCCCAGTTGGAACAACAAACAAATTTACAAACAGGCCCACACACATACACTCACATTTTTCCTAAATCAGATACAAAAGGAAACTCCCAGTCGGAATAACAAACAAAATTACCCCCCCCCCCCCCCCCCCCCCATCCTCCCCAGTTGGAACAACAAACAAATTTACAAACATCCCCCCCCCCCCCCCCCCCCCCCCCCTAAATTAGGTGTGAAGGCAGTGTCACAACGGTACCTACCTGCAGGATCTGTGCCACCTCTGGCTGAGCGTGGCAAATGCGAGACACAAGCTGGGGGAAGGCAGAGAAGAACTGGTAAGGAGCAAGCTGGTCGATGAGCTGCGTCATGGCCTGAAACACCGATCATCATCAGTCTGTTCAAGCCATGGTCTGAAATGACATTCACTCTTTAACAATATAACGCTGATCTGATCAGTGAAACTGACTGAAAGGGGTCACTCCACTTGACTCTGCACACTAAACTGTATCAAAACACTTCAGTCATGACTAATTATACTCTGTGTGTGTGCGTGTGTGTCTGTGCGCATGTGTGTGTGTGTGTGTGTGTGTGTGTGTGTGTGTGTGTGTGTGTCTGTGCGCATGTATGTGTGTGTGTGTGTGTGTGTGTGTGTGTTTGTATGTATGTGTGTGCATGCGTGTGTGTTTGTGTGTGTGCGTGCATGCATCTGTGTTTGCATGTGTGTCTGTGCATGCATGCACATGTGTGTGTGCCCTTACAACAGCCTCTCCAAAGAAAAGACCACACTGCATAAATACTGTTACTATTAATAATTATCATTACTAACAAAGCCAACGCTCACAGCTTTCAGCACTGACACAGCAAATCACGCAGGAAACGACGCTGACCTTGTTCATGCGAGTGAGGTGCCCCCTGGCGGCGGCCACTTTCTGCGACTGCGCGCGATTGGCTCTGTCCCTGTGCTCCATGTTGCTAACAGTGGCCCCGTAGTCCAACCAGAGGCTGAGCATGCGCGGCATGGCCTGGTAGATGTGCTGGTTGCCGTAGCGCAGGGCGTTGCCGAAGTAACGCACCATGGAGATGGCAAATTCTCTGCAGGGTAAAAGCGAATGGATCAGAGGGTGTGGAAGATGAAAGCGGGCGGCTGGTTCCAGACAATGCTGGCAACGGTTTAGTCAGAACCATGGATCAAGGTTAGCTGGCAGCTTTGGGCAGCATCCTGGTTTGGCTGGGAAATTGGACTTTCAAGGAGTCTTATTCCTATCATTGGTGGGAGCTGCCACAAGTATCATTTTTGTCATGACAAAAGTTTTGCCATGACAAACGTGTCTTTATCGTGACAAAACACATCTTTTGTCGTGACAAAAGTATGCTTGCCGTGACAAAACTTTTGTCGCCACAAAATATGTTTGTCGCAACAAAATGTTTTTGTCACGACAAACGTTTTGTCACAACAATTATTTGTTGCGACAAACACGTTTGTCACGAGGAGCCATAGCACTCAGCATCCCAAAGCTGAAACAGAACATCTCAAAGTGTTAGCAAACATCTCACAAAGTCTATCAAAGTCATCGTCCCAGTGCTAACCTGTAACCTACCCTTGCTTTTCCGGCTTCTCCTTGTCGGACATGATGCCGATCATGACCCGCTCGTAGTACTGGGCCAGCTGGAAGTGGCCCATCTCCCACTGGGGGCACACCTCGATCACGTCCTTGTAGCGCTTGACGATGGCGTTGCTCTCCAGCTTGGAGGTTTCTTCGCAGTAACGGCCGTGCAGCAGCAGAGCCTGTGCAGTCAAGGCACAAAGAGCTGGGTGAGCTGTGTTCATCATTATGCATGAACGTGTGTGTCTGAGGCGCTAAGCTGGGGCCTGACACTAAGCTTTTGGACCTGTGCCTCACCCAGACAGGTGTGATTTGAACTAGATGCACTGAAACTCAACAGTATGACTTACCTTGCTGGTAAGCGTGTCAGTCAAGTGTGTGTGTTGTGTGTGTTTGTTTGTGTGTGTGTGTGTGTGTGTGTGTGTGTGTGGTGTGTGGTGTGTGTGTGGTGTGTGTGTGTGTGTGTGTGTGTGTTTGTGTGTGTGTGTGTGTGTGTGTGTGTTGTGTGTGTGTGTGTGTGTGTGTGTGTGTGTGTGATAATTAAAGTCTCTGGTATGATCAGTGACAATGGTGACCCTTTAAAATTGCGCTGTGACCTTCTGGGATTTCAGCAGACAAACTTACATCAACACTGAGCCCCTAAATCTACAGTGTGACAAATGCTGATGTGTGTACAATGATAAAGATTTTAAGCAGACAAAACACCTTTTGCAACTGAAAGAGAGACAGAGACAGAAAAAGGGAGAGAGACAGAGGGAGATGGAGAGAGAGAGAAGAGAGAGAGACATACACACAGTGCATGAGAGACAAAGAGTGAGATAAAGAGAGACAAAAATGCAGACAAGTGCTGGTATGTGTACATGGATAAAGAATACCGCAAGTTCAGGTAGACAAAACATATTACCTTTGCAACTGAGAGAGAGAAAGAGACAGAGAGTCAGACAGACACAGAGGGAGAGACACACATATACAGACAAATGCTGGTGTGTGTACAAGGATAAAGAATGCCTTGATTTTAAGTAGACAAAACACATGCCCTTTGCTGCTGGGAGAAAGAGAGACAGACAGAGACAGTGACAGAGCGAAAAGAGACAGAGGGTAGGGGAGTGAGACACACACACACAGAACACTCGAACTCGAAAACTGTAATACTCAAGGATAGTAGTGTTAGGTACATTTGGACCTATCTAACACTGTAACAGCCAGTCCTTGCTATACTACAAACACAAATCAGCATGACTATATTACAAACAGAGAGTGAGGGGTGGGGGTGGGAGACACGCACACACACAGAAAGCCTGAGAGACAGAGAGAGACAGAAATGAGACAAATTGTGTGGGGCCAGCAGGAGAAAAGAGTAAAGACTCACCTGTGCATACACCTGTTTCCTCTCTTGACTGTCAGTGCTGGAATTGTATGTTGATGTGAAGTGCTGAGCGATTCCTTTGTCCAGACACAACAGTGCCGAGTCCTTTTCATCCTGTCCACAAAAATCAAATGAAATCTGTCACGAATGAACAAAGACTGGACAGACATGCTGATCCCTTCCTCACATCCCCTGAGCAACGCAAAGCTGACTGTCAACATGCTGGCCACTAAGTCGCTGACATAATTACATGCACACTGCAAGAAACAGAAGACAAATTTCATTAATAGTGAAACTCTGCTTAAGACGATCTCAATCAAATTTCCCTGCAATGCGGTCATCAGTACCTTTAAGATGAATCACAGCTGAGAATTCTGACAGTGCCAGCCTTTGACGGGATGTTAAAATCCACAAACTAGCAATTCAACAACTACCTGTTGAATTGCTAGTTTGTGAATTTTAACAGATCCACATAAAAGCTCACCGGTAAGGATTTTGCAATAAAGCGGCCCACTGTTTTTATATCAGATTAAACAACGAGTTCCCTGTGTCAGTACGTTGCACACCACTCAAGACCAAACACCAGGGAGTTTGCAGAACACTACACTGTACGTGGGTTTCTCTGAAGACAGACGCAAGTTCAGAATGCATCTGAACAGCAACTTCACTCCATTTCCAGCCATGAAAAGTATTTGTGAGGACACCCTTACAGTTGTACAGAAATCTCTATCTCAAGTGAGTACCATTTTATTCCAGAGCAACCTTTATATATATATTGGGGAGAGAGCAGGGCAAGGCTAGGCATGCAGGAAAAGAAAAAAAACACAATATATTTTAGCCAGGAAGTCAGCCTCTAACTCCTAACACTAAAGACCAAGTCACAAGTACGCATCTGCAACACGAGTCCTTGCACCAACTCTGTACCTTCTCCCAAAGCCATTTGGCTTTCTCCACGAAGAACTCGGGCAGGTGGTAAGCGCTGGCTTGCAGCAGACTGCCGTATGCTGTCTGCAGGTAACCAGCCCTGCACACACACAAACACACACACACACACACACACACACACACACACGTCCGCACACACACACACACACACAAAACACACACACATGCACATACAAAACACACACACACACATACACACAAAACACACACACAGGCACATACAAAACACACACACACAAAAAAAAAATACACACACACACACACACACACACAAATACACACACACACACACACATGTGCACACACACATACGCACACAAACACACACACAATTGCTGTCAACTTTGTCTTCTTAAAGGAAAACCCAGATGAGGACAAAGGTTTCCCTGAAAACATTAAACACAAACTCACAAAATTTTAAACATTAAAAAGTGCAAATATTTCCATTTGCTGGCGTCACATGGTTGTTCCATCAATATTTCTGCAACGGAAGTACTTTTTTTGCTTTAGAACAGCTCTAGAGAAATTACTCACCTATACGACAACACACAAGGAACAATTAAACACAAGCGCTTTCGACAGTCTTCATCGAGTGTAAGAAGATAGACAGAAAATAATAAAAGAAGAAGGCAAACAAGACTTGTAATAACTGGAGGAAAGCTGAATAGTAGGAATGATAGGAAATAAAAGGACAAAGGCTGTGTAATAATGTGGAGGAACAACTATGTAATAATTGGAGAATAGGCTGTAATAATGTGGAGAAGCAAAAGGTTGTGTAATAATGTGGAAGGAAAAGGCTGTGTAATAATGTGGAGGAAAAGGCTGTGTAATAATGTGGAGGAAAGGCTGTGTAATAATGTGGAGAAAAGGCTTGTAATAATGTGGAGTGGAATGTGTTATAATGGATCTGTGTAATAATGTGGAGGAAAGGCTGTGTAATAATGTGGAGGGAAAGGCTGTGTAATAATGTGGAGGGAAAAGGCTGTGTAATAATGTGGAGGGAAAAGGCTGTGTAATAATGTGGAGGGAAAAGGCTGTGTAATAATGTGGAGGGAAAGGCTGTGTAATGTGGATGGAATAGGCTGTGTAATAATGTGGATGGAATAGGCTGTGTAAATTTAATAATATGGAGGGAAGTGAATAATGAGAAAGGCTGTGTAATAATGTGGAGGGAAAAGGCTGTAATAATTGGAGGAAAGGCTGTGTAATAATGTGGAGGGAAAAGGCTGTGTAATAATGTGGAGGGAATAGGCTGTGTAATAATGTGGAGGGAAAAGGCTGTGTAATAATGTGGAGGGAATAGGCTGTGTAATAATGTGGAGGGAAAAGGCTGTGTAATAATGTGGAGGGAATAGGCTGTGTAATAATGTGGAGGGAAAGGCTGTGTAATAATGTGGAGGAAAGGCTGTGTAATAATGTGGAGGAAAAGGCTGTGTAATAATGTGGAGGGAATGGGCTGTGTAATAATGTGGAGGGAAAAGGCTGTGTAATAATGTGGAGGGAATAGGCTGTGTAATAATGTGGAGGGAATAGGCTGTGTAATAATATTGAAGGAATAGGCTGTGTAATAATGTGGAGGAAACAGGCTATGTAATATGGGGGCAATAGGCTGTGTAATATGGGGGAACAGGCTGTGTAATATGGGGGCAATAGGCTGTGTAATATGGGGGAATAGGCTTGTAATATGGGGGCAATAGGCTGTGTAATATGGGGGCAATAGGCTGTGTAACATGGGGGCAATAGGCTGTGTAACATGGGGGAATAGGCTGTGTAAATGGGGCAATAGGCTGTGTAATATGGGGGCAATAGGCTGTGTAAATGGGGGAATAGGCTGTTTGTTAATATGGGGGCAATAGGCTGTGTAATATGGGGGCAATAGGCTGTGTAATATGGGGGCAATAGGCTGTGTAATATAGGGGGCAATAGGCTGTGTAATATGGGGGCAATAGGCTGTGTAATATGGGGCAATAGGCTGTGTAATATAGGGGGCAATAGGCTGTGTAATATGGGGGCAATAGGCTGTTAAATGGGGCAATAGGCTGTGTAATATGGGGGCAATAGGCTGTGTAATATGGGGGCAACAGGCTGTGTAATATGGGGGCAATAGGCTGTGTAATATGGGGGCAATAGGCTGTGTAATATGGGGGCAATAGGCTGTGTAATATAGGGGGCAATAGGCTGTGTATCATGGGGGCAACAGGCTGCTAGACTTTATCATTCCCACTCACTTCCTGGCCACCTTGGCACTCCACAGCCACCACTTGCCAATGGTCATGTCCAGGGCGTTGTCTGGGCCGCGCTGGCCAAGCGACAGCAGCGTCCTCCTCAGCGTCAAGATGGGCTCCTGGGTACGGAACGACGACTGCCACGCAACAAAAGGAAATTAAAATCAGTCAACAGCAAACAGAAATCCAAGTCAGTGAACGACAGAAACAAAAATCTAAAATTAAAATCAATCGACTACAAATGGAAATTAAAATCAGTCAATAACACACAGAAATCAAAATCAGTGAACAGTAGAAATAAAAATCTAATTTTTAAACAACAGAAATAAAAATCTAAAACTAAACAATAGAAATAAAAATCTAAAATTAAAATCAATCAACAACAGAAATTAAAATCAACCAACAACAAAGAGAAGTAAAGTTCAATCAACAACAAATGGAAATTAAAATCAGTCAATCACCTGACTGGATTCTAAATTTCTTATCTCACATAAACAAAACAAACATACACATATATGTGCACACACATAACTATAAACATGCATTACAGCACATACAATCAAAAACAAGCTATTTCTGGAATGCCACACACACACACAAAATCATATGCATATACATGCACACACTCTCTTTCTCTCACATACAACCACACACACAACACACACACACACACACACACACACACACACACAATGTACATGTACTCACTCTCTCTCTCTCACAACACACACGGACGTTCACACAACCACCACCACCCAAACCATGGGTCCACAACCAATGCAGCAGACCACCTACTGAGATCACACAACCAATGCAGCAGACTACCTTCTGCCATCACACGCCATGTGCAGACCACCTACTGAGATCACACAACCAATGCAGCAGACCACCTACTGAGATCACACAACCAATGACATGCATTCAGACTGACTTGTGCCATCTGCAGGCGGGCGTTCCACTGTTGCAGAAGTCCCTCCATGGAGCATCGCCCGCTGGGCTCACTGCTGTCATCCGACCGGGCCGGGAAGTCGTGGCACACACGGAAATACTCCTCCACCTCGCTCAGCATGTGAAGTCTGAAATTATCGACTGGCGCTCAAAATGTAAATCTGGACAAGTATAGTTCTATGTACTCACTGACTGACACTCAAAATGTGAATCTGGACACAAGTACAGTTCTACATGCCTACTGATTAATTGAATGACTAGATCTGACACAAAAAGCACCCCTTTCCATACCCACCCCCAACCCCGCAAACTCATGAATGGTAGCATTTCCAGCAAATTTGGCAAATTACACAACTCCTCATAGAGTATCTCTCCACAATTTCAACCAGCTTACATGCAAAGACACGAAAGCTCAGTCACCTTGCAGTGCAACATATTCAAGATTACTTTATTATCTCATCAGACAAATTAAATATGTGGCTAAACATACACACATATATGTGGATCCTGCTGAATTTCTTTCAGAAAGAGCTCTGCATTCACTGCATCACTACTCTTCTTTTTTTTTAAATCATAGCAAATCACATGCACACCTCAAAATGTGAAAAGAAACAAAAACAAATTAACAACAAAATATCCAGCTTTATTTTGCTCTTAAGCATCACTGAACAACACTGATATACAGCATTCCTAAGTTGAGGGAAAACAGACAATCAAGCTATGCAGCATTCCTGAGTTGAGGAGAAACAGATGACAGCATTCCTAAGTTGAAGGGAAACAGATGATCAAGTTATACAGCATTCCTAAGTCGAGGAGAAACAGACGATCAAGCTATACAGCATTCCTAAGTCGAGGGGAAACAGACGATCAAGCTATACAGCATTCTGAAGTTGAGGGGAAACAGACAATCAAGCTATACAGCATTCCTAAGTTGAGGGGAAACAGACGATCAAGCATTCCAAAGTTGAGGGGAAACAGACAATCAAGCATTCCTAAGTTGAGGGGAAACAGACGATCAAGCATTCCAAAGTTGAGGGGAAACAGACGATCACACATTCCTAAGTTTAGGGGGAACAGACGATCACGCTATACAGCATTCCTAAGTTGAAAGGAAACAGATGATCAAGCTGTACAGCATTCCTAAGTTGAGGGGAAACAGATGATCAAGCTATACAGCATTCCTAAGTTGAGGGGAAACAGACGATCAAGCATTCCAAAGTTGAGGGGAAACAGACGATCAAGCATTCCAAAGTTGAGGGGAAACAGACGATCACGCATTCCAAAGTTGAGGGGAAACAGACGATCAAGCATTCCAAAGTTGAGGGGAAACAGACAATCAAGCATTCCTAAGTTGAGGGAAAACAGACGATCAAGCATTCCTAAGCAGAGGGGAAACAGACGATCAAGCTATACAGCAGTAGTTGAGGGGAAACAGACGATCAAGCTGGTACGTTTGCAGGCGTGACAGGACAGGAAACAACAACAAAAAGGGCAGCCAGTTTCAGCCGAATGCTGAGCAAAGCTTCCAACCTGAGAATGCACTCGTATCCACGGTGATAGGACCCCATCTCCATGCTGGCGGCCGACAGCGGTCCCATCTGTTCCTGGCGGGCCACCTGCAGTTGCTGGAGGAAGTCTTCCTCTTTCTGAAGCAAGTGCACGTTAAGAGGGCATGAGAGAGAGAGAGGTCGCAGGTCAGCTGTTGTGAAGACAATGAAATTACTCTCACACAAGCGATTTAAGCCCAAATTTCTTTTCTTTTTCCATTTTGTTTGTGTGAATGTGTGTTGTGTGTGTGTGTGTGTGTGTGTGTGTGTGTGTGTGTGTGTGTGTGTGTGTGTGTGTGTGTGTGTGTGTGTGTGTGTGTGTGTGTGTGTGTGTGTGTGTGTGTGTGTGTGTGTGTGAGAGAGAGTGTGTGTGAGTGCGTGTGTGCATGCACGCATGCGTATGTGTGTGTGTGTATGTGTGGTTGTTTCTTTCAATGAAGTTTTAACCAATCAGCAAGTCAGGGCAGGGCATCTCATGCATTTTTCCAGTATCCCATCTAAAATGCCAAAATATGCTCAGCATGCATGTCCAATGTCAAATAGATGCTGTGGTTCTGTTGTTTAAAAAAAAACCTATGCTGTCAATCTGTTGCCTGAAAGAAGTCAATGTTACCTCGTTTAATTTCAAATTTGAGCTTCCTTTCCCAGGTAAAAAAAACAAATAAACACACAAGAGGGTGGGTGATATGGCTCAGTTGGTAAAGCATCAGAGCAAAAAGCCAGGTGAACCAATGAAACAGGTTCAAATCCACGGCGCTGCAAGGGACTTTTCTCCCAGAATCAACATTCACTACAGACTCTCTTACGGTGTTCATACAGCCCCTATGTGTAGTCATGTGCATCAACATTTATGCACACGTTAAAAATACCAATCATCACCAGCCATACCCATCCATACCTGTCAACCCATACAGTTTACCGGTATAAAATACCATTTTTTTCATTATTTTGGGTGGATATGGCCATATTGGAAAATGGATACAGGAAAACAATTTTCATGAGATTTTGTTGTTGTTTTAAACTAAGCAAAAAGACTGAAAAACTGACGAACAAGCAGCCGACACATGCCATCGCCAAATTCACACTGACTTGACTAGTGCAACAGGCTAAGAAATCTTGTAGGCAGTGAGATTTGAAGTCACACACCTGTATTTTGCACAACATTGCTTCTTCCTTCCACTGCCACGTGTGCCGGATGGAATTCAAAATGCCGCTGCCACCAGCGAAAAAACAAAAGACCCTGGCCTGCATAGGGGAAATACAGGTTCACAAACTCTGGACCAAGTTTTATTCCCAAAAGGGGTTGACAGCAATGTATACCATTGTTTGGATGCATGAAAATACTGCACATATAGGTAGGAATGGTTAGCACTGCTCTTGCAGCTGCTGTAGCCATACACAGGAAAGGCAACCCAAATTTCCTGTTAAAAATATATAAAACAAAATAATAAATAAAAATAATCCGTCTCTCAGAAAACTCACCCTGTCTTTCGCTGCCATCAGAATGCGTCCAATGCACACCGGCCAGCTGTTGTTGCTTGGTTTCTCCTTCACACACAAACATAGAGAGAAAATCTCAAGTGCTTCAAGCATGGCTCTACACCTTTTTACTAAGTGCTTCAAGCATGGCCACATATCTCTCTCAGCAGGTTCCTTTCACATCCACACATGATTTTTTGAGACAGTATTTGTAACTCACTAACTGTAATGCATATTTGTGTGGACGGTGGGACACTGCTTGGTTGGGCATGTGGGTTTCCTTGTGTGGGTGTGGGTGTGGGTGTGTGGTTGTGTATGTATAACCAGTTATTGTTTGCAAGGTGATTGTGTTTATGGTAGAACTTGAGTGGGTGATTAGAGACTGACTGGTGCTTGTGGGTGTTTCCTTTTGTGTGTTTGGGTAGTTGTGTATGTATATGTGCAAATATTGTTTGTTAGGTGATTATGTTAAGGTTCTCGGTGTCAAAATGTATGTAAATGTAGTTTTTATCAAACATTTTGGGGGGGATACAGTGCAGTGAGTTTAACTAGTGTTAGAGAAGGGTGCTTTATAAGAATTATCTATTATTATTATTGTGATTATTTTTTTCTACTCTATTTTACAGTTTCAGCCTAAACAGACTGAAAATTGAGCCCCAAGTCAATGCACACCAAGCTGAGAGCTTCAGCCACTGCTGTAGGAAGGGTATTTATTCCATGTTGAAATTGTTTGAGGGAGGAAGCTGTATTTAGACTAGTTTGTCTCAGCTGAGATCAGTTGAAACCTCCAGGGAATGATTCAACTTGGTTCTGGATGGTATAGGAATGAAATATCATTTCTTTCTAAGCTTCTGTGCCCTGTGACCACTTACCAGCTTCATCATGCTGTCCAGACAGTCCCAGTTGCACATTTTCCAGGCGGCCTCCACACGATACTGGTTCAGCTGACCCGCCCACTGTGGACTGGACACAAGGTCACATCAGCAAAACAAAATCTGTGCTACTGAATGGGCACATCCACAGTAACAATAAACATACGCTGCAGACTTCTTTTCTTTTCTAATGAATAAAATGATGTGCTTGGCTAAAAAAAAGTATATGCTACTGAATGGGCATATCCACAGTAACAATAAACATACGCTGCAGACGTTTTTTTCTTTTCTAATGAATAAAATGATGTGCTTGGCTAAAAAAAAAAAGTATATGCTACTGAATGGGCATATCCACAGTAACAATAAACATACACTGCAGACTTCTTTTCTAATGAATAAAATGATGTGCTTAGCTAAAAAAAAAAAAGTCAATGCTACTGAATGGGCATATCCACAGTAACAATAAACATACGCTGCAAACTTCATTTCTAATGAATAAAATGATGTGCTTGGCTAAAAAAAAAGTCAATGCTACTGAATGGGCATATCCACAGTAACAATAAACATACGCCAACTTCTTTTCTTTTTTAATGAATAAAATGATGTGCTTGGCTAAAAACAAAAGTCAATACTACTGAATGGGCATATCCACAGTAACAATAAACATACGCTGCCGACTTCTTTTCTTTTCTAATGAATAAAATGTGATTTGCAAAAAAAAAAGGTCAATGCTACTGAACAGGCCCACCCTCAGTAACAATAAACATACATTGCAGACTTTTTTCTTTTTTTTCAAATGAATAAAAGACCCACAGTGACGTGCTTGGCTAAAAACAGGCCCCACAGTAAGTATGTACGTTGCAAACCTTTTTTTTCTTTTTTTTAATGAAGCCTCCAAGTAAAACCTCCTTGATAAACTATGGTTTTCAGTGAAATTAACTGATGACTTGCAGATGTTTCATTCTCTGAAAGAAACAAAGACTATATAAAACTTATACACATTTACTGATGTCAAGCACAATGAATGTGTCAACTCCCCTTCTTCTTAAAAGGAATGCCAGCAAGAACACGCACTATCAAAAGACTAGTTTTCAGATCCTTATTCGCCAATACTCTGCCGCCATCACACATACACTGTCCATGAGAAAGCCATCAAACAGAGAAAGGCCACATTACATTAACCCTGTAACTTCCAATAATAATAATAATAATAATGTACATTCATCATGCGCTCATCAATGCCCTGAGCGCTCACGTGATACATACTAACCTAAATATTTTCTATACGCATGTAGAGCACAGTTCTACCAAAACAATTTATGTAAAGTATTATACGGAAAAACAAACACACACACTACACACATACACGCACAATGACTGTAGTTGAAACTGGGTACTGATATTAGCCGGAAGGTTTTCAGTTTGGCTTTAAGAAGATGACAGGGTTGAGCAGTGTCTAAGGTCTTATGGGACCTTCCACCTTCCCACGATCACACACAGACTTGTCAGGCATTAACCCTTAACCTCCAATACCTTCCCACCATCACACACAAACTTGTCTGCTAGGTGTTAACCGCTTGATCTCCAACACTCCCACCTCCACATGCATACTTGTCTGCCAGGTGTTAACCCTTTAACCTCCAATTCTTTCCCACCATCCCACACATACTAGTCTGCCAGGCATTAACCCCTTAACCTCTAACTCTCCAGCCATCACACATTTGTCTGCCAGGCATTTCCCCTTAACCTCCAACACTCTCCCACCATCACACGCATACTTGTCTGCTAGGCATTAATCCCATAACCTCCAACACTTTCCCACCATCACACATACTTGTCAGCCAGGATGCCAGTGGTATGCAGCAAAGCCATGTTAACCCCATAACCTCCAACACTCTCCCACCATCACACACATACTTCTCAGCCAGGATGCCAGTGGTATGCAGCAAAGCCATGTTAACCCCATAACCTCCAACACTCTCCCACCATCACACACATACTTCTCAGCCAGGATGCCAGTGGTATGCAGCAAAGCCATGTTAACCCCATAACCTCCAACACTCTCCCACCATCACACACATACTTGTCAGCCAGGATGCCAGTGGTGTGCAGCAAGGCCATGTTAACCCCATAACCTCCAACACTCTCCCACCATCACACACATACTTGTCGGCCAGGATGCCAGTGGTATGCAGCAAGGCCATGTTAACCCCATAACCTCCAACACTCTCCCACCATCACACACATACTTGTCGGCCAGGATGCCAGTGGTGTGCAGCAAGGCCATGTTAACCCCATAACCTCCAACACTCTCCCACCACCCACACATACTTGTCGGCCAGGATGCCAGTGGTATGCAGCAAGGCCATGTTAACCCCATAACCTCCAACACTCTCCCACCACCCACACATACTTGTCGGCCAGGATGCCAGTGGTGTGCAGCAAGGCCATGTTAACCCCATAACCTCCAACACTCTCCCACCATCCACACCATACTTGTCGGCCAGGATGCCAGTGGTATGCAGCAAGGCCATGTTAACCCCATAACCTCCAACACTCTCCCACCATCACACACATACTACTATCAGCCAGGATGCCAGTGGTGTGCAGCAAGGCCATGTTAACCCCATAACCTCCAACACTCTCCCACCATCACACACATACTTTCAGGCCAGGATGCCAGTGGTGTGCAGCAAGGCTATGTTAACCCCACATAACCTCCAACACTCTCCCACCATCACACACATACTTGTCGGCCAGGATGCCAGTGGTGTGCAGCAAGGCCATGTTAACCCTATAACCTCCAACACTCTCCCACCATCACACACATACTTGTCGGCCAGGATGCCAGTGGTGTGCAGCAAGGCCATGTTAACCCCATAACCTCCAACACTCTCCCACCATCACACACATACTTGTCGGCCAGGATGCGTGGTGTCAGCAAGGCCATTTTAACCCCATAACCTCCAACACTCTCCCACCATCCACACATACTTGTCGGCCAGGATGCCAGTGGTATGCAGCAAGGCCATGTTAACCCCATAACCTCCAACACTCTCCCACCATCACACACATACTTGTCGGCCAGGATGCCAGTGGTATGCAGCAAGGCCATGTTAACCCCATAACCTCCAACACTCTCCCACCATCACACACATACTTGTCGGCCAGGATGCCAGTGGTGTGCAGCAAGGCCATGTTAACCCCATAACCTCCAACACTCTCCCACCATCCACACACATACTTGTCGGCCAGGATGCCAGTGGTATGCAGCAAGGCCATGTTAACCCCATAACCTCCAACACTCTCCCACCATCACACACATACTTGTCAGCCAGGATGCCAGTGGTGTGCAGCAAGGCCATGTTAACCCCATAACCTCCAACACTCTCCCACCATCCACACACATACTTGTCGGCCAGGATGCCAGTGGTGATGCAGCAAGGCCATGTTAACCCCATAACCTCCAACACTCTCCCACCATCACACACATACTTCTCAGCCAGGATGCCAGTGGTGTGCAGCAAGGCCATGTTAACCCCATAACCTCCAACACTCTCCCACCACCACACACATACTTGTCGGCCAGGATGCCAGTGGTGTGCAGCAAGGCCATGTTAACCCCATAACCTCCAACACTCTCCCACCATCACACACATACTTGTCGGCCAGGATGCCAGTGGTGTGCAGCAAGGCCATGTTAACCCCATAACCTCCAACACTCTCCCACCACCACACACATACTTGTCGGCCAGGATGCCAGTGGTGTGCAGCAAGGCCATGTTAACCCCATAACCTCCAACACTCTCCCACCATCCCACACATACTTGTCGGCCAGGATGCCAGTGGTGTGCAGCAAGGCCATGTTAACCCCATAACCTCCAACACTCTCCCACCATCCCACACATACTTGTCGGCCAGGATGCCAGTGGTGTGCAGCAAGGCCATGTTCAGCTGGCCCATCTCCATCAGACTGCGGACGAAGCCCTGGTGCGGCCAAACAGCTCACTGGGCGACACCTGAAGAGCTCGCTCGTAGCACGCCTGGGCGTCCTGCTGGTGACCTGTTCCAGTTTCACGCACGCAGTGATGCGTGTCACAGCAAATGACAATCCATTCAGCAATGGACCAAACACACGCATGGTTAAAAAAAATGTGTATATGAATGGAGCACAATGTAAGAAATATGACGCGTTATTGTTACACCACGTAGCAGGTGTTGTATTTCAGTCACACCAGAGTCGGCAAGTTCATAAATCTTTTCAGTGAACTGCATTTCTGTGGAACTTTTAGAACATAGAAAACAAAAGAAGAAACCGACAAGAGAGACCATTTGCTCTTTCTTACAACTCTCACACGTCCATCAGCTTTACTGTGTTTAAGGTCTTCCAGATCTAAATATAATGCCTCAACAGTTAAATATTGGCTTGTTTTTTTCTACACTTCGACCTAATATTATTATTTTTTTAACTCTCACACAGTAGGCAAACAGAACAGAGAGATCATACCCAGACTTTCATGCACAAGAATCTCCTCCATCATTGTGGACTGGGTCTGTCTCACAGCCGCCACTCCCAGCACTCCGTCTGGCTCATTCAGACAGTCGTACAGGCGCTACGCCAAACGACAACAACAAACATACAGCCAAAAAACAACAGAATAACATACAGCCACCAACAACAAACATACAGTCAAAAAACAACAGAATAACATACAGCCACCCAACAACAAACATACAGTCAAAAAACAACAGAATAACATACAGCCACCCAACAACAAACATACAGTCAAAAAACAACAGAATAACATACAGCCACCCAACAACAAACATACAGTCAAAAAACAACAGAATAACATACAGCCACCCAACAACAAACACAGTCAAAAAACAACAGAATAACATACTGCCAGACAAAAACAACAAACATACAGCCAAAAAACAACTGAATAACATACAGCCACACAACAACAAACAGAATAACATACAGCCACACAACAACAAACAGAAAACATACAGCCAAAACAACAACAGAATAAATACAGCCAACCAGCAACAAACAAAACAGCAAAAAACAACAGAATAACATACGCCACCCAAACAAAAACATACAGCAAAAACAACAGAATAACATACAGCCCAACAACAAACATACAGCAAAAAACAAACAGAATAACATATCAGCCAAACAACAAAAAAACAGAATAACATACAGCCAAACAACAAACAACAAACATACAGCCAAAAACAACAAACAGAATAACATACTGCCACACAAAAACAACAAACATACAGCCCCAACAACAAACAGAATAACATACAGCCAAACAACAACAAACAGAATAACATACAGCCACACAGCAACAAACAGAATAACATACAGCCAAACAACAACAAACAGAATGACATACAGCCAAACAACAACACATATACAACCAAAAAACTACAAACAGAATAACACACAGCCAAACAACAACAAACAGAATAACATACAGCACACAACAACAAACAGAATAACATACAGCCAAACAACAACAACAAACATACAACCAAAAAACAACAGACAGAATAACATACAGCCACACAACAAACAGAATAACATACAGTCACAAACAACAACAAAGAGAATAACATACAGCCAAACAACAACAAAAAACAGAATAACAGCCAAACAAGAACAAACAGAATAGCATACAGCCACACAACAAGAACAAACAGAATAACATGCAGCCAAACAACAACAGAATAACATACAGCCAAACAACAACAAACAGAATAAAATACAGCCAAACAACAACAACAAACATAATAGCATACAGCCAAACAACAACAACAAACAGAATAACAGCCACACAACAACAAACAGAAGAACATACAGCCAAACAACAACAAACAGAATAACATACAGCCAAATAACAACAACAAACAGAATAGCATACTGCCAAACAAGAACAAACACAATAACATACAGCCAAACGAAAACAACAAACATACAGCCAAACATCAACATAATAACATACAACTAAACAACAACAAACAGAATAACATACAGCCAAACAACAACAACAAACAGAATAACAAACAGCAAGCACTCATTTCAAATAAAAAATCTGAAACAAGAATGACTGCTAGCGTTCTAAAACAAGATCTGTGCATGCATGTGTGCATGCGTGCGTGCGTGCATGTAATGAGAGAGATGGCAGTAATAAGAGAGATGCTGACTGAAAAGTTGTAGTGTGTTTGTTCATGTAACTAGTAGGATTTCACTGTGCTCTTGGTGCTGTAAAGATTCTGTCAACCCTATTGTTTTCGTACTGTGCGCTTTAGGCTCACATTAGGTGCAAGCACCTTACAAATACTCTTTTACATTACATTACAAAATATCAGAGACTGGGGCTCACTGCCTGAAAACCATCCCCATGGGAACAAAACCAACTCTACGGGAACAAAACCAACTGTATGGGAATCAAACCATCCCCATGGGAACAAAACCATCTGCATGGGAACAAAACCGTCCCCAGGGGAACAATACCAACCCCATGGGAACAAAACCAACCATCCCCATGGGAACAAAACCAACTGCATGGGAATAAAACCATCCACATGGGAACAAAACCACCCCCATGGGAACAAAACCAACCATCACCATGGGAACAACACCAACCAACTGCATGGGAACAAAACCAACTGCATGGGAATAAAACCAACCCCATGGGAACAAAACCATCCCCATCGGAACAAAACCAACCATCACCATGGGAACAACACCAACCAACTGCATGGGAACGAAACCAACTGCATGGGAACAAAACCATCCCCATGGGAACAAAACCATCCCCATCGGAACCAAACCAAACCATCGACATGGGGAGAAAAACATCCCCATGGGAACAAAACCAACCCACAGGGGAACAGAGGCAGTTCAATTCAGCCCAACACCTTTAAACAGGTGGTGACCGTGTCCAACACACGATCACTTCCCCTTGTGCCGTCTCTGAGAAAAAGTTCATGTTCAAGCATGGCTGGCTTAACACTAACAGCCCCACTGCCGGCATACCTGCAGGAAATCCAGATGTTCGTGGAGATCCTGCTTGGTGATGGAGATGAACTGTTCAAAGTGCATGAGGGCGCGTGTGTAGGCCTTGCAGTTAAAGCTGGCCTGGGCTAGAATGTCCTGGGGGATGCGCGACGCAAACCCGTTCACAGCCTTGTACTGTGGATCGCTGACATACGCTGGTGCTGGGACAGGCCGGAGAAAAAAAGGGCAAACTATGTTCATCTAATAAACATCTTATTTCAACCAGCAGTCTTCAGTCTCAATCATACAACCACAAACCTGGGTGAGGATAGATGAAAGATTAAGCCCAGAGAGATCACAGGCACAGACTGACAAAGAGCATTTTGGGCAATGAGAAGATATACACACGGTGTGTGTGTGTGTGTATGTGTGTGTGTGTGTGTGTGGGGGGGGGGGGGGGGGGTTGTGTGTGTGCGTGCGTGTGTGTGTATGCATGTGAGTGTGTACATGAGGGAAGTGAAAACTTGTCACTCCACCACAATGTTACAAGAAGAGTGCATTTGCTTCTTCACAAAATCTTTAGTGCATAATTTTTGTTGATTTATTTCAGCAATAAATCCAGTTTAACATAAATCCAGCATGATACTATGCTCAGATCTCTCTCTCTCTCCCTCTCCCCGTCTCCCACCCCATTACAATAGAGTTTCTTAATCCTGAGGTGACCCTGTGTGGTTGGCAGAACATCAAAATCCAAGAACTACCCCCCCCCAACTCCCCACCTCCAAAAACAAAATTCAGCCCCACAGTCAGAGCCTTTCATTCTACCAATCATAAAATTATGTGTGAGTCTGCCATCCTTATCTGAGCAAACAACGCACAGAAATTCTGAAAGCCACCATCCAAACACTCACAAACTCCCTGCTCACCTCTACCCATAGGGACCCCAGCGGTGAGCATCAGAATGCGGTGAGTTCTCCACTTGGTGAGGTAGTCGAGCACAGAGAAGATGGTCTGGGCGCTCATGTGTCGCAGGTCAGAGGTGCTGCTCTGACGGGTGTCCGCCTTCTTCGCCTGATTGACCACCTCCATCACCTCATTGTACACCTGCAACCAAATCCTACACATCAAGGTGTGTGCCTGAGGCGTGCTACTCCGTCAGGTGTCCGCCTTCTTCGCCTGATTGACCCCCTCCATCACCTCATTGTACACCTGCAACCAAATCCTACACATCAAGGTGTGTGCCCGAGGCGTGCTGTTCCATCAGGTGTCTGCCTTCTTCGCCTGACTGACCACCTCCATCACCTCATTGTACACCTGCAACCAAATCCTACACATCAAGGTGTGTGCCTGAGGTGTGCTGCTCCATCAGGTGTCTGCCTTCTTCACCTGATTGACCACCTTCATCACCTCATTGTACACCTGCAACCAAATCCTACACATCAAGGTGTGTGCCCGAGGCGTGCTGCTCCGTCAGGTGTCTGCCTTCTTTGCCTGATTGACCACCTCCATCACCTCATTGTACACCTGCAACCAAATCCTACACATCAAGGTGTGTGCCCGAGGCGTGCTGCTCCGTCAGGTGTCTGCCTACTTCGCCTGATTGACCACCTCCATCACCTCATTGTACACCTGCAACCAAATCCTACACATCAAGGTGTGTGCCTGAGGCGTGCTGCTCCGTCAGGTGTCCGCCTTCTTCGCCTGATTGACCACCTCCATCACCTCATTGTACACCTGCAACCAAATCCTACACATCAAGGTGTGTGCCCGAGGCGTGCTGCTCCGTCAGGTGTCTGCCTACTTCGCCTGATTGACCACCTCCATCACCTCATTGTACACCTGCAACCAAATCCTACACATCAAGGTGTGTGCCTGAGGTGTGCTGCTCCGTCAGGTGTCTGCCTTCTTCGCCTGATTGACCACCTCCATCACCTCATTGTACACCTGCAACCAAATCCTACACATCAAGGTGTGTGCCCGAGGCGTGCTGCTCCGTCAGGTGTCTGCCTTCTTCACCTGATTGACCACCTCCATCACCTCATTGTACACCTGCAAATGGGCCATTGACAAATACAGTGCCCCCCCCCCCCCCCAGCTGTGTTTGTATGTGCAGGAAGAAGGTGGATGGGAGGGGGAGTGGGAGGGGGAGGGGGTGGAGGGAGGGAGAGAGAGAGAGAGAGAGAGGCCCATGCACAGAAGGCCAATCATCTGAAACCCACCAGCAGCTAAATTCTGAGTCAGTCAAGTTAAGAGCTTCTTTATTCCATTCAAAGGAAAGCGTAGGTGCCACACATGAACAACAAACAAACAAAACCTACAGGTATAACAGATTCGCAGTCTAAGAGTGTGCAACAATGCATAGGCAGGGTTAACGCCACAAGCGTAATTAAGTAGAATATATACAGACTCAACACACAAGGGAGTTAATTAGTGCTCGATATACGTAACACAAATACAACAGCAAAGACTGAGTCACCTATGGTAACTCTCACCTGGCATGCGTGTAAATACAGGTACATTAACTCCACCAGAGGTACATCCTCAATATTTTTTAATTAAAATAAATAGATATATATACAGAAAGGGGGGGAAATACGAAGGAGCAGATCTCCATCATATCCCTCCACTAATCACCAACAGTCATAACCTACCATGCACATCATCTTGCACACAAGTGTCACTAAGACTATCTGACCTCCAGGTGATCTTTCTCGGAGCCATCCAGCAACGCCTGGACCATGACGTGAGGCAACAGGTACAGTGCCACCTGCAGGTTGTGTCGCTTGGTTGCAGTGCAAGCCTGGAACACCTGGGAGGCTACTCCGTGTTTCACCTGCAGGATGACAGAAACAGCATTCAACTCAAGCAGAAACAGAAGATTCTCCCCGAAGCACCTGAATATTGATATACATGTACTTCTGTCACAACTGTCACTTCTCTTTGCTGTTACACAAAGCAGTCAAGAGAGAGAGAAAGAGTGTGTGTGTGTGGGGGGGGGGGGGGGAGGTCTCTGTGTGTGTGTGTGTGTGTGTGTGTGTGTGTGCCTGTGAATGTGCATAAACATGTGCTCAGTGAGAATGCACATCTGTGTGTGTGTACGCATGCACTAATATGTTTGTGTTGTGGGGAAACTGTGGTGGTGAGCCCGGGGGAACAGGGGTGCGGGGGGGGGGGGGGAGGGGGGGGGCATGGGGAGACAAGTAGTCACACTGTGTGTGTTTCAAGGGGGTATTGTGGGGGGTGAAGAAAGAAGGTGAGACAGAGGTGGTGAAAAGTCTACCTTTGACACAAGGTAAGTGGTCCAGTTGCTGACCAGCTGTCTTACCTTTGACACAAGGTAGGTGGTCCAGTTGCTGACCAGCTCTTACCTTTTTATCACAAGGTAAGTGGTCCAGTTGCTGACCAGCTGTCTTACCTTTGGCACAAGGTAAGTGGTCCAGTTGCTGACCAGCTGTCTTACCTTTGACACAAGGTAAGTGGTCCAGTTGCTGACCAGCTGTCTTACCTTTGACACAAGGTAAGTGGTCCAGTTGCTGACCAGCTGTCTTACCTTTGACACAAGGTAGTGGGGGCAGTTGCTGACCAGCTGTCTTACCTGTGACACAAGGTAGGTGGTCCAGTTGCTGACCAGCTGTTTACCTTGACACAAGGTAAGTGGTCCAGTTGCTGACCAGCTGTCTTACCTTTGACACAAGGTAAGTGGTCCAGTTGCTGACCAGCTGTCTTACCTTTGACACAAGGTAAGTGGTCCAGTTGCTGACCAGCTGTCTTACCTTTGACACAAGGTAAGTGGTCCAGTTGCTGACCAGCTGTCTTACCTCTTTACACAAGGTAAGGGGGTCCAGTTGCTGACCAGCTGTCTTACCTCTTGACACAAGGTAAGTGGTCCAGTTGCTGACCAGCTGTCTTACCTTTGACACAAGGTAAGTGGTCCAGTTGCTGACCAGCTGTCTTACCTTTGACACAAGGTAAGTGGTCCAGTTGCTGACCAGCTGTCTTACCTTTGACACAAGGTAAGTGGTCCAGTTGCTGACCCAATCCAACAGGTTGCTGCCCTTGCGACTGCCATAGATGGGCTTGGGGAGGCTGGACCCCTTGTCTGCAGTCAGCTTGTACCTGTAACGAGAGAGCAAAATCGCCAAGTTCGGGGATTTTAATACACCTTAGGGTCCAAGGGCCACCTGAGGACGAATGGGAGCTACAGTGGTTCCAAGCAACAGATAATTATAATCAATCTTTGTTACACTTTTACAGACAACTTGGAGAAGAAGTCACAGAGCACGAGAAATGCATACAAGGGACTTCTCGGTAACAGACAAACAGCTGTCAAGTACTTCTTTATTCTATTCAAAGGAGAATGTGAGTGCCACACGTGAATCACAAACAGAGAACAATTATGTACATGTGTAAAAGATTCACATTTTCAGAGTGCGTCGTAGCATACAGGCAAGGCTAAAACCACAAGTATTATTTAAATACAGTATATATTACTTATGGAAATGCACTTATGGAGTGGATTCTATTGCTCTCTCTGTCTCTGTCCATCAGTCTCTCTCTGTCCTCTCTTTCTTTGCTTCTCTATCGCTGTGTCTGCCTCTCTCTCTCTCTCTGTCCCAGTCTTTCTCTGTGTGTCTGTCTGCCTGTCTCTCTCTTGTCCCCAACTCTCTCTGTCCATCTGTCTGTCTGTCTCTCTGTCCCCAGTTTTCTCTGTCCATCGGTCTGCATGTCTCTCTCTCTGTCCCCAACTCTCTTTGTCCATCTGTCTCTCTCTCTGTCCGTCTGTCTGCCTGTCTCTGTTCCAAACTCTCTCTGTCCATCTGTCTGTCTGCCTCTCTCTATGTCCTCAACTCTCTTTGTCCATCAGTCTGTCTCTGTCCCCACTTCTCTCTCTCCGTCTGCTCCTCCTCTCTTTGTCCCAACTCTCTCTGCATCTGTCTCTGTCTCTGTGTCTCCCAACTCTCTCTGTCCATCTGTCTGCCGTCTTTTTCCACTCCTCGCATCTGTCTCCTGCCTTTGTCCAATCTCTCTGCCATCTGTCTCCTGCCTGTTCCCAACTCTCTCTGTCCATCGTCTCCTGTCTCTCTGTGTCCCCAACTCTCTCTGCCCATCTGTCTACCTGTCTTTGTTCCCAACTCTCTCTGTCCATCTGTCTACCCGTCTTTGTTCCCAACTCTCTCTGTCCATCTGTCTACCTGTCTTTGTTCCAAACTCTCTCTGTCCATCTGTCTACCTGTCTTTGTTCCCAACTCTCTCTGTCCATCTGTCTACCTATATCTCTCACTGTCCCCAACTCTCTCTGTCCATCTGTCTGTCTGTCTGTCTCTGTTCCCAACTCTCTGTCCATCTGTCTACCTATCTCTCTCACTGTCCCCAACTCTCTCTGTCCATCTGTCAGTCCCTCTGTCCCGGACTCTCTCCATCCATCAGTCTGTCTGTCAGTCTCCCTGTGTCCCTCTGCTTCTCTCTCATTTGCTCTTAGTAACCCTCTCAAAAAAGGACCACAGTATCTATTAAACCAACAACAACAAAAACCAACTAACAATCAGCTAGCTACACACAAACAACAAGAACACATTCATTCACTTTGTGTTCAGCAGCGGGGCCAGAATTTCCTGGAAGTGTTCCGGGAACCTTCGCCACAGCTTGTTGCCCCGCGTCTCTGCCCCTTCCTTGCTGTGTACCTCAATCTTGTAGATCTGCAGCAGCTCTTGCAAGGCAAACGCTGAGCAGTCCTGCAACAAGTTCAATTCAGATTATCGCCAGATTCTCAGGGGGTGTGGGGTGTAGGTTGGAGGTGTGGGGAGCCACATACATTAGAATCAGGCCAGAATCCTTGTCAACTTGGCTTAATGGGTTAACTGCAGTATGTCCCAGTCTTAGAGGCCTGCGGGTCTTCTTTTAAGGCAATTGTTTGAAAACGTGGTGCATGTCTATGCCGTATTATTGTGAAATTCCACCATGCTCATTGTCTTCCTTTCAACATGGACTTAGAGAAAACAGCAGGATCAGGCTAGTCTTCGTCCTCTTGGTTGGATAAGTTAGTCTGAATCATACTTCAGCCTGACAAAACTTACCTCAACACTACACTGCGGTCTGACATAACTCACCTCAACACTGCACTTCAGTCTGACATAACTCACCTCAACACTACACTTTGATCCGACATAGCTCACCTCAAAACTACACTTCAGTCTGGCATTTATAACTCACCTCGACACTGCACTTCAGTCTGCATAACTCACCTGGACACAGCACTTCAGTCTGGCATAACTCACCTGAACATTGTATTTCAGTCTGGCATAACTCACCTGAACACTGCATTTCATTCAGTCCGGCATAACTCACCTGAACACTGCACTTCAGTCTGGCATTTATAACTCACCTGGACACTGCACTTCAGTCTGCATAACTCACCTGGACACCACACTTCAGTCTGCATAACTCACCTGAACACTGCACTTCAGCTAGCTTAACTCACCTGTAACTCATCTGAAGTGTCCTTCAGTCTGGCGTATTAACTCACCTGAACTCTGGGTTCCGTGGCAGCCAGAAACGCCTTGACGACCTCATTGATGAGCCCAACGACAAAGTTGTCATCTTCCACCGTTGCCTGGAACCTGGCATGCTGCTCTCTTGGGTCATTGCTTATCAGCTGAAGCCTGGAAGAGCAACATTAGCACAAGTGAGTGAGCGAGTGAGTGTGTGTGTGCGTGCGTGCGTGCGTGCATGTGTGCGCGCGTGTGAGTGCATGTGTGTATACATGCAAGTGTGTGTGTGTGTGTGTGTGTGTGTGTATACATGCATGTGTGTGTGTGTGTGTGTGTTTGTGTGTGCATGTTTGTGTATACATGCATGTGTGTGTGTGTGTGTGTGTGTGTGTGTGTGTGTGTGTGTGTGTGTGTGTGTGTGTGTGTGTGTGTGTGTGTGCATGTGTGTGTATACATGCGTGCGTGTGTATACATGCGTGCGTGTGTGTGTGCGTGTATACATGCATGTCTGTGTGTGTGTGTGTGTGTGTGTGTGTACATGCATGTGTGTGTGTGTGTGTATGTGTGCATATGAGTGCGTGTGTGTGCACAGATGCATGCTTGCGTGTGTGCAAGCATGCATGTGGTGCAATGTGGTGTAGTGTAATGTGTGTGCACAAACATGGGTGAATGTATCAGTGTGCATGCTTTTAGTTAACAAACAACCCTTCTTGTGCTGAGTACCACAATGAACCCCTCATTCTCGCTCTTACATCGAGGAAAATACATAATTCATTTTCATCAACAAACAAAGCAATGTCTTCCTTTTATTTCTCAACACAATCTTCACTGTCTTCGTTGTTTTTTTCTCTTCTCCTTCTATCATCCAAATACATGCAAAAATGCGCAATAAGAGTGTGCATAAAACATAAACTGCATAAAACATAAACTGACATCACTGTCCTTGCCATTTTACTTTTGGTCAACGTGCGACACCCTGTGGAGGGGAGATAACCCACCTGCCTGGGTCCAAAGCTCCCAGCTCCCCCAGACACTGTCCGTACAAACACTGCATCTTGCTGTCCGACTCCTGGCACCCATGCAGAAGCTGCACACAGCAAACACACTGCTTGCTGGCAACAATACCTCTGAGTTACCTGAATCCCTCCAAGCTACCTGAATCCCTCTGAGTTACCTGAACCCCACTAAGTTACCTGAATGCTTCGGAGTTACCTAAATTGCTCTGAATTCCTGAATCCTTCAGAACTACCTGAATCCCTCTGAGCTACCTGAATCCCTCAGAGCTACCAGAATTCCACCTGACTCCCTCTGAGCTACCTGAATCCCACCTGATTCCCTCTGAGTTACCTGCATCCCACTGAGCTACCTGAATCCTACCTGAATCCCTGTGAGTACCTGCATCCCACTGAGTTACCTGAATGCCTCTGAGTTACATAAATCGCTCTGTAGTCTGAGTTACATGAATCCCTCTTACCTGAAACCACTGGAGTTACTTGAATCCGTCTGAGTAACTGAATCCCTATGAGCTGCCTAAAACCATCTGAGTTACCTGAATCCCTCCAGGTTACCTGAATCCCTCCGGGTTACCTGAATCCCTCTGAGTTACCTAAAACCATCTGAGTTACCTGAATCCCTCTGAGTTACCTGAATCCATCAGTTACCTAAATCCCTCTGAGTTACCTGAATCCCTCTGAGTTACCTGAATCCCTCTGAGTTATCTGAAACCAGTTACCTGAATCCCTCTGAGTCACCTGAATCCCTGAGTTACCTGAATCCCTCTGAGCTACCTAAAACCATCAGTTACCTGAATCCCTCTGAGTTACCTGAATCCATCAGTTACCTGAATCCCTCTGACTTACCTGAATCCATCAGTTACCTGAATCCCTCTGAGTTACCTGCATCCCTCTGAGTTACCTGAAACCATCAGTTACCTGAATCCCTCTGAGTTACCTGAAACCATCAGTTACCTGAATCCCTTTGAGTTGCCTGCATCCCTCTGAATTGCCTGAATCCTTCTGATTTAGTTGAGTCACTTTGAGTTACTTGAACCCATCGGAATCCTTCTGATTTATTTGCTTAGTCAGACAAACCCATTACAAAAAATTCTAACAAACATTTGCTTAGTTAGACTAATCATGACATACTTATACTTCTTTCATGCAAGTCAGAATGCTCAAGGAAGAATTTAAAAAAGTACGTAATTAGACCCCTGCCCCCACACCCCCATTCTTCACTGCCACCCCACAAAGAGTAAAGTAGTCCAGACTTCAATGAACAACAGTTCACCGGTGTAACAGTCACAGGAGGACTCACCACAGACACCAGCTGGGACACCACCGGTTCCGTCGACTCACTGCCCAGAATCCACTCATAGATGGAATCCTGAAACAATCAACAATACGGTCGAAAGTCCACCTACTGCTATATTTTGGATAAGCGCAAGGATCAAAGAGCTTCACAGCTCAAAAAGTCAGGAGGGAAATCTCAAACACCTAGTACCATATCTTGGATGAGTGTGGGGATCAAAACGTTTAAAACCTCAAGAGGAAAATCTCAAACATATTCAGGTTTTTAACTGTCAGTTGCTTTTATCAGAAACCTCTGGCTCTCAAACAGTTTTCTTAACTGGTGCAACATAGCCAGTCAAAATGGCTACAGCTTACTGTGCTCCAATCTTTGTCAGAGCACCTTTGCCATAAACTGTGTCAGAATAAGGTTAGAAAGAGTAGCAAAACCTCAGAATCAGGGGGAACTAGACAGAGACCTGAAAACACCATTTGGGATTTTAAAATCATAGAATGCATTGCAATTAATGTGTGTGTGTGTGTGTGTGTGTGTGTGTGTGTGTGTGTGTGTGTGTGTGTGTGTGTGGTGCGGTGTGGTGCGGTGTGGTGTGCTGTGCTGTGGTGTGCTGTGGTGTGTGGGTGTGTGAGACCCCTCAAAGTGGCAGTGTAATCAACATGTGTTTTAAACGGCTTTACTGTGGCCACCTAATGAATGAAGGTGAAGACAAAATGGTTGAAATGTTCTTCCTTGCACAATACAAACATATTTGCAGATTCATGTCAATACACATGCCTCCATCAGTGAACTCACAGTTTCACTGGACCATTAAAGGGCAGTAACACCATAACAGTCAAGCAAAGGAGGCCAACAGACTAACGCAGACAGACAGACAAACACAGACAGACTAGCACAGACAGACAGACAAACACAGACTAGCACAAACACAAAGCACAGACAGACAAGCAGACAAACACAGACAGACGAGCACAGACAGACAGACTAGCACACACAGGCCAAGAGACAGACAGGCTGACAGACAGACATGCATCTTACTCGCTTCTCCCTGAGCAGTTTGCGGAGTCTGGACAAGGCGTGACAGCGAACGTCCAGGCTCTCATGACTGGCCCCTTTGATGCAGTAAACCAGCTGGGTCTGCAGATCCGCTTGGCTGAACAACAAGCACTCGCATCATTCACGCACTGCTGATTCGCAACAACATGGGGGAAAAAACAGTTCAGACATCCACAAACTTATTGTGCTAGTTATGATTTTTTTCTTCTTCTCACAAGGTATTGACAACATCCAGCTGAAGTTTCCAAGCTTGAATGGGTTCTGAACGCAAGATACTCATGACCGTAGCAATAACTGTCTGAACATTTTTGGATCATTTTTTTTCTCTCTTCTTACTTCTAACTTGATTAAGGAAAACAATCTTGATACAATAATAATAACAAGGAAAAATAGGCATATTTAATATTGGCTCTTTCTTCCTGCACACTTTCCCCTACCTGAAAGTATGTTTCTCTACCTGTATTAACCCCTTCATTGCCCCAGCCTGTACAATTTCCAGGCTGAAAAGTGCCATACAAGCCTGCAAAACAGTACACCTTCCAGTCCTATCACAAATTTACTTTCTATGCTGTGTGTTTTGATGGAAATTCTTTTATGCTAACGCAAAATGGCAAACCAAAAAACTTAAGAATTTCAAATTTCACACTTTTATTGGCCATTTCTAAGCGACATCACGGCAGTGAAAGGGTTAAACTGCCCAACGCCACTAAGTGGCAACTAGCACAGGGCAGCAGCAGGAGGCCTAGTGCAACAAGCTGCACACACCTGGACGGGTCATCAGTGTAGTGTTTGAGAACAGCAGTGGCGTCCGCCAACTCGGGCAAGTCAGGAAGGAAGTAGATCTCATGAAAGTACTTCTGCAACTCGGACCTGTAATGGATATAAAATGGGCAATTCTCTCCAACAGAAAGGAGACGCTCTCAGTTTGAATGAGGAAATTTCTTGTGTGAGTGCATACTTTACTGTCATAAATGATGATTTTCTAACAGATTTCAATTTTCCATGAAGTCAGCCATGACATGATCAAATATGCATGTGCATGTGTGTGTGTGTGTGTGAGAGAGATAGAAAATTCTATGTTCATGTGCATGCATGTGTGTGTGCATGCATGCATGCCAGGTCAGCACATGCATGTGTGAGTCTCTATGTGCATGCACATGTGTGTATGTGTTTATATGTATTTGTGCAAGCACATGTGTGTGTCTGTGTGTGTGCATGCATCTGCATCAGTGTGCACACATGCATGTATGTGTGAGAGTATGTGTGCATGCATTTGCATGTATGAATGAGTGTGTGTGTGTGTGTGTGTGTGTGTGTGTGTGTGTGTGTGTGTGTGTGTGTGTGTGTGTGTGTGTGCGTGTGTGTGTGTGTGTGTGTGAGTGCACATATGTGTACATGCACATGTGCACCTATGTGCATTCATGCATGTGTGTGCAAATATGTGCATTTATGCATGCAAGCGCATGTGTGTGCAAGCATGTGCGAAAGCAACACCTGTTTACCTGTTGTCCACCACCATGTAGTTGATGATGTCCGACACCTGCCTGGGCATCTGCAGCAGCAGCGGCAGCAAGGTGGCCACAATCTGGAACAGCATCTGGCCCAGCAGCGGCAGCTCCAGACTGAAACAACCACCACCAACAATCTTCAGCTAACACCCCTCTCCTGACTGAAACAACCACCACCAACAATCTTCAGCTAACACCCCTCTCCTGACTGAAACAACAACCACCAGCAATCTTCAGCTAACACCCCTCTCCAGACTGAAACAACCACCACCAGCAATCTTCAGCTAACACCCCTCTCCAGACTGAAACAACCACCACCAGCAATCTTCAGCTAACACCCCTCTCCAGACTGAAACAACCACCACCAGCAATCTTCAGCTAACACCCCTCTCCAGACTGAAACAACCACCACCAACAATCTTCAGCTAACACCCCTCTCCTGACTGAAACAACCACCACCAACAATCTTCAGCTAACACCCCTCTCCTGACTGAAACAACCACCACCAACAATCTTCAGCTAACACCCCTCTCCATGACTGAAACAACCACCACCAACAATCTTCAGCTAACACCCCTCTCCTGACTGAAACAACCACCACCAACAATCTTCAGCTACACCACTCCACTCACACATCTTCAGCAAACCCTCTCGACTGAAACAACCACCACCAACAATCTTCAGCTAACACCCCTCTCCAGACTGAAACAACCACCACCAACAATCTTCAGCTAACACCCCTCTCCAGACTGAAACAACCACCACCAACAATCTTCAGCTAACACCCCTCTCCTGACTGAAACAACCACCACCAACAATCTTCAGCTAACACCCCTCTCCAGACTGAAACAACCACCACCAGCAATCTTCAGCTAACACCCCTCTCCGACTGAAACAACCACCACCAACAATCTTCAGCTAACACCCCTCTCCAGACTGAAACAACCACCACCACAATCTTCAGCTAACACCCCTCTCCAGACTGAAACAACCACCACCACAATCTTCAGCTAGCACCCCTCTCCAGACTGAAACAACAACCACCAACAATCTTCAGCTAACACCCCTCTCCAGACTGAAACAACACCACCAACAACTTCAGCTAACACCCCTCTCAGACTGAAACAACCACCACCAACAATCTTCAGCTAACACCCCTCTCCGACTGAAACAACCACCACCAACAATCTTCAGCTAACACCCCTCTCCAGACTGAAACAACCACCACCAACAATCTTCAGCTAACACCCCTCTCCAGACTGAAACAACCACCACCAACAATCTTCAGCTAACACCCCTCTCCAGACTGAAACAACCACCACCAACAATCTTCAGCTAACACCCCTCTCCAGACTGAAACAACCACCACAACAATCTTCAGCTAACACCCCTCTCCTGACTGAAACAACCACCACCAACAATCTTCAGCTAACACCCCTCTCCAGACTGAAACAAAACCACCACAACAACCTTCCAGCTAACCACCAACCTCATCCGACTGAAACAAAACCACCAACAACCTTAAGCTAACACCTCACAACAACAAACAAGAACCAACAACCACCCTTAAGCTAGCCACTCAACAGACTGAAACAAACCACCAACAACCTTAAGCTAACTTACCAACAGACTGAAAAAACCACAAACGCAATACCGTGAACCAACCACCTTACAGCTAACCACCAACAGACTGAAACAAGACCAACAACAACCTTAAGCTAACTACCAACAGACTGAAACAAGTACCAACAACAACCTTAAGCTAACTTACCAACAGACTGAAACAAGTACCAACAACAACTTAAGCTAACCACACCAACAGACTAAACAAAAGATACCAACAACAACCTTAAGCTAACTACCAACAGACTGAAACAAGAACCACCAACAACCTTAAGCTAACTACCAACAGACTGAAACAAGAACCACCAACAACCTTAAGCTAGCCACCAACAGACTGAAACAAGAACCGCCAACAACCTTAAGCTAGCCACCAACAGACTGAAACAAGAACCAACAACAACCTTAAGCTAGCCATCAACAGACTGAAACTATCAACAACAACCTTAAGCTAATTACCAACAGACTGAAACAAGTACAATAACGTTAAGCTAACCACCAACAGCTAACCACCAACAGACTGAAACAAGTACCAACAACAACCTTAAGCTAATTACCAACAGACTGAAACAAGTACCAACAACAACCTTAAGCTAATTACCAACAGACTGAAACAAGTACAACAACATTAAGCTAACCACCAACAGACTGAAACAAGATCCAACAACAACATTAAGCTAGCTACCAACAGACTGAAACAAGATCCAACAACAACATTAAGCTAGCTACCAACAGACTGAAACTATCAACAACAACCTTAAGCTAACTACCAACAGACTGAAACAAAAACCAACAACAACCTTAAGCTAATTACCAACAGACTGAAACAAAAACCAACAACAACCTTAAGCTAGCCACCAACAGACTGAAACTATCAACAACAACCTCAAGCTAATTACCAACAGACTGAAACAAGTACAATAACGTTAAGCTAACCACCAACAGACTGAAACAAGAACCAACAACAACCTTAAGCTAACCATCAACAGACTGAAACAACCAACAACAACCTTAAGCTAGCCACCAACAGACTGAAACAACCAACAACAAGCTTAAACTAACACCCTCCCCCAGTGTGTGTGAAAGTGTACAGTATATATTGTTGGTGACCAATTAAAACCTTGTAACTAAATATTTCTAGTCTTGGGAATTATAGTCATTCTCATTCCAGTGAACACACCACAGATATGGCCACCAAAGGTGGAGAAGGAGAAGGAGAAAAAAAGAAACACGCGTAACCTGCGCACAAAGCAGTTCCAGGCACGGCAGGATACCTCCATCACCGACTTGTCTTTGAACTGGAGTCCCAGCCTGAAACAAGCATTGCATTAAGTACAGTTTTATACACATACACAGGCACAGTCCATCACAGACTTGACTTTGAACTGGAGTCCCAGCTTGAAACAACATGCGTTCAGTTTTATACACATACACAGGCACAGTCCATCACAGACTTGACTTTGAACTGGAGTCCCAGCTTGAAACAATCACTGCGTTCAGTTTTATACACATACACAGGCACAGTCCATCACAGACTTGTCTTTGAACTGGAGTCCCAGCCTGAAACAATCACTGCGTTCAGTTTTATACACATACACAGGCACAGTCCATCACCGACTTGTCTTTGAACTGGAGTCCCAGCCTGAAACAATCACTGCGTTCAGTAGTTTTATACACATACACAGGCACGGTCCATCACAGACTTGTCTTTGAACTGGAGTCCCAGCTTGAAACAAGCATTGCATTCAGTAGTTTTATACACATACACAGGCACAGTCCATCACCGACTTGTCTCTGAACTGGAGTCCCAGCCTGAAACAAGCATTCCGTTCAGAATCAGTATGGTTTTATACACACACACAGGCACAGTACACAGTGATCATTGGCAACAAGGCGAAAATTTAAAACAGCAGCTGTAATATTAATCTTTCACAGCACCTTTTCGGAGGAGAAAATAAAGACCGCAAAAACAACAGAATAAAAAGAGAGAGAAAACAAGCATATTCAAGTGTAAATGAGCAGCAACAACAACAACAAAAAAGAAAAAGAAGAAAATAATGCAAAGAAAAATGAATTCCAAAAAACAAAACAAAACAAAAACAGAACCAACCAAACCTAGAAACCATTTCTTCTTCTTTTTTTAGGCAGAGCATATATACCAACAAACAAACAAAAACACCATATCTTATACAACTATATCTTAGTCATAGTAAAAAAAAAATGCAGTTGCCTTCATCACTATTGCCACTGTGTTGCCTGCATCATCATTGCCAATGTCATTGCAAGATCATCAGTATTACTATCAGACCATCATTATCATAAGATGACCATTGCTGTTTCAACCTACCTGAGAGTGTTGACAACTTTGTGACACGGAGCCGACAGGAGATCATCAGTATTACTATCAGACCATCATTATCATAAGATGACCATCGTAATTACAACTTCATGAGGTGACCTACCTGAGAGTGTTGACAACTTTGTGAGATATGGAGCTGACAGGAGATCATCAGTATTACTATGAGACCATCATTATCATAAGATGACCATCGTTATTACAACTTCACGAGGCGACCTACCTGAGAGTGTTGACAACTTTGTGACGTATGGAGCTGATGTGCTTTGACCCCATCAGCAGCACGATAGAGATTAGACTCTCCAGTGCCTGCGCAACAAACAATGCACGGCTAGATGACCACAGCCGTCTTTACTTCGTCTTTATTGCAATTATTATGACTTTCGTTCTGTTCCCCTCAAAACCCACCTCCACCCTTCAGCACACTGAGCATTCAAGTTAATGGAATCATGTGCTATAAAAGTGGACATCATCATCATCATCATCATCATCAGCTTCATCATCAGTCTTCTTCACTTCTTCTTCATCAGTTTCAGTTCCGTTATACAGAATTTGCCTGGAAGACAACAGCAGCTTTTTTCCAACTCTAATTCAAGTACAACATTAAATTTGACAAAAGATGTGATTTCAAATTTAGCAATATTGCGTAAGCATGAAGTCATATAGGTCTTACAAAAGCTTTAATACTCCATTTTCCAAACTTGAGCAGTACCACTTCCTGTTGCCAATTTCAATGTCATGCACAGTCCTTGTGACATCTTCTAGGTTTTGTCCCTTTTTTGGAATAGCACTTTGTATGGTTTACAAGATCCAGTAGATCAGCTGGGAAGCAAAGGGTTAATAGCAACAAACCATTTGCCACTTTCCTGTCACCCATGAAAAACTTTCCAGCAGATCAGCTAGGCATCAAAGGGTTAATAGCAACAATGCATCTGCCACTTTCCTGTCACCCATGGCAACGTTCCAGTAGACCAGTAAAGGTTAAGCTACTCGCCAGTTTTTTGTCAGCCATGGCGATGTTGGAGTTCACCAGCTGAGCGTCAAAGAAAGCCAGCACGCCCAGCAGCCGCGGCTCAAGGTACGCCGCCTGACACACAGTCGTCAAACAATGGCTTCAAAATGCTTAGTAAAAAACACACCTGGAATGTCAGCTACAAAATGACGGCCCATGTCAACAGATAGTGTGAAGACAATTCCTATTTCTCAAGAAATACATTTCAGACAATTAATAATAATAACTCTTATATATATAGCACTACGCCCCATAAAGAATTGTGAGCTCACAGCTTGCAATTCTTGTGCCATTTTTTGTGTGTGTGTGTGTGTGGTGTGTGTGTGTGTGTGTGTGTGTGTGTGTGTGTGTGTGTGTGTGTGTGTGTTGTGTGTGTGTGTGTGTGGTGTGTGTGTGGTGTGTGTGTGTGTGTGTGTGTGTGTGTGTGTGTGTGTGTGTGTGTGTGGTGTGTGGTGTGTGTGTGTGTGTGTGTGTGTGTGTGTGGTGTGTGTGTGTGTTGTGGTGTGTGTGTGTGTGTGTGGTGTGTGTGTGTGTGTGTTGTGTTGTGTGTGTGTGTGTGTGTGTGTGTGTGTGTGTGGTGTGTGTGTGGTGTGTGTGTGTGTGTGTTGTGTTGTGGTGTGTGGTGTTGTGTGTGTGTGGTGTGTGTGTGTGTGTGTGTGTGGTGTGGTGGTGTGGTGTGTGTGTGGTGTGTGTGTGGTGTGTGTGTGTGTTGTGTGTGGTGTGTGTGGTGTGTTGTGTGTGTGTGTGTGTGTGTGTGTGTGTGTGTGTGGTGTGGTGTGTGTGGTGTGTGGTGGTGTGTGTGTGGTGTGTGTGTGTGTGTGGTGTGATGTGTGTGTGTGTGTCGCGCCTGTGTGTGCTGTGCTGGAGTGTTGCTGTGGTATAGATGGGTGCTTGTAGATCTGTTAGTCGGTCTATAAATCCCCTTTATCCATCATCATTATCAATTCATACAAAAAGATGTTAAATAAATCAACCATAAAAGGGAATGGTGGGGGGTGAGGGGGTGGGGGGGGGTGAGGCGTGAGCACTACATAAATAATCAATAAATGCATAAATAAGTGCATGAATAACTAACACTTGCATGAATACATGAAATCTCACATCAATGGAAACGTAAAGATGAGAATATTGGTCCATGTGAACTGAGATTTCACTCATTTCTCTTTCATTACGCTACAGTGGTGATAATAATAACGATGTACCATTTGCTCTTTGCTCTGAATGGTGGGACCTTTGTACTGTTCGTCATTCATGGAAAGCATCTGGAGACCACTGAACACCTAGAACAAATGATCATTTAGGTCAATCACTCTGTCAAATCAAAATCATCAAAACAATGAATCACAGTCTTTTGTTGTTGTTGTTGTCACCGTTTTCTTGATAAATGCCATTTTTTCCCAAACTGAACAGACCTATATCTTCAAACTACCAGATCATGTACTGCTACTGACAGCAAAAAAAATAAAAACCCTGTGCAATACTTGCATGACAGTGTGTTGCAACTAACAAACAAAACAACAAACATTGGTGCATTACTTGCAAGACAGTATGTTACAACTAACAAAACTGTTGGTGCAATACTTGCACAGCATGTTGCAGTTGCATCCTGTCAAATAGCATGAGGCAGACACTGATAAGCAGTTGGTCTAAACCATAAGGTTGATCAGGATCAGTGCTTTTTTTTTTTCTTGCTTTTTTTTTCTTCTCCTTTTCTTTTTCCATTAAGGTCTTAAAGCAGGTCATGTTGCTTAACATTCTATCTTTGTTTATACATCTGCTTCTCTTTTTGAAGTGCTCTGAGCAGGTTCTGTGAATGTGGATGTTTTGCACCCTCTATAAATCAAAATTATATTACCTAATGGCCCCATGCCACCTTAGCACATTTGTAGCAAACTCATCGGATCCCAGTCAACCCAATGCTTGAAGCCAATTACGCATCTGTTCCCTTAGTCCATACCAAACAAAGATCACCAGAACACCTTCAGGTATCAGTTCAGCGGTCGAGAAAGTTTCTACCATCCAATAAGTCCCAGGTAGACCATAAAATTGTTTCAGACCTGGTTTTCACAGGTGCTCAGATGAAGCACAAAGATCACCTGAATGCCTTCAGGTATCAGTTCAGTGATAGAGAAAGAGTCTACTGTCCAACAAGTCCCAGGTAGACTGTAAAACTGTTTCAGATCTGCTTTTTACAGGTGCTCAGATGAAGCACAAAGATCACCTGAATGCCTTCAGGTATCAGTTCAGTGATAGAGAAAATCTACTGTCCAACAAGTCCTGGGTAGACTGTAAAACTGTTTCAGATCTGGTTTTCACAGGTGCTCAGACGAAGCAGCAGCTCATGGTGCATTAGAGTTCACCCTACAAAGAACACCTGAATGCCTTCAGGTATCAGTTCAGTGTTACAGAAAGAGTCTCCTGTCTAATAAGTCCCAGGTATGACTGAAAAACTGTTTCAGACCTGGTTTTCACAGGTGCTAAGACGAAGGAGCAGCTCATTGTGCACTCGCTGGAAGTCCATCCTCAACAAACTGCCAAGAGTGAAGTCTGTTTCTTTCTGCAAAAATCAACACACACGCACGCACACGCACACGCACACACACACACAAACACAAAGCAAACACACACATACACAGCATAAATGTTTTAACCATATCTGTGCTTTCCATTCTACTTCATTTTACGTGATACAGCACTGAACACTTTGTGTCTGACGATTTTCAGGTGTTCACAGTGGTACCCCAATAAAAGACCACCCTGATGACAGACCTACCCTTTTTTAAGACCAATTTTTTTTAACTGTTCCCTTCATATTTCCATGTACATAACCCCCTGGTCAAGCGCCATCCTTTCCAAAGATTAAAGACTACCTTTTCTCAAAGCCTTTGCTGCTGTATTTTCACATATATATAAATGAAGGTATACAAATGAATTTAAAAACACTTTTGCTTGATTTTTAAGATGGTCTTAAAAACTGGCATCCACTGCACTGATATATGCAACAGGAGCCAATGATGCAATGCATATTTTAACAATGCAGCCAACTTAATTGGGTTTTTTGTATGTTTTTAACAATTTCAAAATAATAATAAACCTTCTTAGGACAAACTTTTTTTAGGATGAAATTCTGCTGGCAAACTGGTTGAAATATATATCTACTCCATCCTTTCTTCCCCCCCCCCCCCCCCCCCCCCACCCCCCCTTCCCAACTCCCCTCCTCATTGGCTTGCTCTTGTTACAGTTTTTTGCCAGGAAGTGATTATGATGGTCCTAGCCACTTTTTGTCGAAAGGTTTTGACTTTTTCTACAATTAAGTCACAGCTAATCTGAGTTTAAAATACTTAGTAAGACAAGTGCCTGACACACCAAAGATTCACACAAAGTCAAACTTGAAATTACGGCATTTTGCATACTATCAGTTTCTGTTGAACGGGCAGTCTGACTCAATCTTCAGCTTCACTGCTCATCACGCACACAGAAACAATGAAGAGCAAAAGTTCCAGAACTGAAAGAATGTCTTACCTGCAAGTAGTCAAGAGCTGTTTCCAGTTCCGTCTTCTGACAGTGGCACACCAGAAAGGAGAAAATGTCTTTGATGTTGTTCGTGATCAGCTTGCGACGGTTCTGAAACATCAACACATACGAAACATTAATTTTAGGTTGAAGTGTAGAAAAAACAAGCAAGTAGTTAATTGCTGATGTGTTATATTTAGATTGGGAAGACCTCAAACAGAGGAAATCTCACATAATTTTTTTTTTTAAATAAAGAGACAGAAACATTTTCATAACAGATACAAAACGTTCATAAACTTATATTTAAAAGAAAAGTAAGTAAGTAAGTAACTTGTTTTTTTTAAGCCCGGTCAAACAGGACAGTTATAACACGTTTCATCAGAACAAAATAAATGCTAAAAAAATATATACATGTTAAAAACTGGTACAGCTTCAGTTTAAGAAAAACACAATTTTACAGAAAAGGGAGAACAGCACAACAGTATTTCCACAAGCAACAAGAAGAGAGGATTTATCTCTTTGAAATCTAGAATATATCAAGGAATAACCCTATTTCCAGTATGAGACAAGTTTCATGTTCACTCATTACAAAGGGTCCAAATGCCAAACATGCCAGGACATAAAGACACTGGCATTCTCAGACACTGAGACTGGCAGAAGTACCTGCAGCACATTACCAATGATAAAACTGTGACAAAGTAAGTTGGAAACTTCATGGCATGACGAAGACAACATCGGTTTTGAGCAGGCAACACTCACGACTGGACCAATCCTGCCTGTTTGCCAAGAGCAGCGACTCTGTTTTCTGAAGTGTAGCGAGGCATTTAATCAATGGAAGGCCAAAAGGTGTTAGTGAAGATCACAGAAAATACAGAACCGCTCAATACTACAAGACAATTTGTTTAAATTTAGCTGTCCTGAAATATTTCAATTTTACGAACTCGGATATTTTTTTATGGAATCTGAGTGACAGGCCCTGAGAATGGACGTCCCCTCGTCATGGTCACTTGTAACATCACACTGCAATCAGACAGCTGACACACTAACCGGCACGGACAGGAGGTTGGAGAGAAGTCGGATCAGACTGGACGCTTCAGCCGACGCCCTGTGGACCAGGGAAGGCAGCAAGTGCTTCTCACACCCCTGAAACATGGAGATGGATAAACTTAAATGTCTACTTTTTAATGTAAATTCCTACTTAAGTAAACCCAGTCTTAAAATAGGGGTCGTCTATCATGAGGGCAGTCTCCTGACAGGGACTTCACAGTAACAGGAAGGTACACAGGGACTTCACAACAACAGGAAGAGTACACAGGGACTTCACAAACAGGAAGGTACACAGGGACTTCACAACAACAGGCAGGTACACAGGGACTTCACAACAACAGGACGGTACACAGGGACTTCACAACAACAGGCAGGTACACAGGGACTTCACAGCAACAGGAAGGTACACAGGGACTCCACAACAACAGGCAGGTACACAGGGACTCCACACAAACAGGAAGGTACACAGGGACTTCACAGTAACAGGCAGGTACACAGGGACTTCACAGTAACAGGAAGGTACACAGGGACTTCACAGTAACACGCAGGTACACAGGGACTTCACAAAAACAGGAAGGTACACAGGGACTTCACAACAACAGGAAGGTACACAGGGACTTCACAAAAACAGGAAGGTACACAGGGACTTCACAACAACAGGAAGGTACACAGGGACTTCACAACAACAGGAAGGTACACAGGGACTTCACAGTAACAGGAAGGTACACAGGGACTTCACAAAAACAGGAAGGTACACAGGGACTTCACAGTAACAGGAAGGTACACAGGGACTTCACAGCAACAGGAAGGTACACAGGGACTTCACAGTAACAGGCAGGTACACAGGGACTTCACAGTAACAGGAAGGTACACAGGGACTTCACAAAACAGGAAGGTACACAGGGACTTCACAGTAACAGGAAGGTACACAGGGACTTCACAACAACAGGAAGGTACACAGGGACTTCACAACAACAGGAAGGTACACAGGGACTTCACAGAACAGGAAGGTACACAGGGACTTCACAGTAACAGGAAGGTACACAGGGACTTCACAGACAGGAAGGTACACAGGGACTTCACAGTAACAGGAAGGTACACAGGGACTTAAAAAGGGACATTACAACAAGGAAGGTACACAGGGACTTCACAGTAACGGAAGGTACACAGGGACTTCACAACAACAGGCAGGTACACAGGGACTTCACAGTAACAGGAAGATACACAGGGACTTCACAACAACAGGAAGATACACAGGGACTTCACAGTAACAGGAAGGTACACAGGGACTTCACAACAACAGGAAGGTACACAGGGACTTCACAACAACAGGAAGGTACACAGGGACTTCACAACAACAGGAAGGTACACAGGGACTTCACAGTAACAGGAAGGTACACAGGGACTTCACAACAACAGGAGGTACACAGGGACTTCACAGTAACAGGAAGGTACACAGGGACTTCCAACAACAGGAAGGTACACAGGGACTTCACAGTAACAGGAAGGTACACAGGGACTTCACAAAACAGGAAGGTACACAGGGACTTCACAAGTAAACTTCAAACAGGAAGGTACACAGGGACTTCACAGTAACAGGAAGGTACACAGGGACTTCACAACAACAGGAAGGTACCGGTTCACAAAGGAAGGTACACAGGGACTTCACAGAACAGGAAGGTACACAGGGACTTCACAGTAACAGGAAGGTACACAGGGACTCCACAACAACAGGCAGGTACACAGGGACTTCACAGTAACAGGAAGGTACACAGAGACTTCACAGCAACAGGAAGGTACACAGAGACTTCACAGTAACAGGAAGGTACACAGAGACTTCACAGCAACAGGAAGGTACACAGGGACTTCACAGCAACGGGAAGGTACACAGGGACTTCACAGTAACAGGAAGGTACACACTGCGGCAAAAACAGCTTAGTCCAGTCATTCACCACAAACTACCTTTAAAAGGAATCACCCCGCAAGGGAGTTAATTAACATTCAAAAGACGTCACAATATATATATCTCTGTGGAGTTTATATACCCTGTACTGAGTGCTAATTAACTCCCTTATGCATTGATTCTGCACAAGTACTCTGGGCCTCATTCTGTTTCAGACTGTACCTATGAAAGGGAAACAGCTTCACAAAACACCAATAAAAAGTGTCAGATCAGTTGGTAAAACATATCTCCGAGATTATGACTTTTGAATTGTCCGCAATGATGTCAGTCCAACATCTGAGGACATTAAGTCCCACATCATCGGACTTTTGAATACTGTACAGAAGGTCAGACATTTTGCAAGACAGGGTAAGACAACTCTGAAAGCAAACTCGAAAAACAGAATCAAACTCTGACCTGCAGGAACGTTTTGACATCGGGAAAGCCGAAGGTGTTGGCCACGGTCTGCAGGATGTTCTCAGCATCGCTGTGGCCTGCCGTCGTCTGGGCTGCCAGCATCGCCTCCACCAGAAACTGAAAATTCAACATTACTTTATTATCTCATCAGAGAAATTAAAACGTGGCTGAACAGTAACCACATCACAGCACACAATAACACACATTTTATACTTTAAAACTCAAAGAACAGTTATTGAGTGGCAAACCTGATAGTGACACTCACCTTGCAAAGTGCAGGCTTGAACCTGCTGAACAGCAGCTGTGGGGCAACCTGTTTGTACGCAGCGACAGCCTGCAGCTGTAACATGGAAACTAACTGTTTCACATCTTCTGCACATCAGTCACAGACAGAAAGAAAAAAAACCACCTTCATTCACTACTGCAACACCCACCACCTTTAAATGTGAGTAAAACCACATTTAAAGGTGGTGGGTGTTGCAGTAGTGAATGAAAGCCTGCTCCGCTATACACAAGCCACCATCGGTGTCCTCGACAGCCTGCTCTGCCCGACTACAAAGACAAAGCCTGGCAGGGTAGTCAATGTCCCCAGGTGTGTGTGTGTCCCCAGGTGTATATGTGTCATGTCCCAAGGTTGTGTGTGTGTGTGTGTGTGTGTGTGTGTGTGTGTGTGTGTGTGTGATGTTCTCAGGTGTGTGAATGTCCCCAGGTATGCATGTGTCCTAAGGTGGGTGTAAAAGTCCCCAGGTGTGCATGTGTCCCAAGGTATGAGTGTCCCCAAGTGTGTGTCCCCATATGCGTGAATGTCTGAATGTCCCCAGGTGTGCACAAGTCCGAAGGTATGAGTGTCCATAGGCATGTGTGTCACCATGTGTGTGTGAATGACTTTATGTGTCCCCAGGTGTGCATGTGTCCCAAGTATGAATGTCCACAGGTGGTGTGTGTGTGTGTGTGTGTGTGTGTGTGTGTGTGTGAGTGTGTCCCCATGCATGTGTGAATGTCTGAAAGTCCCCAGGTGTGTGTGTTCCCAGGTGTGTGTCAACAGATGTGTGTGTCCCCAGGTGTGTGTGTGTGTGTGTCGCCAGGTGTGTGCATATCCCCACGTGTGTGTGTGTCCCCAGGTGTGTGAATGAAGTTCACCTCATCAAAGGCTGTGGGAGCCACAACTGGGGTGAAGGACAGTCGGTTCTCCAGCAGCATGATGACAGTCGACAGCAGCAGATCACCCTCAGCACACCTGGTCACACAGTTTGAAACATGTCACCCTGTCACCCTCAGCACACCTGGTCACACAGTTTGAAACATGTCACCCTGTCACCCTCAGCACATCTGGTCACACAGTTTGAAACATGTCACCCTGTCAAAAATGTCACCCTCAGCACACCTGGTCACACAGTTTGAAACATGTCACCCTGTCATTGGCAGCACATCTGACTTCTCAGTGCAGAACACATTGCAAGTCCTTCAAAGGAAGTGTGACTAGAAATACCTACCAACATCAGTCAACATCATGCCCCACTTCAAATCATGACAGAGGGCACGCAAGCCCACAATCATATTCATGACAAACAAGCCTAAAACCAGAAGCCATAACTTCAGTCTAAATACAGCTTCTAGACATGATCAATAAGCAAGACCGCCGTACCTCGCCAGCTACCAGAAGCCATAACTTCAGTCTTACTACGGCTTCTAGACACGATCAATAAGCAAGACCGCCATACCTCGCCAGCTACCAGAAGCCATAACTTCAGTCTTACTACAGCTTCTAGACATGATCAATAAGGAAGACCATACCTCGCTAGCTGTCCAACAGTGATGAGGACTGTCTCGTGAAGCTGGTGGTCTGAAGTGTCGCACGCCTTCACGCAAGCTGCCTTGCACCTGTCCACAATCAGCCTGTCTGTGTCTGAAGAGATTTCGTCCGATCCAAACGACGCCTCTCGCTGACTCACCAGACACACAACCACTCGGCTGCAGTCAGAAGAAAATGACAGGGAAAATGAGCGGGTGCTAACACGACAGCATGAGACTCAATCATCTCTCATAATGATTCGCGCTGATATAACTGCAATGGTTGACTGGGTGTAAAACACCAAGTTACTACTACTACTACTCTCATAATGAGTTAGACAGGACCCCTAAGCCCAGCTAGACACCGGACCTGTGGAGGCAACTCCAAACACAAGAGGATAGGATGCACTTAAGCAACATGCATACTGAACGGGTAGACTTTCAAGCAGCTGGCAGACAGTTGTCTAAAAATAAGTGATGAAAGGACTGAGTAAGTAAGTAAATTGGTGTTTTTATGCTCAGTCAACCAGTGCAGTTATATCAGGGTGATGAAGGGACTGAACCCAACCAAAAGCAAAGTGACTTCAGTTCTATCATCATTTGCTTGTGTTGTTTTGTACCATCCCATCAAAAAAAAGCATTACTTAAGTATATGTGCTTTGATCTTTTTCAGAATGCCGGTACTAAGTGGCAGTTTTTTCTTTTCTTTTTTTCTTTCTTTCTTTCTTTTTTTTGGGGGGTGGGGGGTGGGGGGTGGATACAGGTGGGAAGAAAATGTGTAAATATTTCTCTTTTCAGGCTCCTATGGTTGTTCTATCAATATCTATAGAACAGAAGAGCCGTTCTACTTCAAATTCCAGCTCCTCAGGTGCAGCCACACTACTTCGCTTGCCAGCCTTATTCATGTCATCACAGATACAGACTGACACACACACACAAAACGGCAGTGCTCGTAGACACACTTTTTTGTCACTCGCGTTGGTTTTTAACCAACTGGATCATAAACTGACTAAAAAACACATGTGAGTGTATATTTTATTATTATTCCATTTCTGCCTAATTATACAGGACCCATAATAATAAAGGGTGCTTAGAGAGCCTAACGTGAAACTGGCCCTAAGCACTTACGCTTTCTTAAATGTACACATTTTAAAGATCCAAATCATACAACACACACACACACACACGCGCGCGCTTGCACACAGGAACACACACACATACCCACACAGAAACACAGAGGAACACACACACACACAGAGGAACACACACACACACACACAGAGGAACACACACACACACACGTGCACGTGCACACAGGAACACACACACATAGAAACACAGAGGAACACACAGAAACACAGAGGAACACACACACACAGAGGAACACACAAACACACAGAGGAACACACACACACACACACACACACACACACACACACACACACACACAGAGGAATACACACACACACACACAGAGGAACACACACACACACACAAGAACACACACACACAAACACACACACACACACACACACACACACACACACACACACACAAGCACAGGAACACACACACACACACACAGAGGACACACACACACACACACACACACATACACACACACAGGAACACACACACACACACTCTCTCTCATATCTCAGGGCAATGGGACGGAAGTTAAGGTTTTTGAAAAGAGAAAGGCTGCACGATGCCTCTTCCCATGGTTTCCCCTTTAAGCTGAACTGGATCAACTCACGAGAAGAGCATGCGGACGTGAAAGTCTTTGTCCTCCACAGCACGCAGGCAAGCGTCCAGCATGCTGACAGTGGCTGCATTGTGGGGACGGACAGGAATGTGGCAGAATATGGACCTGAGCCTTCTCACCATATCTGAACAGAACATAAAATAGCATGCAGTGAGCAAATTGTGGCTCAGACTACTTCGATGCGCTTCACTCCCATTTTAGAAGTACCCTGTACAACTATGCCTGAATGTATCATTGGCGGGAGCTGCCTCAAGTATCATTTTTGTCACGACAAAGGATGAGTTTTGTCACGACAAAAGTATGCTTGTCACGACATACATAATTTTGTCATGACAAAAGTTTTATCGCAACAAGCATACTTTTGTCACAACAAAAGACAAACATGCGTTTGTCACGATTGACGCGACAAAAAATGATATTTGTGGCAGCTCCCGCCAATGATACGAATGTGGTGTCCCAAGATACCAAAGCTTCAAACTGAAATCAAATCTCCATACAGCAAAAGCGAAAACAAGAGAAATCAACCACAGGTTAGGTTTTGCAAAGCCAGCTACCAGTTTGATATGGCACATAGAAAAACAAGACAAAAAAGACAACGGAAAAGACAGCATAATGATAAAAGTCTCAGAAAATATATTTATTTTAATTTTTCAAAAATAATCATACAAATCCTGCAGCATTTCTGACACAGAAATGCAACTTACAGCTGTCCCTTGACTCAAAATCTGTCCATATCTTACATGCATATTGTGGGGTCTCGGTTTTAATACAAACATTGCTGTTGATCAGTCTTACTTTGTTACTGGCAGCATTTTTGTGTGTGTGCCCCCAAAACTTAAATTTTCAATACCTTTAAACAAATAAAGTATTTTGATCTGACTGATCTGAACTGATGATCTCTCTATACAGTCTTTCACTAAAGACACAAATTCCACAGACGGAGCAACGCAACACAGCTGGATCTATAACAGTGCAGTTGTGAATGAGAGAAACAACAACACTAAAACAGAAACAAAAACACTCACTTTTCCTCACGTCCACATCCTCCGATTTCAGCAGTGACAAGAACGGCGCAAACAGCTTGGGGTCAACCTGCTTGGACTGCGCACCTTCACCTGAAACCAATGGTACACATGACCTGGGGGACAAGAACACAGACAACCTCAAGGCCACACCAAGCCGCACACCAGTGCTTCTCAGGGGCACACCAGTCCAAGTATAACTTTCTGGCACCTTCCTCCAAACTCTGCCAAAACTGGTTATACCACTGAACCCCTTCTCTTTATATATATATATCCATGCAGCTGTCCACCAATGCTGTCAGCGCTCTCCAAAAGGTTTGGGTACTGACAAGACTGTGGAAGTAACATCGCAACCAAGCATGGACATAAACACAAGGTACGTATGCCCCGGGTAAAAAATTATTTTAAAAAAGAAGAAGAAAAAAAGAGTTTCATCTGGATTCAAACAAGTTTGGTTTCATTTGTGCTGGTATAAGCAACGTGGGTGTTGTAAAAGAAATGCTTGATACAAGCAACGTGGGTTTTATACAAGAAACGCCTCATATAATTTGAGTTGACACGAGTTGTCCGTTACAAACTTACCACCATATGAACACCAACAAATAACTGCCCATTAGCTGACAGTTTTGGGAGGCCTATGACATAAGCAGTAATGACAGTGGCTGGAGGAAGGATGTCATAAACTGCGGCGCTTGGAGTTTGTCTTAGGGGCTGGGAGGCCTGTCTCAAGGGGACTGGACTGTGTGTGTTCCTCTGCGGCACGTGCGTTCCTCTGCGGCGTGTGCGTTCCTCTGCGGCATGTGCGTTCTTCTGCGGCGTGTGCAGCGTGGCCTTCACTGTCCTGCTTCTATGCTAGTGAGGCCAGTGTTCCCACCATGTCCCCAAGGTTGTGTTTGGTTTCTAAACTTCACACCCTAAGCTGTCTCCGTATGCAGCAAAACACCAGCAGAACTACCGAGTACTGACCATGGACACCAGTTTATGTTCCTTCACAGACTAACAAAGTCTTAATAGTAAATGAACAAAAGCAGCCATCAGTTAAGCACAAACAAAACTCAGTCAATTAATCACAAACAAACAAAAATCAGTCTATTAACCACAAACAAAAATCAATTAACCACAAACAAACTAAAAGCACTCACTCAATTAACCGCAAACAAAAATAAATCGGTCAATTAACCACAAACAAAAATCAACCAATCAATGGAAAAGGGCTACTAACAAACATTGAAAACACAAGTGAGTGAAACTTCTCCAAGCATTGGTCTCAAAGATAACATCACTCTTGTTCAAGTACAAGGCAGTAAGTAAGTAACTTGGTGTTTCACACCCAGTCAACCAGTGCGGTTATATCAGGGTGAAGTACAAAGCAGGCATCAAAAGACTTCAGATATCAGACAAAGAGACCAGAAAAGGTTTCACTAATTAGGAGATGAATGTGATCCATTGTATTTAGACAGGTAAACGAACACATTATGTGTTTACCTTTCTCAGAGCACTTGGAACACTCCAACCAAGTCAGCTGAAAGACCGGCTCACTCCGCTCTTTGATGCCAGACCTGAAAACAGTGAGCGAGCACCACATCATCTGAATCTTGGATCTTGGAACAGAACACTAAATTATAATAAAATCATTCAGCATGAAATTTGCAATAACTGCAATTAAAGCCTAACCTGTCAAAGTAAGCAGTTCTCAATACCTGACAAACTGAACAGTTTACAGTCAATACCAGACAAAATGTAACTGTCAAAGTGAACAGTTTACAGTCCCAAACCTGTCAAATTGAACAGTTTACTGACCTGTACCTGTCAAAATGAACAGTTTACAGTCCTGTACGAGTCAAAGTGAACAGTTTACCATCCCAAACCTGTCAAATTGAACAGTTTACTGACCTGTACCTGTCAAAGTGAACAGTTTACAGTCCTGTACCTGTCAAAGTGAACAGTTTACAGTCCGATGTCAAATGAACATTTACAGTCCTACCTGTCAAAGTGAACAGTTTACTGACCAGTACCTGTCAAAGTGAACAGTTTACAGTCCCATACCTGTCAAAGTGAACAGTTTACAGTCCAAAACCTGTCAAAGTGAACAGTTTACTGACCTGTACCTGTCAAAGTGAACAGTTTACAGTCCCATACCAGTCAAACTGAACAGTTCACACTGCTGTGCCTGTCAAAGTGAACAGTATACAGTACCGTACCTGTCAAAGTGAACAGTTTACAGTCCCAAACTTGTCAAAGTGAACAGTTTACATTGTCATACCTATCATAGTGATCAGTTCACAGTCCCATACTTGTCAAGGTTAACAGTTTACTGACCTGTACCTGTCAAGCTGAACAGTTCACATTGCCATACCTGTCAAAGTGAACAGTCTGAGCAGCAACACAGGCGAGGTCCCCAAGGACCAAGGCGACAGCATTCTGTATCCTGGGGCATGGATCGTGTGTCATCGGCCTGCAAACCATCTCACTGTGTCGACATTACACCCACAGAACAAACCTGTGCCATCATGTAACAGAGTGGATGCTAGACAACTAAATGGATCATGTATGTTTGTATCCCTCCCCCACCCACCTCTCCCCCGATCACCCACAAATCATTTAGCTCTGACTACGGAGTCTCTTCCCAAACTGCCATCAATGCAAGCTGGTTTGACATACAGGTAAGGTTCCTAACTGGTAAACAGATCCCGTTTGAATCTGCATCAGCTCACCTGTCTTCAAAAACAGGGTGCGTGAATACTCCTTAATGACTCTGCAACCCCCCCCCCCCCCCCCCCCCCCCATGCTCTGATGCATCAACATTGAAACATTAAAGTGGCTCACGTGCTGCCTGTTTGAATGCACTTACTCTGGCGACAACAGTGCAGTCACATACAGTTTTCCTTCTCTCTCCTTCCGCGTTCTGTGATTTTTGGTCCTTGTCAGTACCTCCCCACAAACAAGTCTGTGCTAGGTGCTAGGTGTGGTTTACTTCTGAAGATGAAGTACAGCTGCCTAAACTGAACGGCCGGGGGCATCGCGCACAACAAAGCAGGACAACAGCTGCATACGCAAACTTCTCACCTAGCTCTACTAGGTGACTCTCCCGAGATTTAGGGGTCAAAGCAGAGAGAAAAAGAAGCAGCAACAAATGTGAAAGGAGTTACACACTGCAGACACTGCTTGATGAGATGCATGAAGTTGGGTCCCAGGTTGAAGATGAACAAGGGGAACACTGAGATCGCAGCCTGCTTCACCTCCTGCCTGGAATCAGACTGCAACGCAAACAACCACGCACAAACATCAACACAAGTCCTCCAACAAACACCAAGTACATGAACAAGCACCACATACTAGCACCTGAATGAGCATCAACACACAAGTCCCCGAACAAACACCACGCATCCCAACGCTACACACTAGTACCTGAACACACATCAACACACAAGTCCCTGTACAAACACCAAGTACCCCAACACTACGCACTAGCACCTAAACACACATCAACACACAAGTCCCCGAACAAACACCAAGGATCCCAACGCTACACACTAGCACCTGAACACACATCAAAAACACAAGTCCCTGAACAAACACCAAGCATCCCAACACTACACACTAGCACCTGAACACACATCAACACACAAGTCCCTGTACAAACACCAAGTATCCCAACACTACATACTAGCACCTAAACACACAAGTCCCTGAACAAACACCAAGCATCCCAACACTACGCACTAGACCTGAACACCATAACACACAAGTCCCCAAAAACCTAAAGCACTAGCACCTAAAAACACATCAACACACAAGTCCCTGTACAAACACCAAGTATCCCAACACTACATACTAGCACCTAAACACACAAGTCCCTGAACAAACACCAAGAATCCCAACACTACACACTAGCACCTAAACACACATCAACACACAAGTCCCTGTACAAACACCAAGTATCCAACACTACACACAAGCACCTGAATGCATATCAACACAGACAGTATCTAAAGGTCATTACTCCTGCTAGGATTCAAAGCTGCGTAGAATAGTTGGAGGCAAGGCTGTGTACGACCATCCAGCCTAAACACACATCAGCACACTCCCGACCACCAAATCCACACTACTCACCAACTATCAACACAGACAGTATCTAAAGGTCATTACTCCTGCAGGATTCGAAGCTGCGTAGAACAGTTGGAGGCAAGGCTGTGTACGACCATGCACACACTGCCATAGTAAGCCTCAGACTTTCAGTGCCGTTTGGCATCACCCGCCGATCCACCCACATCCACCCCTAGCTGCCTACCCCACACTGTCACACAGGCATTTGCAGTTGATGCATCTGTCTGGAAAGGTCCATTGGAATTACTGTTAATAGATTTGATGTGTTGGAACCCTTGACATCCATGCTAACCCTGATGTAAAATATACAATTTACAACCACAATCATTGTAGAGATTAAAACTGACAAAGTACTACGTCTAACAGACAAGGTTCTGTATTGAACTGGTCAAGTTCATCTGTTCCAAACGAATCAAACAAACAATGCAAAAGAAACGCTGAATTTCGCCTTACCAATGCGAGTGTAAACACATGCACCCTCCAGGACGGTGCGCACTCTTTGGGGGCCAAGGCAAGACCTCTCACACACTGACAAATCACACTCTGGTCTGCACAGGGCAAACACACAGTGTCAGTCAGCCAATGACAAATCACACCCAATTTTGCACAGGCAAACACACAGTGTCAGTCAATCAGACAAATCACAACTTACTCTGCACTGGGCAAACACAGCGTCAGTCAGCCAATGACAAATCACACCCAATTTTGCACAGGCAAACACACAGTGTCAGTCAATCAGACAAATCACAACTTACTCTGCACAGGGCAAACACTGTGTCAGTCAGCCAATGACAAATCACACCCAATTTTGCACAGGCAAACACAGCGTCAGTCAATCAGACAAATCACAACTCATCTGCACAGGGCAAACACTGCGTCAGTCAGCCAATGACAAATCACACCCAATTTTGCACAGGCAAACACAGTCTCAGTCAATCAGACAAATCACAACTCAGTCTGAACAGGGCAAACACTGGTCAGTCAGCCAATGACAAATCACACACAATTTTGCACAGGCAAACACAGCTCAGTCAATCAGACAAATCACAACTCAATCTGACAGGGCAAACACTGCGTCAGTCAGCCAATGACAAATCACACCCAATTTTGCACAGGCAAACACACATCATCAATCAGACAAATCACAACTCAGGTCTGACAGGGCAAACACAAGTGTCAGTCAGCCAATGACAAATCACACCCCATTTTGCACAGGCAAACACACAGTGTCAGTCAATCAGACAAATCACAACTTACTCTGCACAGGGCAAACACAGCGTCAGTCAGCCAATGACAAATCACACCCAATTTTGCACAGGCAAACACACAGTGTCAGTCAATCAGACAAATCACAACTTACTCTGCACAGGGCAAACACAGCATCAGTCAGCCAATGACAAATCACACCCAATTTTGCACAGGCAAACACACAGTGTCAGTCAATCAGACAAATCACAACTCTCTGCACAGGGCAAACACTGCGTCAGTCAGCCAATGACAAATCACACCCAATTTTGCACAGGCAAACACAGCATCAGTCAATCAGACAAATCACAACTCAGTCTGAACAGGGCAAACACTGCGTCAGTCAGCCAATGACAAATCACAACTCAGTCTGAACAGGGCAAACACTGCGTCAGTCAGTCAATGACAAATCACAACTCAGTCTGAACAGGGCAAACACTGCGTCAGTCAGCCAATGACAAATCACACCCAATTTTGCACAGGCAAACACTGCGTCAGTCAGCCAATGACAAATCACACTCTATCACAGGCAAACACTGCGTCAGTCAATCAGACAAATCACAACTCAGTCTGAACAGGGCAAACACTGCGTCAGTCAGCCAATGACAAATCACACCCAATTTTCACAGGCAACGTCAGTTCAGAAATCACACCCAATTTTGCACAGGCAAACACTCAGCGTCAGTCAATCAGACAAATCACAACTTACTCTGCACAGGGCAAACACTGCGTCAGTCAGCCAATGACAAATCACACTCTGATCAGACTTTCTTTTCAGTCTTTTTTAATTTTTCACATGTGCTGTTTTGAGGCTGTCCTTTTTGTCACTGATGTTGATGAACTCATTTGTGTGCGTGTCTGTTTTTCAATTCTGCTAGCAAGCAGTATAGCGTACAGGGCTATAATGGGGGTGTTCTTTTCCCAAATTATGGCTGACATCTGCAGGTCAGCAGCAGCAAAGTATAAATGTCACAGAAATAAAAATAATAACCTTACCCATCTGATCAGCCAGCACCTGGCTAACACGAGAAACTGCCTGTGCTTGGCTGGGTCGTAGGTCTTGCCAACTGGTATCATTCTATAACAAAAGGGTCATTTTATAAAACTGTACAGTAATCGCAGGTCTTGCCAACTGGTATCGTTCTATAACAAAAGAGGGTCATTTTATAAAACTGTACAGTAATCGCAGGTCTTGCCAACTGGTATCGTTCTATAACAAAAGAGGGTCATTTTATAAAACTGTACAGTGATCGCAGGTCTTGCCAACTGGTATCATTCTATAACAAAAGGGAGTCATTTTATAAAACTGTACAGTAATCGCAGGTCTTGCCAACTGGTATCGTTCTATAACAAAAGAGTCATTTTATAAAACTGTACAGTCTTGCCAACTGGAATCGTTTTATAACAAAAGGAACTCATTTTATAAAACTAGTACAGTCGACATCGCAGGTCTTGCCAACTGGTATCATTCTATAACAAAAGGGAGTAATTTTATAAAACTGTACAGTGATCGCAGGTCTTGCCAACTGGTATCGTTCTATAACAAAAGGGAGTCATTTTATGAAACTAAACAGTAATCGCAGGTCTTGCCAACTGGTATCATTCTATAACAAAAGGGAGTCATTTTTATAAAACTATACAGTACTTGCAGGTCTTGCTAACTGGTATCATTCTATAACAAAAGGGAGTCATTTTATAAAACTGTATAGTGATTGTAGGTCTTGCCAACTGGTATCATTCCATAACAAAAGGGAGACATTTTATAAAACTGTATAACAATTGCAGGTCTTGCCAACTGGTATCATTCTATAACAAAAGAGAGTCATTTTATAAAACTGTACATTTATAACAAAAGGAACTCATTTTACAAAACTGTACAGTGACATCCTTTTCAGATAAAATCTGCTCCCCAGCCAAAAAAAACAGAGTGATTCAAAAGTTGCTTCTTAACTACAGTCGGTCTATTTAGTTTTGTCTGTAGTTTGACATGAAAACAAGCTTGAAGTGTTTTTGATAAACAAAGCACAAAACAAGAAGAGCAAATGCTCCAACGACTTGCATTTTCTTAAGTTTTAAAGTATTAAACAGCGTTAGACACATGGCCTAGTCCATGTATTTAATCACCGACTGCACATGATCCAGTACGAACTTACAGCTTTAAGTTTTAACTCCTTGGCACCGCTGTGGCCTTGAAATAAAGTAAATAAGCTCAATATATACTACCATCAATCAACATTTCATTTTAATATGTATGATGCATGAATAAATATTAAACTAAACCACAAACCAGAAGCCATGGTAAACTGAGCATCCATGCAAAATCTTGAAGCTGTTCGGTTGGCAGAGTGATCAGATCTGAAACAACCAACTAGACCAGTCAAGCTTTAGACAAAATAGAGATATGGGATTACAGAGAGAGAAAAAACCCAGGTCAACCAGGTAGACCAGTCAGGCTTTAAACAAACTACAAACTGATCAGGTATGAAAAAACACACACAGAAACAGGTCAGAGGAACAACCAAGTATACCAGTGTCAGTGAGCCAGACTTTAAACAAACTACAAATTGATCAGGTATGAAAACACACACACAAAAACAGGTCAAAGGAACAACCAAGTAGACCAGTCAGCCAGGCTTTAAACAAACTACAAATAGACAAAGGATTACAAAAACCAGACCAAAGGACAGAAAATACCAATGCAACAACAACAACAACAAAAGCAAATAATAACTGAAAACTGTTACACAATGGAAAAATAAACATTTTCATTCTTAATTCCGTAGGATTAAAAATGATGACGATAAATACAACGGCAGCCCCAATCATTAAGAGGAAGAGAGAAAAAAATCATCCTAGTCTTGACACAAGTGAGACTTATAACCGAATACGCAGTATTCATCTTGTCAGTATTTAAGCTCATGACCTTCTCAAGCACATTGCCGCGAGAGAAAAAAAAACACCTGCCCTTATATCTACACAAAGTCTGGGACAAAAACATGCAAAGAGGAATCTGTAGGTGGCTTCCCTCCTCACCTGACCATCTCAAACAAGGATGGGTGACAAAAAAACACAGTCTTCAACAATAAGATCCGAACACATAAACGGTTAAAAAGAATGCTAATTTAATACGGCCTTACAGAACATGTGCAAATCTCAAAGCGACAAAACGACAGTCAAATGATGATAAATCAAAATACTGCACTTATCCTGTTGTGGATGGGGTGCATTTGGATCTTGTTTTCCCCTTCCCCATCTTAATAGTTACTTTCATTTCACCTTTGTCTCTTCCTCATCTCTTCCTTTGTCCCTCTCTTTCCTTTGTGTGTGTGTGTGTGTGTGTGTGTTTGTAAAGGTGCACAGAGAAAATGCCCATTGTCATGTGCGTACAAATGTACGAAATATAATGATTAAAACTTGTTGGGGAAAAAAAGAAGAAAAAAAGAATGAAGCAGAGGAAGTAGTTTTCACTCATACCATGACAAGCGAGAAGCGTGCTGAGAGACCTGATGATGTGTTCAAGAGCTACGCGCTGTGTAGCGTTCTCCATTGAAGACACCACTTCACCTGTCAGGTAGCCACAGAAGCAGGCGCACACCTTCTGAATCATACCGGGGCTCAGATAGTCCTCTACATCATACATCCTGAAATGAGATGAGTAAAGCTAAAGAGTCTCACTCAGTTCAAGGTCAGGTTAACGGCATTCTGTAGGTGTTGACTTACGTGACTGTCCAAGTAAAAGCATTAAGTTTCATCTCTTGACACACTGGCATGGACACACACACAAGCATGCAAACACATGCACATGAATAAACACACACAGACATACATGCATGTACACATGCATTTGTGCACACACACACGCATACACACACACAACATGGACACAAATGTGCTCAGACACATACAAATGTACATGCACATGTGCATACACACACACATACATGATAGAATGCATATATGCACAGTGACACAGACACAAATGCACCCACAAACACAAATGCATACACACATGTACACATACATGCATTCACACATGCATGCACACACACATGCACAACACACACACATCACAGCACACACACATCACAGCACACACACATCACAACACACACACATCACTACACACACACAGACCACACACACACACATCACTACACACCTACACACACACACACACACACACACACACACACAGACCACAAACACACATACCCTGTCCCATTCATGACCCTGGTCTCGAGGGCACAGCGAGCAGCAACTTCACACAGCAAACTCCCTGCTGCCAGTGCCGGAACACAGGCTGTCTGCAACAGAAACACAGTCAAATCTCGTTTACACAGGATCCAAACACATAAAAGGTTCAAAAGAACGCGATTTAGTAGGACAAAACACAACATCCAAAATTTTCAAAATCCGCTTTATCAAGCTACAAGATGACACCTAAACAGCTAAACAGTGAAAAATGAGACATAGAGCTAAAACATTTATCTGCTTTTGGTTGAGCTATGTTGCTGAATGCTAGCAGTCATTCTTGTTTCAGACTCTCTGTTTTTTCATTTACACTTCATCAGAAACACAGTCTTCTCATTTTCCTTCCCTGAGCAAAGTTGCTTCACAAAGAAAGTTGTGTCTAGCAAGTGATGAAAAGAGAGGAAGGGGAATACATGGAAAGACAGAAGGGGAGAGACAGAAAGTGTTTTGTGCGTGTGTGCGTGCGTGCATGAGTATATGCGAGCATGCATGTGTGTGTCTGCGTGCATGCATGTGTGCAAGCATGCATGTCCATGTTTTTGCAGGTGTGCGTTTGGGTGCACCAGCAGATTCACACAAGCATACAATTTGTATGCAAGCATATGGGCAGTCATAGTCATGCACACGTGCATGTTCCTAGGCGTGTGTATTTTCAAACACCTATAGTACATTACCATGTCATTTTCCATAGCCATTATCTCGTATGCTCTGTCAAGCAATCTCTGGAATAGCTGTGTTCTCTTCTTTTTGCTTTCAACATGACTGGGAACTTCAGGTCTGTAAATGAAACATAATAAAAAGTGTTTAATGTAGACCCTTTATGTCAACAACATATCTCCAAGCTGCCTTTACAGGCAGGGTAAAAAGAAATCTACAGACTCAGATGACTGTACAATAAATGATCACAAGACTTCCTGTTTCACAGAACATACTGCTGCTGATTAGTTCAGACCACCATAACACCCCTATGAAGAGTTTTGCCGAGTTAAAACACATGAATTATTTCCTGTAAATACATGCCCAAAAAACACCCCAAAAGCATTTTGTCATGTTTTGGTTTTTTTTTTATTAAAAAATTAACCTCAATCTCATAAAATAACTTAAAAAATAACTGGCTTTTTCACTGTCGATGCACACCAAACAGTTCTGTGACTTTGTCATTTACTATTCATAGCTAATGTGCAATGAACGTCTGCAGTGTGTATAGATAAATGTGTTGTACTGAACAAATTTCAACTGTCTGATTATGTTGCAAATTCCATTTCAAGTGCTCCGTGACCCCCCCCCCCCCCCCCTTTTGAAAAATTGATCCCCAGTGCTAATTAATATACACAGGTAAAATCACTATCCTGTCAGTCCAGAACACTAAAGCAGCAGTAATCACACATGCAACGCCATTCTGCTTTCATCGTGCACACACCAGAAAGAAACACAGGATTCAAACCTCTTGCGCTTCAGTCTGGACGGTGTCTGCTGCAACTGTGACACTCGGGCCTGGTGCGCGGTCACAGGCTTTGGTGTCTGTGGTTGTGGTTGTGGTTGTGTTTGTGGCAAAGGATGTGAGTCTCTGGATGCGGCGCTCACTGCCTCCAGCATCACCAACCTCGACAGCAGCGGAGCTGCAAACTGAACACGTACCAAACTGAATGCATACCAAACTGAACACACCAAACTGAACATATACCATGAATATATACCATACTGAACATGAACCAAACTGAATGCATACCAAACTGACCACATACTAAACTGAACATGTACCAAACTGACCACATACCAAATTGAACATGCACCAAACCAAACTGACCACATACCAAACTGAACATGTACACACACTCATGCACACACATGCTTACACCCACACTCACAAACATGCACATGTGTGTGTACGCACACATGCACCCACGTGTGTGCACATGTACACACCCATGCACACTCACGCACACACATCCACACACATGCATGCAGATACAATGATACATAGACACTTGCAAGCATGCATGCATATGCACTCACACATGCACCCACATGCAAGTAGACACACACACACACACACACACACACACACACACACACGTGTGTGCACATGTACACACCCATGCACACCCATGCATGCAGATACAATGATACATATACACTTGCAAGCATGCATGCATATGCACTCACACATGCACCCACATGCAAGCAGACACCCACACACACACCCACGTGTGTGCACATGTACACACCCATGCACACTCACACACACACACACATGCATGCAGATACAATGATACATATATACTTGCAAGCGTGCATGCATATGCACTCACACATGCACCCACATGCAAGTAGACACACACACACACAACACACACACACACACACACACACACACACACACACCTGCAAATCGGTGCACTGTCCTCCCAACAAAGCCAGCAGCAAAGAGGCCAGCTGTTCCACGGACACTCTTCCCACACTGCGCAAAACAATCCTCGGCAACCTGTCCAACGCGTAGCACAGCAGCCTCAACACCAATGTCCGCAGCGTGGCTGTCGCCAGTTTGTCAATCCCATGGGCAGCCAGGTGAAACGAAATTGACATGAACAACTGTTGGAGGTCAGATCTTGTGAGGACGATGTGTCTGTCCTGGTCTCGTTTATCCACATCTATCATGCCTTCCATCAGTTTGGCCAAATTGTCTTCCAGCTGCACAGCCTCCCTGGAAATCCAGAATCATGAAATTTCACACACAGAATCACTAGAAATCAACGATCATGATCGTCCAAGTTCACATGCAGCCTCCCTAAAAATCCAGAATCACGAACTTCAATTTCACAATCACTAGAAACCAACAATCATGATTGTCCAAGTTTGCATGCAGCCTCCCTAGAAATCCAGAATCATGAACTTCAATTTCACACACAAAATCACTAGAAACCAACAATCGTGATCGTCCAAGTTCACACGCAGCCTCCTAAGAAATTGAGAATCATATTCTTCAGTTTCACAAAGGCATTAAAGTCACCATTCACATGTCTCTCCCAAAGAAGAATAAAATCTAAAATGTTTAGTACACGTTGACAGAAAAACAGCAATAAAATGCCCACAGGATTCCTTACCAACAGTAAGATTGCTTCCAAACACTGGACATAAAAACAACGAAGTTCCTCCAAAAGCAGGTAAGTGTCTTAGTTCTACATCTCATTCTCCATTTACCTGTTGTAGCTCCTCCAAAAGCAGGTAAGTGTCTTAGTTCTACATCTCATTCTCCATTTACCTGTTGTAGCTCCTCCAAAAGCAGGTAAGTGTCTTAGTTCTACATCTCATTCTCCATTTACCTGTTGTAGCTCCTCCAAATGCAGGTATGTGTCTTAGTTCTACATCTCATTCTCCATCTACCCGTTGTAGCTCCTCCAAATTAAGTGTCTTAGTTCTACATCTCATTCTCCATCTACCCGTTGTAGCTCCTCCAAAAGCAGGTAAGTGTCTTAGTTCTACATCTCATTCTCCATCTACCCGTTGTAGCTCCTCCAAAAGCAGGTAAGTGTCTTAGTTCTACATCTCATTCTCCATCTACCTGTTGTAGCTCCTCCAAAAGCAGGTAAGTGTCTTAGTTCTACAGCTCATTCTCCATTTACCTGTTGTAGCTCCTCCAAAAGCAGGTAAGTGTCTTAGTTCTACAGCTCATTCTCCATTACCTGTTGTAGCTCCTCCAAAAGCAGGTAAGTGTCTTAGTTCTACAGCTCATTCTCCATTTACCTGTTGTAGCTCCTCCAAAAGCAGGTAAGTGTCTTAGTTCTACAGCTCATTCTCCATTTACCTGTTGTAGCTCCTCCAAAAGCAGGTAAGTGTCTTAGTTCTACAGCTCATTCTCCATCTACCTGTTGTAGCTCCTCCAAAAGCAGGTAAGTGTCTTAGTTCTACAGCTCATTCTCCATTTACCTGTTGTAGCTCCTCCAAAAGCAGGTAGTGTCTTAGTTCTACATCTCATTCTCCATTACCGTTGTAGCTCCTCCAAAAGCAGGTAAGTGTCTTAGTTCTACATCTCATTCTCCATTACCTGTTGTAGCTCCTCCAAAAGCAGGTAAGTGTCTTAGTTCTACATCTCATTCTCCATCTACCTGTTGTAGCTCCTCCAAAAGCAGGTAAGTGTCTTAGTTCTACATCTCATTCTCCATCTACCCGTTGTAGCTCCTCCAAAAGCAGGTAAGTGTCTTAGTTCTACATCTCATTCTCCATTTACCTGTTGTAGCTCCTCCAAAAGCAGGTAAGTGTCTTAGTTCTACACTCATTCTCATTTACCTGTTGTAGCTCCTCCAAAAGCAGGTAAGTGTCTTAGTTCTACATCTCATTCTCCATTTACCTGTTGTAGCTCCTCCAAAAGCAGGTAAGTGTCTTAGTTCTACATCTCATTCTCCATTTACCTGTTGTAGCTCCTCCAAAAGCAGGTAAGTGTCTTAGTTCTACATCTCATTCTCCATTTATCTGTTGTTAAAGTGTAAATTTGTAGCTTAATAAAGGGAAATACCCTGAAAATTTGCAAGTTGTGTTTTGTCCTAATAAATAGCATTCTTTGAACCTTTTATGTGTTTGGATCTTACTGTGACTGAAATTTTATTATACCACTGGATGCATTACTTATACCAGTTATAGCATCAAGCTCACCCACATAAAGTGCACCAGAAGAAGAAAGAAAACAAGCTCTTGAGATACATCCAGTCTTTCCCTTACATTTGTTTCTTCTTAAAAACCATAAATTTCATCACACAACTGTAAACAGTAAACTACAAACATGTAATATTTTCAAGCTTACTCTCGTTCCAGTTCCTTGCAGCCAGAGACAAGCAACTCCACCATCGCTATGACAACGGAAATCAGGCGCTCTTTCACGTTGGTGGAGAAGACTATGCCATGCACCTTCAGGAGCCGAGTCAGCACCTGCAGAGAGATCTGGAGAAGAAAAAAAAATGCATCTTACAAGAAAGCTGTTCATAAACTAAGAGTATGATATTGCACAAGTAGGAAAAGTGTTAAAACAAAAACAATAAATCTTTGGTTGTGGTTGTTGTTGTTGTTGTTGTTGCAAAACCAGCAGGGATCAAGCCTTCTCTCAAGGTCAACACAATGGCCCATCACCTTGTGTGCTTTTAATGCAAATTTGAAGGTCATGCTATTTTTACAGCTCACCGAGGACGGCATGTGCTGAATAAATGAATACAGAACGTTGCTTCCTACTACAAGGGCAGACTTTGGGGTTTGTGTGGGCATGCATTCTGACTGACCATTTTCAGTTCAAAGTCCCCCAGCTCGATGTAAACCAGGACGGTTCCATACAGCAAGTGGGCACTGAGGATGTCAAACTGATGGATTTCCCCTACAAACGTCAGCAACAGCTTCCTGCAATGGAAACACAGACTGACATAATTCTCCAGTCTAAGACAGAACTGCTTCCTGCAATGGAACACAGACTGGCATCATTCTCCAGTCTAAGACAGAACTAAGTTATATACTAAAAATAAAAACGTACATTTATCATGCGCTCATCAATGCCCTGAGCACTCACATGATACATATTAACCTAACTACAATATTCTATACACATGTAGAGTACAGTCCTACCAAAAACAATGTACATAAAGTATTATATGGAAAAACAAACACACATACACACACACACAAACCGCAATGAATTCAAATGTGTATGACACTGATCTGTATCATACATCTGCGAGCATACTAATACAGATAAAGAGAGAGAAAAAGGAGACAAATTAAACACAGCAATGAGGGCAAAGACTCAGATGACTCACACTGAAAACAGGAAAAATACATTACAACTTTCATTACTTTTCTTCAAAGTACCCTGTGACCTTAGGGTCAAGTTCATCTGAATCAGCATCAATAAATGTAATTCTCACTAAAGGTGACAAAGCAGGCTTTCAAAGAGCATTCTTAGTCACCACCCAAGAAGGTGCATGCAACACAAAGTTTCTGTCAAGTCAGAATGGGGGGGAGAGACAGCAATATCCACTGTCAGTTCAGTCAGTTCGCAGTCCTCAAATGGTATGAGAATGCATTTGTGTGTGTATACACTGGCATAGTACAGAATGAACTGATGTGGATATGCCAACGTAGTGCACACTTCAAGTTCATTCCATCCACACACACACACACACAACACACACACACACACACACACACACACACACACACACATGCATGCACACATACACATGCACGCACTCTCATACCATTTGAGGATCACAAACCAACTGGGCTAAAAGTGTACACAAACAGTGCAGAAGGCAAGGGTGGGGGTGGTGGTATCATACCTACCACAGAGTGTTACAGCAAGGGTAGGCATAGGGGTATCATATGTACCCCACAGTGTTACGGTACAGGTGGGGGTAGGGATATCATATGTACCACACAGTGCAGAAGGCAAGGGTGGGGGTAGGGGTATGATATGTACCATACAGTGTTACAGTATGGTGGGGGTAGGGGTATCATATGTACCCCACAAACAGTGCAGAAGGCAAGGGTGGGGGTAGGGGTCTGATATGTACCACACAGTGTTACGGTACAAGTGGGGGTAGGGATATCATATGTACCACACAAACAGTGCAGAAGGCAAGGGTGGGGGTAGGGGTCTGATATGTACCACCCAGTGTTACGGTACAGGTGGGGGTAGGGATATCATATGTACCACACAAACAGTGCAGAAGGCAAGGGTGGGGGTAGGGGTATGTGTACCACACAGTGTTACGGTACGGGTGGGGGTAGGATATCATATGTACCACACAAACAGCGCAGAAGGCAAGGGTGGGGGTGGGGGTATCATACCTACCACACAGTGTTACAGCAAGGGTAGGCGTAGGGGTATCATATGTACCACACAAACAGTGCAGAAGGCAAGGATGAGGGCAGGGGTATTGTATGTGCTACACAGTGTTGAAGGCAGTGGTGGGGGTATGAGTATATGTACCACACAAACAGTGTAGAAGGCAAGGGTGGTGGTAGGGGTATCATATGTACCACAGTGTTAAGGCAAGGGTGTGGGTAGGGGTATCATATGTACCACACAAAGAGCAGAAGGCAAGGGTAGGGGTATCATATGTACCACACAAACAGTGCAGAAGGCAAGGGTAAGGGTATCATATGTACCCCACAAACAGTGCAGAAGGCAAGGGTAAGGGTACCACATGTACCACACACAGTGCAGAAGGTAAGGGTGGGGGTAGGGGTATCATATGTACCATACACACACACAGTGCAGAAGGCAAGGGTAAGGGTATCATATGTACCACAGAAACACTGTAGAAGGGTAGGGGTAAGGGTATCATATACACAACACAAAGAACTACACAGACTGGTGTAAAAACACTTACATGAGATTGCTCTGAAGCACTTCACAGTGACCAGGATCATCAAACCCTAAGCTGGCTTCTCTGACGCTGTCACATCCTTGTATCTCCTGAAAAACGGACACAATTAAATATCGCTGCACCAGTGCAAAACAAAATTATTATTTTTTAAAGAGCATAAAAAACACCTGACGGTGAATACCTGAAAGAATGCTTTGTGTACAGTAGGCAATCTCTACTTTTAGCCCTGCCGGTTCACAGTCCTCAAATGGTATGAGAATGTGTGTGTGTGTTTGTGTGTGTGTGTGTGTGTGTGTGTGTGTGTGTGTTTGTGTGTGTGTATGGAATAACTTGAAGTGCGCACTACGATGGCATATCCACATACCAGTTCATTCCATGCTATGCCAGTGCTATGCACAAGCACACATGCATCCTCAAACCATTTGAGGATAGCGAACCAACAGGGCTAAAAGTGGATATTGCCACACAGTTGTTTTTTTAAGGGATGGGACTGTGTGTGGCTGAATGTCAAAGTGAAAGCAAATGTACCTGAGCAGCAAGAGATAAGCCTTGAACAAAGAGGTACACATGACTTGTTACCGTTCCCTTTCCGACTCACAGGCCAACTCTTTCAGTAACGTTACAAGCCACCCAACAAGTACATCACATAGACCACATAATAATGAAGGTTTAACCCCTTCAATGCCGCAATGTTACTTGAAAACAACCACTAAAAGTGCGAAATTTGAAACCCTTAAGCTTTTTTGTTTTCTTTTTAGCGCTGGAATGTAAAAAGATTTTCATCAAAATGCATAGCACTGAAAGTAGATGTGTGGACCGGAAACTATATTGTTTGTAGGCGTGTCCGTCCATCTTTCAGGCAGGAAATTTTACAGGCTGCAGCAGTGAAGGGGTTAAATGTACACAGCAATCACATAATAATGAAAGTTTACATGTAAACAGTCACTCACTGTAAAGTCATTGATTATGATTGTCAGTAGGTCTGAGCAACAGATGGTTTAAGAAAAACAAAGCCTTATCACAAAGTTAACTTTTTAGGATACACCAACATATAAATACCACACATATTATTCTGAAATTTTACTTGTACAAAATGAGCACATCAGTTCCTAAAGTGAGGTGCTTAGAAATATCACTCAACTGTAAACTGACTGATTGAAATGAAAAGCAAACTTACGTGCTATTCAGCTGTTCAGACTCAGAACGGCAACACAACACACATGCAGCATTAAAACAAATTACTAAACGTGTCCAATCACTTGGATGGAAACTCTACCTCCACAACAACAACAAAATGACACTGCAAGCAGGGTCCACGCAGTATTTTTACTTCAAATTCCCCAACTTTTCCAAAACTTTAGTTATCATTTCCCAAACAAATTAAACACTCACCTTCAAAGCTAAACAAATTTAGTATTTTCCTACATCAACTATCATTTGATCTTGCAGGTTTTCTTTTCTATATCTCCTTGCTGCAGGTTACATCTTGATTATTATCATGAAATTCCGGAATTTCCAAGACCTGCAAAAAGGCACCTGTTTTATTTTTATTTTTTGGCAGACTTTACAAACCCTAACCCTGCATACATGTAAGCTGCAGGTATGTCTCCTGCAGTCTAGGCCAAGACCAGAAAGAAGAAGCCACTAACAGACAGAGTGTTGGAGGGGTCAGCAAGGCTCTGCTTCACCAAGTCCAGATCCACCTGAAGGGTCCGGAGCTCAGCCTGGGAGGTCTGGCTGTGTGTGGCAGTCAGCAGTTTCTCGCTGGTCATCACCATGTCTGTGGACAGAAACAAGCTGAGGTGGTCATCGCTGTGCAAACCATGGAACTTCTCACAAAAGACTGGCTACAGAGGGTTAAAGACAAGCTGAGGTGGTCATCGCTTCACAAATCATGGAACTTCTCATAACTTGTTATTGTATCAATTTGCAGTCACCACTACCACAGCATCTCACTGTGAGAAATCAGCAAACAAAGTTTTCATCACGCAGTCATGCAGGTGCATGTTTAAAACACCTTTTAATGACATTTTTATAAACATTTCTAATTTCTGATTACGGAGTCTAATTTCTGATGCAAAAATAATGGGCAATCTGATTTTACGAGAAAAAAAACAAAATCTAATAATGGAAGATCCCGTTGGAAAATAAGCTGCATTGAAAAAATGGCCCAGCATCCATCCAACTCATTTTGAAAGGCTGGATCAGATTAATGACCTTTCGCTAAAGCTTGGTTTTGTAGTCTGGAAATAACTAAGGTGTAGGGGCACGACGAAGCTACTAAGCCTGTGTTTGATGATGGCTCTTGGAAATCCTGCATGTGACTGAGATGGCACCAAATGCCAAAGAAACTGTACCTGCACAAGCCCGAACCAGTTGAGAAATCAGGTGGCGAAAAATGTACACGGAGCGAACTTTGGCTGTGTGCAAAATGTGGGTCAGCACTTTGAGGCAGATGGGGTGCAGACCGCTACATCCTGCACTGGACAGCAGGCGAAGAAAGCGATGTATCAGCCAGGTGCAAAAGGCTGTCAGAGAAAAGAACAGGTAGAATCAAATTTTATATATATATAATATTTGCATTCTTACTGCAAGGATCAATCATAAATGGATTTTTATAGGGGATACAAACTACTTGCATATCATTTCAGTGTGTACAAGTGTGTGTGAGTGAGTGAGTGAGTGAGTGAGTGTGTGTGTGTGTGTGTGTGTGTGTGTGTGTGTGTGTGTGTGTGTGTGTGTGTGTGTGTGTGTGTGTGCGCACGCATGCATGGGTGCATATGTATGATACATATGCACATGTTTGTGTGCATGCACTTAACAAATACTATACAATGCTGGCATAATGATACGTAGTTTTTTCATCTGTAATTGCTGTGTAGTGGCCTCTGTTGTGCACCTTGTAGGATTATTTCTCATGTTTATGTAGACGCTTTGGGCTGTAACCCCATATTGTTTTTCAGTTTTTTCATTCTTACTAATACTATTCTATGTCCAATATACAGATTCAACAAACAACTGTTACTGGCTGAGACTACCAAACATTTGCACATGATCACTCAATCAATATTTTATGTCTGTTCACATCGAGGTGATATTAGACATACACACACACACAAAAAACACAAAAAAACATATAATTATTATTTATACTAATTTTCCCACAGGACTATGAACAATCAATTTGACAATATTAGTGATAACATCAGTATTATACAAAATATCTCTTATTTTGTTATAAGCATTTAAGTCATATCTATTTTTCTGAAATAACTCTGCAGTAGTAGGATATTCAAGCAGTATGTGTTAACACTATAACACATTAACAGATAAGATATTTTTACAAACGCATCTCACATTCTGTGAATATTTTGTGTTCCATGAATTTAAACGTAACTTGCTAAATATCTTGAACAAGAAGGTATCACAGATTTACTTTTTTCAATTGTTTATATATACAGTCTTCTTAAGTAGAGATTTAATCTCATGAGATGAGAGTAGTAGGTTATTGGATGACATAAAGGGACATGATCAACAGCCTGCAGAAGAAGCTGCAGTTTGTAACTGATTCAGCACATTAAAATACCTCTCCAGTTCCACTTTTATCATTTATGCAAAATCAACCTTTCTCTTCTAGTCCGACACCAGACATTATTTGGTTTACATCTGTTTCCATGGCAACAACAAAATGTGCTCTGTGTGAACAGAACAAAATGTACTGTGCCAGCCTTTCAACACTAAAGCTTAAAGATGTTGGTACAATAATACTAAATAACAATAATTTCTAAAGCACCTAACCACAGAGCCTCCGCTAGACTGTTGAGACTATCAGTACACGGTACCGGCAACAAAGAAATATTCCGGTAAGCCAACCCTCAGTCAACCGGTACAGTCTTTCCGTTGAAAAAGTTAGTTTTATCAATGTTTTTCAGCATGTGTAGGCGCCACTAACGTTTGATCTAGATCTAGTTTCTGAGTAACGACGTGCACATTCTTCAATGCTGATGTGGGAAAAACAATCGATCGTGTACTGACGACTCACCCTTTACAGACTGTAATCAAACTCAGTTTTGTTGTCAGTGGCATTCGAAGTTTTCATGTTCACTGTTTTGCTTGCTGAACATCACAGGAAGTGATCTTGTTTAGCGAGAGCTTCCACTTGCTTCAGGACCCAGGGTACAGAGTATGATCTCGAGCAAGTCACACAAAATGCTCAGTTTCAGCCGGTACTTGATACCAGCAACTATATTTTTTATTTAAAAACCGGCATATGCCAGTCTAGCGGAGGCTCTGAATCAGCAACTCAAAGAACTGAAAAACATAACACGCACAATGACTAATGTACATCAAGACAGACTCATGCTAGTCATAGAGACGATTATCAACTTTAAAAAACAGCGAACACACAATGAAAGTGAAACTGAAAGGCGCTAAAAGCTTACCCACTGAACACGTTTCCTCTGGGGTGGGCTTGACTTGAGTGAGAGGAGGCGCGGCATCAGCCCCCTGACTGGACAACTGCAGGAAGATGTCGGCATTGTTCCCAACAAAGAACTCACACAACTGCAGGGAGCTGTAACACTCGCTGGAACTCCCCAGTGATTCCAAATTTCTGGAAGCTAAAAATACACACATGCATACACACAGACACAGACACACATACACATGCAGCACACCCACACCACACACACATACACACACAGAGATATATCACACACACATACATGTAAATCATATACATGTTGTGTGTTTAAATAATATATAAAAAATAATGCAATACACAGCACTAAAATTAGTGATAGTCAAAAGTGAGTAAAGTGATTACAAATCCATTTACAAGGTCAACTTACCATTATCCAGATCTAACAGGAAGTTATCCACAAGCTCCACTATGGCACACCGGTACCAAAAGATGCTCTGTTGTTCTTTCTCAGCATCTTTTTGCAAGCTTGGTACACACACAAACAACAATTAATCAATTTATATTTATTTTATATGTCAACTTGAGAAATGTATTAAAAACTTGCCTCAAAACACTCCGCCACTGATTCTGCCTCCTCTTTCAAAGCCACCCTCAAGACGCTCCTGTGCAATAACTATTTCTAAACTGTTTTTCACATCCGTGCCTATCCCCTCATCTGACATGCGAGTGTGAGTGTGTGTGGGCGTGTGTGCATGTGCGTGTGTGTGTGTGTGTGAGTGTGTGTGTGCAAATGTGTGTAAACTGTTTGTGTGTGTGTGTGCGTGTGTGTGTGTGCATGTTGTTATTGTAAACCCTGTGTCCCACCATCTGTGGTAGATGGGTGCTCTAGAAATGTTCTTTATTATTATTATTATATATTACATTTAAACACTGTAGTGTTACTATCAAAGTATTGTTATATTATAACCAAAAAAAAATCACTCCTGATTTGCCTACAGTGATACTGATAGTAACAATCTAAACAAACAAAATAAAACATCAACTGATGTTTAGTTGAAAAAAGTTAACAATATCCTCTACTGGCTCTAGTTTTTGTAACACTAACAGATTAAGAAGAAAAATGTAAAGTTCTGAAATTCAAACTCAAACAGTCAAGGATTCTAATTCTATGCAATTATAAAAAGTATATTATATATAGAGAGAAACTTGCTGCAATTCTTTTAGTATAAGTATACCATAAAACAGCACATACTGTGTATAACACATATACATACATCAAAAAATGAAAAATCTGTTTCAGCTTTGGCTTACCGCAGAACAATTTGTTGAACACTCTTGGACATTATCTTGCCAGCACCTGTCAACGCACAAAATAATCATTTATCTCACACCTAATCAACTGAATTTTAAGAAAAGCTGTTACACACCTGTTACTCGAGTATGGCATGGCACAAAACATTTTACCACACTCAATGGCTCAAGACAAATCAACATAATTTAAAATTTCAGTCAAATTGTAAACCTTACAGAGTTAGCTCCCATTCGTGGTGGTGGCTTTTTCCTCGCATACAAGGATTTAGGGCAAGGTTTAACAATTCAGCCCTGCCTTCCAGTTCTACATTTTAAAAAATTATGGAGATCAGCTAGCCCATACCAATTCCACTCTTTAGAAGTCAAATGAGTATGAAACTATCAGTGTTTAGCTGTAGTGTAGCATTAACTTGATTAAGTAGTTAATATAACAGTAAGTAAGTGTTGTATCCTGCCACCAGCACTTTTGGCAGAATAACCAGGGTGTTTTACAGTCACTTTTACCTGCTACTGCAGTAACATGGGACTGGGAGTGGAATGGGAGTGGAATGGGCACTCAAAGTCAAAATCTCAAATAAGATTAAGACTATAACTAGTATAAGTATAACTAGTAAAAACTGAAAAATTTAACTCTGGGGAAATCAGTTTGGAGATGGTGTCAGGGGATGTTTAGGTATGCAGTTTTGCAGGGGTTTAACTTGAACTACAGTCATTCACATGATTTACTCATTTTGTAACTCCTCTGCTGAATGGTGGTGACACTGATCTCTGTCATGACAGCCTAATTCTATAATGATATAATCCTGTTGGTAAAAAGATTTTTAATGGCTAAATCTGAAGTTTTGACAGTCAACAAACACATACAGCCAGCAAAACCCAGAGTTCTAAGCTGCCCAGAATCAGGAAATGAATGTGCAGCATGCAGACTGCTAGTGCTAATGCTGGACTACCCTACAAGTACAACTTACGTCAATATTCTGTGCAAGTTATTAACCTCACACTGTAATGGCAGTGAACTCAGCGTTTCCTTGGCTCTGGTAGTGGTACTGGATCGTGTACTCTGCTGAACTTGTAAGACTTGGAGGTACTAAGAGGAAGACTCAGAGCTGCAGGGGGAGTGGAGGTGAAACCAGGTGTTTGGTACTACTAGTGGTACTGATACTGTGATAGTGGTACTTTACACGTAAGGTCAGTAACAAAGAAGTATCAGCTACGCTTTATCTCAACTAAGGCGCCACGCGGTTGCCCACTGGTGATGCCTCCGCTCAGAAGTGTTGTAAACAATTCCGTACTGTCGTACTGCACGAGGGTCCCTGTGAATCAGTCGGCATAGATTTACGGTCTACCCGTGAGCCAAACCAGCAGGAAATCTATTCTGTAATACCGAAGCAGTTACTGACTTAACAAGGACACTTTTGGGAGACCTTCCCTTTTGCTAGAGGCATCATTATCCACACACACAAATACACTCCATTAATCATCAAACTTAGAGAGTCTACCTAGAGTCTGTTACCTGCCCAAGTCGTCTGCTTCTCAATATGAAAATGGCGCGGTTCCGGAAATCTTTTTTGCAGGAGATTGAAGAGTTCCTACAGCAGCGGGGATGTCTTATTACTTAAAACCAGATAAACAATAACGATAATAAAAACAGGGACAAACATAATATATACGTATATGCAAGTCCTTGAATGAAACCCCTTCCGATGTATTATATACTTTCATCTTTTGCTTCATTCAGAGTCAGATTTTAATTGCATAATTCTGATGGTTTTGAGGCAGGTGTTGCAGGTCAGTATCATTGTTTGAAAAGACTGAAAAGCAGATAATTTGTCCAGTTTTTGTTTTGTTTTGTTTTTAAGGTAAAAAACAATGATCGGTAAACCGGGAACATGTACACTATGCATTCACGAATGAAAACACACACACACACACACACACACACACACACGCACACACACACCGCACACACACACGCACGCACGCACGCACACACGCACACGCACGCACGCACGCACGCACGCACACACACACACAGACTGACACACACACACACACACACCAGCAATGACTCATCTTGACTGACATTCATCGAGAAACTGACTGAAACTGACTGACATGAGTGACTAAGGTTGCGTGTGAAGCAAATTAAAAACAATTCAGACAAACACTGCTTTGGTCTACATAAAAATTGTACTGTTGCAGGAAGCTTTAAAAACTTAGTTTAAAAGATCACTGATTCTGATTAGGTGTGTCATGTGAGTGTGCACGACTGAGTGTATGTGTGTGCACGCGCGTGCCGCCTACATGTGCGTTCTTGCGTGTGTGTCAGTATCAGTGTGTCACTGTATGCGAGAGCATGTGTTTGTGTGTATGTATGTATGTGTGTGGGTGTGCGCATGCGCATAAGTGTGTGTTTGTGTTTGTGTGTGTGTGTGTGTGCATGTCATTTTGTGCATGTGCATGTACGTGTGTAGGGGAGCGGGGGCACATGCCGCGTGCATGTGCGAGTGTGATTGAGTGTATGTGTGTGTGTGTGTGCCTACATGTGCGTTCTTGCATGTGTGTGTGTATATATGTGTCACTGTATGCGAGAGCATGTGTGTTGTGCATATGAATGTGTGTGTGTGTGCGCGCACGCACGTGCATGAGTGTGTGTGTGCGTGTGTGCATGTCACTATGATTTTGTGCATGTGCATGTATGTGTGGGGGGGGGGGGGGTGCATGTGCATGCGTGTGTGCGTGCATGTGTGTGTGTGTGTGTGTGTGTACATACGCATGTATTAATGTGACGGTTTTGTATAAAACCGTAATTTTTTTTATTAATGTGTGTGCATGCATGCGTATCCTTTTATCCGCATCTCTTCGCTACATATCTGAAGGCAGGTGGGGTGGCGGCCGATGGAGCCTCTGTGGTGGACAGAGCTCCAGGGTTTATTTGCCAATGGGAAGGACAAGTGCAGATAACCCCCATGTCAGGTCTTCGGTGGCAGACTTGCAGATGGTCTCAATCCCCCCTGATGCTGCAATTGGGGGCTCGAGTAATCCTGCATTATGGCTGACATCGACAGATCCTTTTCACTATGAGGATGTACCTCTCGTTGAGTTTATGTACCTTGTAGGCTTATTTACTCGTGTGCAGGTGAGAGTTACCGTAGGCGACTCGGGTCTTTGTTGTGTTTGTGTGACGTCTTTCAAGCAGTAATTAACTCCTTTGTGTGTTGATTCTTTCATTACACTATGACCTTGGACGTCATGCATACATTGTCTGACATTCTCCTCAGCTGCAAGTTTTCGAATTTGAAATGGGCCAGGAAGGCAGAGGCGCTTGAGGTGAGGCTGAATTCGTCAAGGGTGCTGCAAGCTGATCATCCTTACAGAATCAACACACAAGGGAGTTAACTGGTGTTCACCAAAGACGTAACACAAGTACGACAACAAAGAGCTGAGTCGCCTACAGTAGCTCTCACCTGGCATGCATGTAAATACAAGGTATGTAAACTCCAACAGAGGTACATCCTCAAGTTACTGTAGGCGACTCAGGTCTTTGTTGTTGTACTTGAGTTACGTCTTTCGAGCACTAAACTCTCTTGTGTGTTGATTCGACACAAGCGCTCTCATTCTGTTTCAGATTTTTGGTCATCCTTGCATCGACCATCCCCAATGTGGATTTCAGATGTTGCTGAAGGGGGTTCCACACCACATTTGCATACGTACACTGGTCTTTCTAGCAATGTGTCTGAACAGTGGCTGGGCATCTGTTCAGGTCCCTGCAACTGTAAGTGAAGGATCAAGCTCACCTGGTTGGCCATTACAGCACCTGTACATTGGATGGGATTGATTGATTTTTGCTGCTTAACGTCCACTGAGGCGAGAAGGCCTATTAGGGACAGGGATGAGTGGGAAAGGGGAACAAGAATGAAACCTCAAAACAGGCGCCAACCTGGAAGACCGAGGCTGCCGTGGACCGCCGCCAGAACAACAGGATTCTGGGTTCTCCATCAACACTTGTACCTTGTTCTGGTAGGCTTTGGTTGTGGAGGGTGAAGTTGGTGGGATTCTGTTCCTTTTGGCTTAGTGACAATGAGTTGGTGACAGGATTGAATAAATGATAATTTCTAATGGGCATACAAAAACTTCCAGGCAAGGACATGCATGTTCACAACGCAGGGGTTTGGGGAGGGGGAAAAAAGCATGCGCTTTCACACAATGCAAACCGTAAGAAGCACAATGAGTTCAGCGCATGCACACACGCACACACACACACACACACACACACGTAGGCATGCATGCACACATGTGCACACACACACACACACACATGTATGCATGCACACATGCATGCAAGCACGCATGCACAATGGTAGAGTGAGAGTAAAGACAAGTACAGTGAAAGAAAGATGTCATGAGAGTAGAGCTGACAGAATGAACAATTTCACTGAGTCTCGGAAAGCAGTGTTCTGAAATCATCTTATTGGCTAGATGAGTAGAGTAGATGTGAGTCCTCATAACTGAGCAGACAATCACAATATGGAAGGACTGCAAAACTGACCGCCACATTCACGAAGACATAAACATATATATTCTGTCACCACATATAGTCCTGTGATTAAGGCTCCTCTGTCAAATCTTTGACCAGAGAGTGAACTGGTTCCCCCTTTCACACTGGAAACCCTTTTCCCAGCCTTGCCCCAAAAGCTTGGTTTTAAAAAGGGTTTTTGGGCTTTTCCGGGAAGAGGGGTTTTAAAAATTTAAAAGCTAAAGGGCCTCTCTTTTTTCCCAATCTGACAGAGTTTTTTGGGGGAAAGTTTAGGGAACCCCTTTTAAAAAAATGTTTGTAGGAATTAAAAGGTAAAAAAAGGTTGGCCCAAAAAAAAAAAAAGGGGGAAAAAAAAAGGAAAAAAACCCCCCAAAAAGGGGGAGGCGGTGGGAAAGGGGAAGGGTGAAAAGGTGGCCCCTTTAAAACGAAAAAAATTCATACATTATTTACCCCCTCCAAATTCCCTTTAAATAATTTTTAATTAAATACAAAAAAATTTTTAAAAAATTTGGAACAAAAGTATTAAAATATTCTAGCAAAAAACAAACGGGAATTATCGGGGGGGGGGCGGAAGATACAGCCTTTCAAGCCCAACAAGCAAAAAAAATCTTTCAATCAATGGTTTTTTTCCCCTTCCTTAAAAAACCCAAAAACCCTTAAGTGCCAAAAAATGTAAGGCAACCCCCCAATTTTTTAAAAAGGAAAGTTGGGGTTGGAAATCCTCCAAAGATTAAACACATTTGTAACCCCCTTTTTGGGCGTTTGGTTTTCAAGTTTTTGGACCAGGAAACTTGGTTTGAAAAACCCAACCCCTTTCCCCCGGGGTTTGACCCCTAAAATGGGGAACCCTTTTCCTTCAAATTTTTTTGGGGGGGAGAAACCTCCAAAACAAAATAGGCCCGACCCAGTGATGGTAAAATTGGAGAACGATTAAAAAAATTCAACCGGGGTAAAAAACATTAAAAACAACCCCAAAAAAGGGGAAAAAAGTTCGCCTTAATTTTGAGAGCTAACTGCCCTAAGCTTGTTTTTAAAGGTCCCCAATTAACTCTTTAAGAAAATTAAACTTTTAGGGTTTGTCCGGGAAAAAGAAAAAAAAAACCAAAGGTTGTTCGAAACCCTTTTTCAATTTGCTTCTTCCCCTTGATTTTGAAATTGGGCCTTTAAAAAACCAAAAGGAACTTTTGGGAAGGGTTTTTTAAAATTTTAAATTGTTTTCCCAACTAATACTCTTCTTCGGGTTAATGTTAAAAAACTTTTGGGTTTTAAAAACTTTTGGGTTTCTAATAGCCTTCCCCTTTCTTAATTTCCCCTTTTTCCAGTGCCGGGCCTCCATTTTTTTAAACCCCTCCAAAACCTTTCAGTTCCATTGGGCCCCTTTCCCTTTGGGGCCAAATTTTGCATTCCTACAGTAATGCAGTTTGCCAAGGAGATGGGCTTCCAGGTGGAGAGTCTGTTCACCAATGGCTCTGTGCAGATGTGGAAAAACTGGAGAGCCAGGCACTGCCAGCTGAACTACAGAAAGGTACAGGTCTACTTCACTGAACAGCCAAACCCAGTGTAAAACCAACGTCTTTGAGAGCATGTAGTGCTGAAGACAGAGTCATTCAGATCGTGCACAACAGTTGATTTTAGTTCTTCATGTTCCTTGTGTTTTCTTAATAGCTAATTGCAGTCAAGGTGAAGTAATTTTGCACACATTGAATAAAGTGCAGTACACCGTTTGGATTAGTGTACATTATATCCTGCACTATCGCTAAAGTTTATTTTGCTTAAATGTATGATTAATTGGTGATCTTAAAAAGCAAGACTAGGACAGCTCTCAGCTCTCAGCTCTCAAGGCTGAACATTTTTTCCTTTTTAATAGTTGTTTTTAATAGTTATTACAGGTGTGATTATTTTTAATCGTTCTCCAAGTTCCACCAGTCACTGGATGCTGGTCCTGATGTGTTTGTGTGCAGGTGCTGCATGCCATGATTTGAAGGATGGATTCCATTATTCAGTAGTCAACCCACGGCAAGGGAAGGTGACTGTTTATTCAACCAAGTGTACCTGGTCCACATCTGTGATACCAAATCTGCTTCAACCAGTGTGACAGTGTGAAATTTAATAAAAACTAGGAGGAGTTTCCACCCAACATTCCTGAACAAATTGTTGGAGTTGCTTGACATTTGTTTTGGCACTTAGGGTTTTATGATGTTTACAGTTGATTGAAATAAAATCCATTGATTGAAAGATGTGCTTGTGGGAAACTTGAATGGACAAATGTGATCTTCAACAGCAAACAGACTAATTGACTGTATAAATAGTTGTGCTGGAGAATATTAATACTTTTGTCAATTTTTTTAAAAGTTGTTTGAGTGTCATTCAATAAATTATTATTTAAGCAATTGCCAGATAATGTATGTGATGAAGTTTTTGCAGTCTATGAGAAGGTGCAGGCTATTCACATCTGCACTTTCCACACCGCCTCCCTTTTTGGGTTGGTTTTGTTGCTTTTTTTTTCTTTTTCTTTTTTTGAGGCCAACATACCACCAAAGTTGAGAGTTCCTATTTCAAACATTTTTCCATTTGCTACATCAAACAATTCCACCATAAATACTCTGATCAGATGAAACAAAGAGTAGTTTCCCTTGATTGCTTTTGGCACTTTCCACCACTCTTCTGGAAATAGTCAATCACTTTTAAAGATCAGACTTGGATCAAGGCTGAAGGTTTCCTATGTGTGTTAGGTGGAACCAGTACACTCTCTGGTCAAAGATTTGACAGAGGAGCCTTAATCACAGGACTATATGTGGTGACAGAATATATATGTTTATGTCTTCGTGAATGTGGCGGTCAGTTTTGCAGTCCTTCCATATTGTGATTGTCTGCTCAGTTATGAGGACTCACATCTACTCTACTCATCTAGCCAATAAGATGATTTCAGAACACTGCTTTCCGAGACTCAGTGAAATTGTTCATTCTGTCAGCTCTACTCTCATGACATCTTTCTTTCACTGTACTTGTCTTTACTCTCACTCTCTACCATTGTGCATGCGTGCTTGCATGCATGTGTGCATGCATACATGTGTGCGTGTGTGTGTGTGCACGTGTGCATGCATGCCTACGTGTGTGTGTGTGTGTGCGTGTGTGCATGCGCTGAACTCATTGTGCTTGTTACGGTTTGCATTGTGTGAAAGCGCATGCTTTTTTTCCCCTCCCCAAACCCCTGCGTTGTGAACATGCATGTCCTTGCCTGGAAGTTTTTGTATGCCCATTAGAAATTATCATTTATTCAATCCTGTCACCAACTCATTGTCACTAAGCCAAAAGGAACAGAATCCCACCAACTTCACCCTCCACAACCAAAGCCTACCAGAACAAAGGGACAAGTGTTGATGGAGAACCCAGAATCCTGTTGTTCTGGCGGCGGTCCACGGCAGCCTCGGTCTTCCAGGTTGGCGCCTGTTTTGAGGTTTCATTCTTGTTCCCCTTTCCCACTCGTCCCTGTCCCTAATAGGCCTTCTCGCCTCAGTGGACGTTAAGCAGCAAAAATCAATCAATCCCATCCAATGTACAGGTGCTGTAATGGCCGACCAGGGTGAGCTCGATCCTTCACTTACAGGTGCAGGGACCTGAACAGATGCCCAGCCACTGTGTAGGCACATTGCTAAAAGACCAGTGTACGTATGCAAATGTGGTGTGGAACCCCCTTCAGCAACATCTGAAATCCACATTGGGGATGGTCGATGCAAGGATGACCAAAAATCTGAAACAGAATGAGAGCGCTTGTGTCGAATCAACACACAAGAGAGTTAACTTTAGTGCTCGAAAGACGTAA
>JABMCL010001066.1:0-11481 GCA_018857735.1 Alviniconcha marisindica | reverse complement strand
TGAACGCGATTGTCCATATCCATGTAAATTATCAATAATATACCCCGTATACTGAGACAACAAAGAGAAAGACAGAGAGACAAACGCGAACAAGAGAAGTACCTATAAAAATATTCAGAGAAAAAGAAAGTGAGAAACACTGATCAAGAAACGTACATTTACACCTACAATGAGTGATAATATAGCCGGAGACTACTGCACACACTCAGACACAAAAAGACAGAAAGAAATTCGAATCAAGAGACGTACGTATACACGCCAAAAACCAATAACCACAAAACAAAACAAAGATATCGTCGGTGACCGATTAAAACCTCGTAACTCAATTTTTCCCGGTTTTCGGATTTTTACATTTTTGAGTACCTAATTTATTTATACACCTGTGAAAACCTCGGAACACTAGGGAAAATTATTTGGGGTGAAATCGGGGTTAGAAATAACTAGTAAACCTCGTAAGTCATTTGTGGCGGAAGGCTGAACCAAAATGACACGTAAGTCAGTAACGAGGTATTTTCGCTGACGTTTTGGCGGATGAAAACCTCTTATGACGACTTGCGAGCTTTTCCGTGCTACAAAATATCCGGAAACTACGTCACTTTTCGCGCCTTACGAGTTTTTTCCTCTTCATCAAGACATCTTCTCGAGCGAAGGACGTGTGTGGAATCTGTTCGTGTGTGTTTATGATGCACTGCCTCATGGAGACTGGATACTGAACACAGGAACCTCGTCAGTTCTTATTCCAAGGCAGGCACCCCTGGACATCAAAGGAACATGCTCACCAGTCTCAGGATTAGAATTTGCATGGTGTTATCACATGACTAAATGTAATCAGACAGTGCCTGTCTGAGTTTATTGTAGCAGGTCAAGTCAGTCAGATCCCTCGGTCAAAGGTGTCGTTCTGAACTCCCACAATTAGCAGTATTTCAGACACCAAGAGGCCTCGACATTATAGACGGTTCCAGACGAAAGTCTTCATAAAGATAATCAGCTTCTTTGCTTTGAAACGAACATAATTAATTTTGTTTGGACACCACAGTCATAAACCGGACATCTGTTTAATTTTGTTTGCATTTTTTTTTTTTATTGCTAGAAAGCGACCAGCAGTTGTAGAGTGTCACTTTTATTTTTGAACTAAGTGTTCTATGGAGGGTTTTTGCTTTCCTTTGACTATTAATCTCCATTAATAACAATATTTTCTAAAAGGAAATCCTCGTAAATCCTCAATTTGGACCAACTGTTTAGTACAAAAACCACGTGTCTGCCTTTTGTAGCAACAAAATCATGCCTAGTTAATATTGTTTTGATGTGAAATCATACAACAGACGTTCATGCTTGCAACCGCGCTTTTGTCAAAGAATCTGGTTGTTTTGACTACATCTGATCGTTCAAGTGGTATGTTTTGATTATGCGATAAATCCTCGTAAGTCTTCATTATGGATCAGGTGTTAAGGACAGAAAGCACGTATCTTCATGTTCTAGTAAAAATCGTTCATAACTTACTCTTTTCCTGCCACAAAAATCATAACAACAAATGTAAGTACTTACGATTGTGCATGTGTTAAGAACTGATATGTTTCGATTAAAACTGAATTTTTAAAACATTTTTTTGTGTTTTTCTCAAAACCGGAAAAACTGAGTTACGAGGTTTTAAACGGTCACCGACGATATAGCGCAATTACACGCTGAGTGAGCTGAACGCGATTGTTCATATACATGCAAATTACCGATAATATACCCGGATACTGACGCAAACAGAGAGAGAGAGAGACAAACGCAGATCAAGAAATGTACCTATACACGTAGAATCAGTGACAATATACCCCAAAACGGATAGAAACATTCAGAGAAAAAAGAGAGTGAGAAACATGGATCAAGAGACGTACACTTACACCTACAATGAGTGATAATATAGCCGGAGACTGATACACACATTCAGAGACAAAGAGGGAGAAAGAAACACGAATAAACAGACGTACGTAAACATGCAAAACACAAACAAAAACATCTACAGCGCAATTACACACTGAGTGAGCTGAACGCGCTTGTTCATATACATGCAAATTGCTGGGACAAACAGAGACAAAGAGAGAGAGACAAAGGCGGATCAAGAGAAGTACCTATACACGTACAATCAGTCTCAATAATTTTAGCCAAACAATAACAGAAACCTTCAGAGAAACAAGGAGAGAGAAACTCTGATCATGAGACGTCCATATACACCTACAATGAGTGATAGTATAGCCGGACACTGGTAAACACATTCAGACAGAATGAGAGAGAAAGAAATACGAATCAAGGGACGTACCTATACACACATAATTACCGATAATATACCCGTATACTGAGACAGACAGAGAGAAAAAGAGAGAGAGAAACGCCGATCAAGAGAAGTACCTATAAAATTACGATCAGTGGGAATATAGCCGGACGCTGATATAGGCACTGAAAGAGAAAGACAGAGAAAAACTCGGATGAAGAGACGGACATATACACGTACAATGAGTGATAATAAAGCCGATCATTCCTACAGATATTCAAGGAGAAAGAAAGAAACAAACAAGATACAGAGACGTCAATGGATATAAAATGAGTCATAATATATCCGAATACAGACATTCAGCGCTAAAGAGAAAGAAAGAAAGGAAATACGAATCAATTGACGTACGTATATACGCAAACTTAAAAAGAAAACATGATTTTCTATAGCGCTGTCACACGCTGGGCGGCGAGCTGATAGCGCTTGTAGTTCACATACATGAAAATTACTGATCATATACCCGGACACTGAGACACACACACAGAGAAGGAGAGAGAGAAACGCGGATCGAGAGACGTACCTATACACGTACAGTTAGTTAGAACATAGCCGAACAATGAGATAAATATTCAAAAAGAGAAACAAACACGGATCAAGAGACGTACATATACACCTACAATGAGTGATAATGCCTGACACTGCTACACATATTCAGAGACAAAGAGAGAGAAAGAAATAGGAATCAAAAGACGTACGTATACAAGTAGAATTACCAACAATATACCGGACACTGAGATAGACAGACACAAAGAGAGAGAAACGCGGATCAGTACACGTACCTATTCGCGTACAATCAGTGACAATATAGCCGAACACACACAGAGGTATTCAAGCAGAAAGAGAGAGAGAGAGAAAGAGAGAGAGAGAGAGAGAGAGAGAGAGAGAGAGAGAGAGAGAGAGAGAGAGAGAGAGAGAGAGAAGAGAGAGAGAGAGAGAGACAAAAATATACACCTACAATCAGTGACAATATAGCCGAACACACACAGAGATATTCAAACAGAAAGAGAGAGAGAGAGAGAGAGAGAGAGAGAGAGAGAGAGAGAGGAGAGGAGAAGGAGAGAGAGAGAGAGAGAGAGAGAGAGAGAGAGAGAGAGAGAGACGGATCAAGAGACAAAAATATACACCTACAATCAGTGACAATATAGCCGAACACCCCTATAGATATTCAGAGAGAATGACAAGAGACGTATATGCACATACAATGAGTCACATATACGGACACCGGAACAGACATTCAGAGCCAAAGAGGTGAGACAGAAGTATGAATCAAGAGACGTAGTACTACACGCAGGAATTATAATAATCATACATACATTTTCAAGAGCGCTATTAGACACTGAGAGAGCTGAACGCGCTTGTTCACATACATGCAAATTACCGATAATATACCCGGACATTGAGAAAGACACAGGTACAGAGAGACAAAAACGCAGGAAAAAGAGATAGACCTATACACGTACAATAGTGACAATATAGCCGAACACAGACATAAAAATGATAGAAAAAGAGAGACAGAAACATGGATCAAGAGACGTACATACACACCATCAATGAATGATAATATATTCGGGAACTGGTATACACATTCAAAGACAAAAAGTGAGAGAGAAACACAGGTAAAGTGACGTACATATACACGCAGAATTAGCGGTAATATACGCGGATACTGAGACAGATAGAGAGAAACATAGAAATACGGACCGAGAGACGAAACTATACACGGACAATCAGTGACAATATAGCCGAAAACCGATGGAGGCATTGAGAGAGAAGACAGAAACACGGATCAAGAGACGTACATATACATGTCCAAGGAGTCACAATATAGCCGAAGACTAATACGGATATTCAGAGAGAAAGAGAATAACTATCACGATGAAGAGAAGTATATGCGGATACAATGAGTCATAATCTAGCTGGACAGTGATACAGACAGAGACAAAGAAAGAGAAATCAAGAGACGTACGTATACACGTAGAATCAGTAACAGTATAGCCGAACATGGATAGAAACATTCAGAGAAAAAGAGAGTAGAAAACACGAATCAAGAGACGTATACTTACACATACAATGAGTGATAATATAGGCAGAGACTACTATACACATTCAGAAACGAAGAGGGAGAAAGAAATACCAATCAAGAGACGTACGTATACACGCAAAACATAAATTTAAAAAATCTATAGCGCAATTACAAGCTGACTGAGCTGAACGCGCTTGTTCATATGCATGTAAATTACCGATAATATACCCGTATACTGAGACAAGCAAAGACAAAGACAGAGACGAAAACGCGGATCAAGAGAACGTACCTATACACGTAGAATTAGTGACAATATACCCGAAAAACGATAAAAACATTCAGAGAAAAAGAGAGTGAGAAACACGCATCAAGAGACGTACACTTACACCTACAATGAGGAATAATATACCCGGAGATTGCTACACACATTCAGAGACAAAGACCCTTGACGCTTGATGCTTTGATGGTTTAATTGTCTTTGGCTTAAAATAGCCCTTTCGACAAGGGGAAATAAAATAAATAGTTTTAGCTTCCACACACATGCACCGACAAGCTAAAATAAATATGCCAAATAATTAAAAACAGAACAATGTACAAGTACACATACCCATACCGATACGCGACTCAAAAGTTAGCTTCATCTCTCACTCATACTATAGTCATACTTAAACACATATACACTGTTCCACACGCCCCGCGGCTACACACACAAAATGCACGCACGCACGCGCATGAACTGACGCACGTATGCACGCACACCACAAGCGCACAACTGCACTTACGACGCGACGCAGCGCGCACGCACGCACGCACGCACGCACGCACGCACGCACGCACGCACGCCCCACGCACACACACACACACACACACACACACACACACACACACACACAATAAACAACAGAGTTCAGACAATAAAGTAAGAAAAAAAAGTATAGCAGTTATGTACATGAACATACTAAAACAAAACATTTAAAACATATGAAATGGACCACCCACAGTGATCGTTTCCGCACATCAAAAATAAGTACAATTCAAACGTTTTGAAAAATCATTCTATCTCTAATTTCTTTTTTCTAATATCCAAAGCAAATGTAAGATATTTGGACAGGTTTATTGTTTTCGGTTCATTTTCGCAGGCAAGTATATTGTTTGGTTGGCTTACAGACTCCGTGGAGACATATTTCTCGCGTAAGTGTAAGTAAGCTGGGCACTGAAACAGGAAGTGGACCTCGTCTTCAAGCAAATGTCCAGAGACAAAGAGAGAGAAAAAAATACGAATCAAGAGACGTACGTATCCACGCAAAATGATGTAAACAAAATATATAGCGCAATTACACGTTGGGTGAGCTACACGCGCTTGTTCATATACATGCAAATTATCGATAATATATCCGGATACTGAGAGAAAGAGAGAAAGAGAGAGAGAGAAAGGAGGATCAAAAGACGTACATATACACGTACAATCAGTCACAAAATTTATAGCCGAACAGTAATAGAAACCTTCAGAGAAACAAAGAGAGAAACTCGGATCAAGAGACGTACATATACACCTACAATGAGTGATAGTATAGGCGGACACTGGTAAACACATTCAGAAAGGATGAAATAGAAAGAAATACGAATCAAGGAACGTACCTATACACGGAAAATTGCATATATGATACCCATCCACTGAGAAGAGAGAGAGAGAGAGAGAGAGAGAGAGAGAGAGAGAGAGAGAGAGAGAGAGAGAGAGAGAGAGAGAGAGAAGGTGGATCAAGTGAAGTACCTATAGAATTACTATCAGTGACAATGTATCCGAACACTGATATAAGCATTCAAAGAGAAAGAGAGAGAAACACAGATCAAGATACGGACATATACACGTACAGTGAGTGATAATATAGCCGATCACTAATATAGATATTCAGACAGATAATTTACCCATGATATACCCGGACACTGTGACAGATAAATACAAGGAGAGAGAGCGAAACGCGCATCGAGACATACCTATACACGTACAATTAGTTACAACATAGTCCAACACTGAGAGAGATATTCTGACAAAAAGAGAGAGACAAACACGGATCAAGAGATGTACATATACACCTACAATGAGTGATAAAATAGCCTGGCACTGCAACACACATTTAGAGACAAAGAGAGAGAAACAATTACAAGTGACATACGTATATACGTAGAATTACCGACAATACACCGGACTCAGTGTCCGGTGTATTGTCGGTAATTCAGACAGAGCGAGAAGAGAGAGAGTGAGAAACGCGGATCAAGACAGGTACCTATTCACGTACAATCAGTGATAAAATAGCCTGACACTGCAACACACATTTAGAGACAAAGAGAAAGAAAGAAATACGAATCAAGAGACGTACGCATACACGTACAATTATCGAAAATATAAGGAAACACTGAGACACAAAGAGAGAAACACGGATCAAGATACGTACCTCTGCACGTGACAATATAGCCGAACACTGAGAGATGTATTCAGAGAGAAAGAGAGAGAGAGAAACACGGATTAAGAGAGGGAAATATACACGTACAATGAGTGACAATACAGCCGAACACTACTATAGATATGCAGAGTGAAAGAGAAAAACAGACACTATCAACAGACGTATATGCATATACAATCAGTTATAACATATCCAGATACTGGAACGGACATTCAGAGCCAAAGAGAGAGATAGAAATACGAATTAATAGACGTACGTATACACGCAGAATTAATAATACCTACATTTTCTAAAGCGCTATTACACACTGAGAGACCTGAACGCGCTTGCTCACATACATGCAAATTATCGATAATATACCCGGACACTGAGAAAGACAGAGGGAAAGAGAAATAGACAAAAATGCAGAATAAGAGACGTACCTATATACATACAATTAGTGACAATATAGCCGAACACAAATATAAACAATCAGAGAAAAGGAGAGACAGAAACACAGATCAAGAGACGTCATATACACCAAGAATCAAGAGAATGATAATATATTCGGACACTGGAATACACATTCAAAGTAATAAGAGAGAGAGAAACACGGGTACAGTGACGTACACATACAGGCGATATTAGCGTTAATATACGCTTTTACTGAGACAGATAGAGAGAAACATAGAGAGAAATCCGAACCAAGGGACGATACTATACACGAACGATCAGTGACAATATAGCTGAAAACCAAAGAGGCATTCAGAGAGAAAACAGAGATAAATACGGATGAAGAGACGTACATATACACGTACAATGAGTCACAATATAGCCGAAGACTAATAGGGATATGCAGAGAGAAAGAGAATAACTAACGCGAAGAAGAGAAGTATATGCACATATAATGAGTCATAATATAGCTGGACACTGGTACAGACATTCATACACAAAGAGAGAGAAAGAAACAGAAATCAAGAGACGTACGTATACACGCAAAATTAAACAATCAAAAATCAACCTTTCATCGCGCTGTTACACGCTGAGCGAGCTGAACCTGTTTGCTCACATACATACAAATTACCTATAATATACTCGGACACTGAGACAGACAGAGAGAAAGAGAAAGAGACAAACGCGGATCAAGAGACGTACCTATACACGTTAGTAGAATCAGTGTCAATATAGCCGAACACGGATAGAAACATTCAGAGAAAAAAAGAGTCAGAAACACGAATCAAGAGGCGTACACGTACACCTACAATCAGTTATAATATAGTCGGAAACTGCTACACGCATTCAGAGACAAAGAGAGACAAAGAAATACGAATTTAGAGACGTACGTATACACGCAGATTTACCAATAATATACCCGGACACTGAGACAGACAGAGAGAAAGAGAGAGAGAAACGCGGATCAAGAGAGGTACCTATACACGTACAATGAGTGACAACATAGCCGAACACTGATAGAGGCATTCAGACAGAATGGCAGTGAGAAACACTACTACGGATATTCAGAGAGAAACACGCATCAAGAGACATACATATACACGTACAATCAGTGACAATGTAGCTCAACACTAATACAGATATTCAGTGCGAAAGAGAAACACAAACACAATACAGAGACGTATATAGACATACAATGAGTCATGATATAGCCGGACACGGTTACAGACATTCAGAGACAAACAGAGAGCCTGAAATTCGAACAAGAGACGTACGTATACACGGAGAGAAAAAAATAAACTAAAACTAAAAACGCTATCACACGCTGACTGAGCTGAACGCACCCGTTCATATACATGCAAATTAGCGGTAATATACCCGGACACTGAGACAGACAGAGAGAAAGAGAGAGAGAGAAAGGCGGATCAGAAGACGTACCTATACACGTCCAAACAGTGACAGAAGGGCCGAACATGGATACAAAGATCCAGAGAAAAAGAGAGTGAGGAAAACGGATCACTAGAGACGTAAACTTACACTTACACTGAGTGACAGTATGGCCGGAGACTGCTACACACATTCAGAGACAAAAAGAGAGAAAGAAATACGAATCAAGAAACGTACGATACACGCAAAATAAAATAAATAAATCCTAAGCGCAATTACACGCTGAGTGAGCTGATCACACTTGTTCATATACATGCAAATTACCGATAATATACCTGGATGCTGAGACAAACACACAGAGAGACAAAGGCGGATCAAGAGACGTAACTATACACGTACAATCAGTCTCAAAAATTATAGCCGAATAGAAACCATCACAGCAACAAAGAGAGAGAGAAACTCGGATTAAAAAACGTACATATACACCTACAATGAGTGATAGTATAGCCGGACACTGGTAAACACATTCAGACAGAATGAGAGAGAAAGAAATACGAATCAAGTGACGTAACTATACACGCAGAATTACCGATAATATACCCGTACACTGAGACAGACAGAGAAAAAGAAAAAAAAGAGAGAGAGAGAGAGAGGGGAACGCGGATCAAGAAAGTCCCTCTAGAATTACAATCAGTGACAATATAGCCGAACACTGATAAAGGCACTGTAAGAGAAAGAAAGAGAGCAACACGGATCAAGAGCTGGGTGAAATATACACGTACAATGAGTGATAATATAGCTGATCATTATTACAGATATTACAGATATTCAAGGACAAAGTGAGAAGGAAACAAGATCCAGATTACCGATATACAATGAGTCAAAATTATCCGAAAACTGGTACAGACATTCAGCGCGAAAGAGAAAGAAATACGAATCAAGAGACGTACGTATACACGCAAAATTAAAAAGGACAAAATGAATTTTCTATAGCCGTATTACACGGTGGGCAAACTGATTGCGCTTGTTCACATACACGCAAATTACCGATTATATACTCGGACACTCAGACTGACTCTAGAGAGAAAGAGAGAGGCGATAGAGAAACGTGGATCGAGAGACGTACCTCTACACGTACAATTAGTTACAACACAGCCGATCAATGACAGAAATATTCAGATAAAAAGAGGGACAACTACGGATCAAGAGACGTACATATACACCTAAAATGACTGATAAAATAGCCTGACACTGCTACACACATTTAGAGACAAAGAGAGAGAAAGAAATACCAACCAAGAGACATACGTATACACGTACAATTACCGATAATAAACCGGTCACTGAGACAGACAGACAGACAGACATAGAGAGAGAAACACCGATCAACACACGTACCTATTCACGTACAATCAGTGACAATATAGCCGAACACTGATAGAGGTATTCAGAGAGAGTGAAAGAGAGAGAGAAACACGAATCAAGAGACGGAAATATACACCTACAAACAATGACAATATAGCCGAAAACTACTACAGATCTCCAGAGAGAAAGAGAAAAATAATTATGATCAAGCGACGTATATGCACAAACAATGAATCATAACATATCCGAATACTGGAAAGGACATTCAGAGACAAAGAGAGAGACAGAAATACGAATGAAGAGACGTAGGTATATACGCAGAATTAAGAATAATAATAATAATACATACATTTTTCTAGTGCTCTATTACACACTGACCGAGCTGAACGCAAATTACCGATAATATAACCCGGACACTGAGAAAGACAGAGGGGAAGAGAGACAGACCAAAACGCGGAATAAGAGACGTACCTATATACGTACAATCAGTGACAATATAGCTGAACACAGATATAAACAATCAGAGAAAAAGAGAGACAGAAACACGGATCAAGAGACGTACATATACACCAAAAATGAATGATAACATATTCGGACACTGGCATACACATTCAACATTCAAAGACAAAAAGAGAGAGAGAAATACGGCTAAAGTGACGTACATATACACGCGAAATTAGAGGTAATATATGCGGATACTGAGACAGATAGAGACAAACATAGATAGAAACGCGGATCAAGAGATGAAACTATACACGGACAATCAGTGACAATATAGCCGAAAACCGACAGAAACAGTCAGAGAGAAGACAGAGAGAAACACACAGAAAGAGATTTTTAATTTTGTGTGTATATGTACGTCTCTTGATTAGTATTTCTCTCTCTCTCTCTCTCTTTCTCTGAATGTCTGTAACAGTGTCCGGCTATATTATGACTGATTGCATGTCCATATAGGTGTTCGCATTGTGTATGTCGCTTTCTCTCTGAATCCAGATACAAAGAGAGACACAGAAATACGAATCAAGAGACGTGCGTATAAACGCAAACATTAAAAAACAAAACAAACATTTTCAATACCGCTAATACACGCTGTGTCAGCTGAACGCGCTTGTTCATATGCATAAAATTACCGATAATATAACGAGACACTGAGACAGACAGAGAGAAAGACGGAGAGGAGAGAGAGAGGGGGAGAGAGAGAGAAACGAGGATCAAGAGACGTACCTATACACGTACAATCAGTCACAAAAAATGTAGCCGAACAGTAATACAAACTTTCAGGGAAACAGAGAGAGAGAGATTCGGATCAAGAGACGTACATATACACTTACAATGAGTGACAGTATAGCCGGACACTGATAAACTCATTCAGACAGAATGAGACAGAAAGAGAGAGAGAGACAGAGACAGAGACAAAAGAAGAGACAAGAGGGGGAGAGAGAGAGAGAGAGAGAAGAAGAAGGGGGGAAAAAAGGGGAAAAAGAAAGACAGGACAG
>JABMCL010000175.1:0-10941 GCA_018857735.1 Alviniconcha marisindica | reverse complement strand
GGGGAAAAAGAGAAAGAAGAAAAAAAAAACAGGAAAAAAAAGGGAAAAAGGGGGAGAAAGAGGGTGCCAGTTTGTAGCGGATGTGATGGAAAATACTAACGCTATCACAGTTGCAAACGACAGCACTTTGTGCGTGTAACACAATGGCCTTTGCCACCCCACCCCCCCTCCCTCTATTGTTGCGTATATAATTATCGGCTGCCCCTTTTTGGAGGGCGGTCGAATAAGCAAATAAGCGAGGCCTGTCAGTGGTGATGCGGTGTTGGTTGGCGATCGTGAGGGGAGCTAATCCTGTAAGTGGTGAGAATACTTATCGCCCCTTTTATGTGGCCGTGAGGAGCTGAAGGTGCAGGATTAACTGCACGACGTCGTGATTCGGCGGGGCCCGACGCCGTCCGGTGTCGGCTGTCGATGACTGACGAAGGTTGGTCAGTCAAAGGACAGCGGCGGACAGAAATTTGGGCCACGGGCCTCGTCTAAATATATTAACGTTGACAATATAATATGTTTGCTTGATACGATCGTGTGGGGAATTGGGTCCCCGAAGTATATAACCTCTCGATTTTGGAGGGGAGAGAGCGAACCAAGCTGAAGTTGAGCAGAGAGAACAGAAGCTACAGTTTATGGACTGATAGCGCTAGTGAAAGCGGGAGCGTAAGCTCAGCGTAGACTAGAGACAGGACAGGGGCTGATTAGAAATTGTTTTCCTTTCATTTTCTTGGACTGAAAATCTTGGTGGATTTTAAGTAATCGTGTCTGAGTCGGCTTTGTTGTTTGAGAGTTTGTATTTGTTTTATTTGTCGGGTGTAGTTCACGGTCTGTTACAATACTTCACACATATTCACAACCACATACACAGAAACACATACACACATTCACAAAAACACTCAAACATACATATACACAAATTGGGTAAGGGGGCAAAAAACCCTTTAAACCCTTTTTTGCAAAAACCACACACACACACACACACACACACCCCAAAACACACACACACACCCCACACACACACCAAAAACCAACACACCCCCATGTGCACACTGCCTTTTTGCATAAAACTTTTTTTTCAAAGAATTAAAAGGGGGACCCACGTTTTTTTGCAGCCGGCCAAGAGTGCGTCGCCTTTTGTTCCTAAGCACGGCAAAAAAAAATCCAAATCCAGGGGGGGGAGCAGGGAAACCCACAATTTACGTTTCGGTTTTTTTCATAGTAACACTTCACACATTCCCACACACCAACACACACAAAACACACACACAACCCAAAACACACACACACACACACACCACACAAAACCACACACACAACCCCCACACGCACACACACAACACACACACCCGCCACAAAACAAAAACCCCACACAGGCACACACACAGACATTCACAAACACACAAAAAACACAAACACAACACCCCACCCCACACACCCCACACACAACACACCCCACAAAACAACACAACACACACACACACACCCCACACACAAAACACACAAAAAAACCACACACACAAACAAACCCCACACAGGGCATGCACAAAATAAAACACCCACTCGCCCCACAACAAAAGCACACACAACCCCCAAAAAACGCACACACCACACACAAAAAACGCACACCCCACACCACACACAAAACACACACACAAAACACACACCACACACACACACCCCACCCAAAACGCACACAACAAACACAAAGCACACAAAAAACACACCCCTCACACAGCCAACACACAGAGACACAAACGCGCGAGCACCCCGCGCGGGAAAAACATCATCACCCACACCCCTACCTTTCGCACACAAAACCCTACCCCTACACGCACACACCAAACAAAACACACACACACAACAACACACACACACACACACACCCACACACACAAACACACACACAACACACACCCCCACACACATACACACACAAACACACCAAACACACCCCAAAAACAAATTTCGCACCGAAAACCACCCCAAAACCCCACCCACACACAACCCCAAACACCAAAACACACACACACACACACACACACACACACACAACACACACACACACACACACACACACACAAACACCACACCATCACACGAGAACCACCCACGCACACACCTCACACACACCCACACACACAACACACAAACAACACCACACACCACACCACCACCACCACCACACACACACACACACACACACACACACACCACACACTACTACAACAACACACACAGGACAGATGCAAACTACACAGACACACATAACACACACACACACACAACACCACCACACACACACGCACCACCACGCACGCACGCACCACCACGCACGCTACGCAAACACACCACAACACGCAAACCACACGCATACACACAACCAACACAACCACACACGAGACCACCACACCACGCACACACACACAACACACACACACACACACACACACACACACACACACACACACACAACACACCACACACACACACACACACACACACACCACACACACACACAAAACACACATACACACACACACACACACACACACACACACACACACACACACACAACACACACACACACACAAACACACCCACCCCACACACACACACACACACACACACAACACACACACACACACCTACAAAGAAACACCACACAACACACACCCACACACACACACACCACACACAAAACACACACAAAACCACACACACAAAACACACACACACACAAACCCCACACACAACAAAACACAAAACACACACACCCACACCACGAGCACCCAAAAAACACCACAAAACACACACACACAACACACACACACACACACACCCCACACACACAAAACCACAAAACACACACACACACATAAAATAAAACCCCAAAACCCCGGACACACCCCCACGCCCCCCAAAAAAACACCCCAACAAACACACCACACACCCCCACACACACACCCCTGCTACAACACAAACACCACCCAGCCAAAAAAAACAAGAAAAAACCCCCCACACACACACACACCAAAAACACAAACACACCCCAAAAACACACAAAACACACCCCCCACACACAAAAACACACCACACCCACACACACACAAAACAACACACACACCCCACACACACACACAACAAAATCTAAAGTCTGAAGGGGGCCCAAGAAAATTTGTTTTCTTTTAAACCTAAGGGGGCCAAAAAATTATCTTTGGGGTTTTCCCACCTCCTTGCCCGGCCCGGGCCCACCCTGAATTTTAAAGCCGGGTTTTCCCCAGACTTTCCCTGACTAAAAGGAAGGGGGCCGACCAACCTTTTTAAAACAAAGTCTGAAGTGGGCCAGAGCTATTCCTGTTTTACATCTAAAGTCTGAAGTGGGCCAGAGCTATTCCTGTTTTACATCGAAAGTCTGAAGTGGGCCAGTATAATTATAGCTTTGCGTGCTTCACCTACTGCCAGTCATTAGGCTTTCCGCCTGTCCATCGCTGCCTTGACCGCTGTCAGTTGCCACCACTGAGGATCTTACAATGCCTGTGTTCGCAGATCCTTTCTGACTCACGGAACTGACCGACCGGAACCTGACAACGAGGCAGCAGACGGCGATCACGGAACTGACCGACCGGAACCTTACAACGAGGCAGCAGACGGCGATCACGGAACTGACCGACCGGAACCTGACAACGACGCAGCAGACGGCGCACTGCGAGTTTTCCGTCTCTTTTAAAGGAACTGCCCTTCCCAGAATATAATAAGATATAACAATACATAGGCACAAAAACAGGCAAAAGTTTCTTCTTCTTTGTTTTCTTTGTTTGCCAAGCGCATCATTGAGGGGCTTTTATTCGAAACAGGCTGCTTCCATCTGTTACAGCATATCTTTCCTTCACACTCAGACGAATAGCACAAATAGCACTGACTGACAAAAACGAGAGAGAGAAAGAAAAGACGAAACGAAAAGGGGGGCCAGGAGTTCTTCTCCTTCTCTCTTTTCCCTTCTCTTTCCTCTCCTCTCTCTCTCTCCTCTCTCCTCTCTCTCTTTTCTCTCTCCCCCCCCCACACACAAACCCCAAAACACGCAGCCCGAAACACAAGCAGAAACCTGTAAAACCCCACAACAATTATATATATATTTGGCAATGTCTAGACAAGGCAGTTAAACACTGCGTCTGTTACACAAGTGGCTAACAAGTCTGAAATGAAGAAAAATTTAACCTACTTTGCTGAGGGGGTGTCTCTTTCTACGCCATGTATACCGTCTGACTTCAGATTTAATTTATCTCCACATATTTAAGAGATCAAGGTTAATTACAAAATTTTTTAACCCTGTTCTTTTGCTTTGGTGTTTTTATAGTGATTATAATTAGAGTAGTCTAGCAGAAAATCTAGGACTAATTAATTCCAATCGCCTCCAACAACAATGTTTTCAGAGCAAACCTCGTTTATCCGCTTCTCAAGTTGAACATAAAATTCGGGATTATCGCGATTTGGTCCATAGTATATATGGCAATAAAACAATTCCTTGTCCATTATTTTCAAAATGGCAAATATATCTTTCCTGCAATTTCCTGGAAATCGTTTTCACTGAAAATTTGAAATTATGCATTGTCCACGTTAAATTTAAAACGTTTACCGCTGTGACTGCGTGGAGTTGGGCACACCTGCGTGTACATGGGGCAGCCCCTTTGCTCTTCCACTGTCCGGGCAGCTTGGGGATCTCAGCACCTTCTGCACACAGTCTTGGCCAAACTCCAAGCACTGGTTTACGACAACCTGAGAAGGTACCGGAAAGTGATGCTCCCCCTTGCTTCTCGCCATACCTGCTGGGTTTTAACTTCTGTACACTGCTGGAGACCGCACCGGCCTCAGGAGTTATACCTCGTGCAGAGTCCATTTCGATCTCAGGACAAATTCAAACAGTGAAAGTTTATCTTGTGTGTATGTGGAGTACTGAAAATGATATTGAAATGATAGTAACCATTTGTGTGTGCTGGCTACTTATTTGCTGGGGTTTTCTACGCTTGGGTGTCCCCTTTTTCCACCGAGTTTTTTTTAGTAACGGGTAAGGTTCCATTTAAACGTGACCGTTAAGCATTATGGCTGCCCCCCTGTGTGGAGTTTTAGTCTGCCGAACTCCACGCAGTCATAGCTAGCGGTAAGCGTCCAGTTAAACGTGAACCATGAGTCCGGTTTGTTGTGCTATGATTTGCTGCTTTGTCCATTCCTCTCCCCACTTCACACCTGCGCTGGGTCAGGCTGACCAAGTTCTCCGTCTGGATCCGCGAAGCAGCAGTGATCCCGCGGGGTGTTGTCCTTCCCAGGGGGGCCAGGGGGTGTGAAGTGGGGAGAGGAATGGACAAAGCAGCAAATCATAGCACAACAAACCGGACTCATGGTTCACGTTTAACTGGACGCTTACCGCTAGCTATGACTGCGTGGAGTTCGGCAGACTAAAACTCCACACAGGGGGGCAGCCATAATGCTTAACGGTCACGTGACCTCACTGAATCACATGACCCAGTTCACGTAAATAAAAACACTCGGCTGAAATTTGCGTCACACCCAAGCGTAGAAAACCCCAGCAAATAAGTAGCCAGCACACACAAATGGTTACTATCATTTCAATATCATTTTCAGTACTCCACATACACACACAGATAAACTTTCACTGTTTGAATTTGTCCTGAGATCGAAATGGACCCTGCACGAGGTATAACTCCTGAGGCCGGTGCGGTCTCCCGCAGTGTACAGAAGTTAAAACCCAGCAGGTATGGCGAGAAGCAAGGGGGTTACCAACGAACACCTCGAGCCTAGACACACTCCGAGCATCACGTTCCGGTACCTTCTCAGGTTGTGGGAAACCAGTGCTTGGAGTTTGGCCAAGACTGTGTGCAGAAGGTGCTGAGATCCCCAAGCTGCCCGGACAGTGGAAGAGCAAAGGGGCTGCCCCATGTACACGCAGGTGTGCCCAACTCCACGCAGTCACAGCGGTAAACGTTTTAAATTTAACGTGGACAATGCATAATTTCAAATTTTCAGTGAAAACGATTTCCAGGAAATTGCAGGAAAGATATATTTGCCATTTTGAAAATAATGGACAAGGAATTGTTTTATTGCCATATATACTATGGACCAAATCGCGATAATCCCGAATTTTATGTTCAACTTGAGAAGCGGATAAACGAGGTTTGCTCTGAAAACATTGTTGTTGGAGGCGATTGGAATTAATTAGTCCTAGATTTTCTGCTAGACTACTCTAATTATAATCACTATAAAAACACCAAAGCAAAAGAACACGTTAAAAATTTAGTAATTAACCTTGATCTCTTAAATATGTGGAGATAAATTAAATCTGAAGTCAGACGGTATACATGGCGTAGAAAGAGACACCCCCTCAGCAAAGTAGGTTAAATTTTTCTTCATTTCAGACTTGTTAGCCACTTGTGTAACAGACGCAGTGTTTAACTGCCTTGTCTAGACATTCCAAATATATAATTGATGTGTGTTTTACATTTTCATGGGTTGGTGCGGTTCGTTTCGTGTTTGTTGTGGTGGGGGGGGGAGAGAGACGGGGGGGAGGGGAAGGGGGAGAGGAAAAGAGGGGATGGGGAGAGAGAGAGAGAGAGAGAGAGAGAGAGAGAGAGAGAGAGAGAGAGAGAGAGAGAACTCCTGGCCCCCCTTTTCGTTTCGTCTTTTCTTTCTCTCTCTCGTTTTTGTCAGTCAGTGCTATTTGTGCTATTCGTCTGAGTGTGAAGGAAAGATATGCTGTAACAGATGGAAGCAGCCTGTTTCGAATAAAAGCCCCTCAATGATGCGCTTGGCAAACAAAGAAAACAAAGAAGAAGAAACTTTTGCCTGTTTTTGTGCCTATGTATTGTTATATCTTATTATATTCTGGGAAGGGCAGTTCCTTTAAAAGAGACAGAAAACTCGCAGTGGGGCCGTCTGCTGCCTCGTTGTAAGGGGTTTCCCGGGCAGTCAGTTCCGTGATCGTCGTCTGCTGCCTCGTTGTAAGGTTCCGGTCGGTCAGTTCCGTGATCGCCGTCTGCTGCCTGTTGTAAAGGGTTTCCCGGGCGGTCAGTTCCGTGAGTCAGAAAGGATCTGCGAACACAGGCATTGTAAGATCCTCAGTGGTGGCAACTGACAGCGGTCAAGGCAGCGATGGACAGGCGGAAAGCCTAATGACTGGCAGTAGGTGAAGCACGCAAAGCTATAATTATACTGGCCCACTTCAGACTTTCGATGTAAAACAGGAATAGCTCTGGCCCACTTCAGACTTTAGATGTAAAACAGGAATAGCTCTGGCCCACTTCAGACTTTAGATGTAAAACAGGAATAGATCTGGCCCACTTCAGACTTTAGATGTAAAACAGGAATAGCTCTGGCCCACTTCAGACTTTAGATGGAAAAAAAGGAAATAACTCTGGGCCCCCTTTAGACTTTAGAGGGAAAACAGGAATAGCCTGGCCCACTTTAGACTTTAGATTTGGGAAAACCCGGAATACCCCTGGCCCACTTCAGACTTTAGATGTGTGGGGTGTGTGTGTGTTTTGTTGTGTGTGTGTGTGGTGTGTTTTGGGGTTTTGTGTGTTGGGGGTGGGGTGTGGTGTGTTTTGTGTGTGTGGGGGGTTGTGCCTTTATGTGTGGCTGTGGGTATATGTGATGTACGCGAGCGTTTTGTTTTGTGTGCGCGTGCCCTGGGGTTTTTCTGTTTGTGTAAAGGGAAGTTGTGCGGGGTGTGTGGGCCCCCACGTTGGGATGTAGAAAGTGTGTGTGTTGTGTTTTGTGTGTGTGTGGGTGTTGTTTTGGTGTGTGTGTGTGTTTGTGGTTTTGTGGTGGTGGTTTTGTTTGTAAATGTTTGGGGGTGTGTGGTGGTTGGGTGTGTGTTGGGGTTTTGTGTGTGTTTGTGTGTGTGTGTGTGTGGTGTTTTTGTGTGTGTTTTGTGGTTTTTGTGTTTTGTGTGTGGTTGTGGGGTGTGTTTTGTGTGGTGTGTTTTGTGTGGTGGGTGTGTGGGTGTTTTGGTTTTGGGTGTTTTGTTTTTTGTGGGGTGTTTTGTGTGTGGTGGTGTGTGTGGGGCTTGTGTGTGTGTGGTGTGTGTGTGTTGTGTGTGTGTGTGGGGTTTTGGGGGTGTGTGTTTGTGGGGTGTGTGGGTGTGTGTGTGTGTTTTGATATGTGGGGTGTGTGTGTTTTGTGTGTTGTTGGGGGTTTGGGGGTGGGGGTGTGTGTGTTGTGGTTTGTGGGGGTGTGGGTGTGTGTGGGGGTTGTGTGTGTGTGTGTGTGTGTGTGGGTTGGGGTGGGGTTGGTGGCCCCCCCTTTGGGGTATAGGGTTGTGTGTTTTGCGTGTGTTTGCGTGCTTTGTGTGGTGTTTTTCCCGTACGCGTGCTTGCGTGCGTGCGTGCGTGCGTGGTGCGGGGTGTGTGGTGGGGGTGTTGGGGTTTTTTGTGTGTGGGTTTTAATGCGTGTTTTTGTTTTTGTCAATCTGTTCTGTGTGTGTATTTTTGTAGTGTAAGGGTGGAGGTGGGTTTTTGGTGTGGGGTGTTTTTGTGGGGGTGCGTGCGTGCGTGCGTGCGCGGGGTTTTGTGGGGGTGGGCGGGGGTCTGGGAAGTGTGGGTGTGGGGTGAGGTGGTGCGTGGGGCGTGGTTTCTGTGTGATTGTGTGTGCGTGTTTGGTTGTGTGTGGTGTGTTTTTGTGTGTGTGGGGTTTTGTGTGTGTGTGTGTGTGTTTTGTGTGTGTGTGTGGGGGTTGGGGTGTGTTGTTGGGGTGTGTGTTGGGGGTGGGGGGTGCGGGGTTGTGTGTGTGGTGTGATGTTTCGTTTTTGTGTGTGTGGGGGTTTTTGGTGTGTGTGTGTGTTTTGGGGGGGGGTGTGTGGGGTTGGTGTTTTTATTTATCGGGGATGTGGGTGTTGGTTGGTGTGGTGGTGGGGGGGTGGTTGGGGTGTGGGGTGTGTGTTTTGTGTTGGGGTGGGGGTGGGGTGTGTGTGTGCGTGCATGTATCCGTGTGTTGTTGTGTGAGGGTTGCTGTGTGTGTGTGTGTGGTGTGTGGGGTTTTGGTGTGGGGGTGTGTGTGTTTGTGGGGGGGTGTTGGGTTGTGTGTTTTATTTGGGGTTTCCCTTCGGGCTTAGGGTGTGTGGGGTGGTTTTAGTGTGTGGGGGTTTTGGTGGTGTGTGTTGTGTGTTTTGTGTTGTGGGGTTGTGTGTGTGTGGTGTGGTGTGTGTGTGGTGCATGTTGTTTGGCGTGTTTTCTTTTTGTGGGAGGGGGGTGGTGTGTGTGGGGGTGTTTTGGTGTTTTTGGGGGGAGTTGGGGGTGTGTGGGGTGTGTGGTGTGTGTGTGTGTGGGGTGTGTTGTGCGGTGTTTGGTGGTAGAAAGAGGGATATGTGTATTTTATATGGGGTGCGAAGCTTTAGGGGTTTGTGGTTTTGTTTTTGTGGGTTTTGTGTGGGTGTGTGTTTGGGGGTGGGGGGTGTGTGTGTGTGTGGGTGTGTGTGTGGGGTGTGCGTGGGTGTGCCCGTGTGGGGTTTTGTGGTGCCGGGGAGTGCCTCGAGGGGTGTGTGGGGGTTTTGTGTGGTGGGGTTGTGTGTGGGTGTGTGTGTGTGTGTGGGTGGTGTGTGTTGTGTGGGGGTGTGTGGGGGTGTGCCTGGGGGGGGGGGGGGTTGGGGTTTCGGTGGGGATTTATTTTTTTGGGGTGGTTTTTTGGGGTTTGTGTTTTTATGTGTGTGTGGGGGGTGTGTGTGTGTGTGGGTTGTGTGGGTGTGTGTGTGTGGGTGTGTGTGTGGGGTGTGTGTGTGTGGGCTTTTTGGGGTGCGTTTTAGGAGTGTATGGTGTGTGCGTATGTAGGGGTGTGCGTGTGAGGTTTTTGGTTCGCGCGCGCGCGTCCCTCGGGGCCTTTTGGTGTCTCTTGTGGGTCCCGGTTTTTGTGTGTAGGGTGTTTTTGTGTGGGTGGTTTTGTTTGTGTGTGGAGTGGGGTTGTGTGTGGGGTTTTGGGGTGGGTGTGTTGGTGTTGTGTGTGTGGGGGCGTGTTGTGTGTGTGTTTTTGCTTTTGGGGTGTGTGTGCGGTGTGGTGGAAATGGGTGCTTTTGGGTGTTTGTTTGTGTTTTGGGGAGGTGTGTGTTTTGGGGTGTGTGTGGGGGGGTGGGTGTGGGGGGGTTGTGTGGGGGGGTGTGTGTGTGTGTGTGTGGTGGGGGGTGGATTTGTGTTTTTGGAAGGGTTGGGTGGGGGGCCTGTGTGGTGGTGGTTGTGGGGGGTGTGTGTGTGTGGGTGGGGCGTGGGGTTGTGGGGTGGGGTGTTGGTGTGGGGGGTGTGTTTTTGTTTTTGGGTGGGGTTGGGGTGTGTGTGTGGGGTGTGTGTGTAAAGGGGTGGTTTAGCTATGAAAAAAAACAAACGTGATGACGGGGTTTTCCTGCTCCCCACCTGGATTTGGATTTTTTTTTCCCGGTTTTAGGAACAATGGCGACGCACTCTTGGCCGGGGCTGAAAAAACCACGGGGTTTCCCTCATTTTAATTCATAGAAAAAAAGGCATGCAAACGGGCCCCAGTGTGACACAGTGAAAGTGGGGTGTGTTTGTGTGTGTGTGTGTTTGTGTGTGGGGGGTGTTTGTGTGTTGTTGGGGTGTGTTTTGTGTGGGGTTTGTTTCCCAAAGGTGGTATATGGGTTATGGTGCGTATATCTGTGTGGTATATGTTTTTTAGTTTTTTTTGTGAATGTGGTATGGTTTTGTGTATGTGGTTGTGAATATGTGTGAAGTATTGTAACAGAGCCGTGAACTACACCCGACAAATAAAACAAATACAAACTCTCAAACAACAAAGCCGACTCAGACACGATTACTTAAAATCCACCAAGATTTTCAGTCCAAGAAAATAAAAAGGAAAAAAAATTTTCAATCAGCCCCTGTCCTGTCTCTGTCTACGCGAGCTTACGCTCCCGTTTTCACTAGCCATCAGTCCAAAAAC
>JABMCL010000733.1:1015000-1017500 GCA_018857735.1 Alviniconcha marisindica | reverse complement strand
TGTTCTCCACTCCAAGCAACACTGTCCACGCATTCCGCTCCGTCTAGAGTCGACTCTGCCCCTAAAGCCGAGTCTGCCTGCGTCTCTGTTGAGCGTATATTATTAGGAAGCGGTACAAGTGCTTGCCTTTCACTGTGGGCACTGGCCGTCGTCAGCACTGTTTGTCCGTCCCCGGAGGGAGCTGCCACCCCACCGTGGGGCAGTAAGACACCGTTTAGCTCACTGCACACGGGGCTTACTGTCGTACCCTGTTCAGCGAAGGGTTTCATCCATAGCCCCCCTTCGTCACTGTCGTCGTGGTAAGCCTTTCGCTGTGTGTCGTCCGTGTCACGGCGAATCCAGTCTTCGGGAGCCAGCGTGTCTCCGGCCGCAGGATTTCCCATGAATGCGGTGGCGCTGCTGCAGTGAAAGATGGGGCATGCGCCGTCCTGAGTGTTAGAAGCAGGGAGACCTGAGGTTGTCTGCTCTTCGCGAAGCGAGGAAAAACTTAGTCTTTCGGTGTCACGTGTGTCACCAAGAGAACCATGTATACTACTACCAGGACAACCTTCCGAAGCGTGCTCTTTTTGTGCCACCGAGCTGTCTCTATCACCGAGGCAGCCTTGCACAGCATCAATACGGGAGTCTTCTGCAGACTGCCCTTCGCGAGTGTCTAAGACTTCTTCAGTTATCACATCATCTCTGTCACCGAGGCAACCCTGCGCATCACCACGGGTACCTTCCGAAGACTGCCCTTCGCGAGAGTCTAAGAATTCTTCAGTTATGACATCAACTCTGTCACCAAGGCAACCTTGCGCAGTATCAATACGAGAACCTTCCGCTGACAGCCCTTCGCGAGAGTCTAAGAATTCTTCAGTTATCACATCGTCTCTGTCACCGAGGCAACCCTGCCTGTTGCCAAGGGAACGGTCTAGATTCCCCTCTGGCGCTGTGTCTTCAGTCACAGCGCCCCGCCCATGTTTAGGGGTGTGGTCTTCCTCGCCCACCTCCGCAATGGTCCAGATGGAGATGGGGGCTGACGCACGCCGGCTGCCACGTGAATGGCGTCCCGAGGTAACACCAGACCGAGGCTGTTGTCCTGCTGGGAGAAGTCAAAACGACCGATGAGTGTATACTCGTCAACAAAAGTTAGGGATCCGCAAGACATGAAAGTGAATAATGAAGGTTGGGTGTCGTCCACGCTAGACAGCGATTGGCTTCCAAGCATGCATTAGTTCCGCCAACGACTGTCCAGGAGACAACACCAACAGCAACAACAACAACAATAACAACATATTAAAATTAAACTCAGGAAAGGGGCGTCTATGATATCTTAAATTTCGCTAAAGCCCCATTGGCTGGGGAGCAAATAACAGCCGAGAGCTACGCTGACAGAAATTGATAGGTCTTAAACTTCAGTCTGTGAAATCCCTGACGTGTTTTGGTTTGTACACCGGGTCTACTGCAAGACTTACCTTTGTTTTTCCGGCATTACTGCAGGTGTGTTAAGTATCCATCAATTTGTTTAAACACCTGCCTTCAAATGAACACTACAGAACTCATATAAAACAAATATTTTATCAAATATAAAACATGCAAACTGCTCTGCTGAAATTAGCAAATATCTTTTAAAGTGGAAACAAATCTATCACTGACATGCTATCTTGAAGCACACTAATTTTTTTTCTCAAAGCACATGCATAGTCACTGACATATCCGGAACAGTATAAAGGATAATAAAGGATGATATATACATAACCTATTTTAAACGAAACAACCAGATTATCATTTTTCAAAAAAGTGGCGCTATCAAGGCCTAGGCATGGGCTTTAAAAACAAAACAGCCGAAAAGCTAGTAAGTAATTAAATAAATAAATAACGAGTGGGTCAATAAGTAAATAAAGGAGTTAAGTAGATAACTAAGTCCCTAGTGGATTTAAAAGATCCGGGACAAGCATTGACAGAGCAATATTTAGACTTTCAAAGTTAAGAAACATTTCAGATGAAGTTCCAATTTTTACCACAACGGAGACTCTATAATACCAGCATCAGTTCAGACAAGAATTAATATTGCTATATTCCAGTTGACGAATATAAAAAACGACAAACACTTTTAATTGACATTAATCTAATCAAACAATTAAAAAATAATATACAAAATTTTAATAATATTGCATATAATTATAAAATACAAAGCTAAGAAGAAAACATTCGATCAGTTATTGACACCAACAACAAATAGCATAAATCAATAACGACAACTGAAGAAAATGAAGAAGAAAAAGAAAACGACACAGTGTTAGTAAGTATAAGTTAGTTGTTAGCATAAAGCCGCTAAGGCTGTAAGTTACGGGTTAGTGTGTTAGTAACATACCGCACGGAACATGCACAAGTTAGGTAAGCAGATTTCGGGACGGATCCACATCACCATCACACTCTGCAACAGGCACATTATGTCAGTAAATTAAATAGTACTGCAGACAAACAAGCCAGGTACCGGAGGAAGAAGCGGATGAAGGAC
>JABMCL010000733.1:1005000-1012500 GCA_018857735.1 Alviniconcha marisindica | reverse complement strand
CCGACCGCATGAGACAACTTAGTCTGATACACTTTCCAGTTGCTGTTTGGGAGGTGGCTGTTGTCTTGCTGTTTCGTTTGATTTATTCCCGTCTTCGTTTGACTTTTTGTGGGTGGGGGTGGGGGGAGGGGGGAGGGAGGGGGGCTTTTATTTTTATTTTTATTTTTTTGATATGACTAAAATTGTCCTACGCAAAGAATCGGGCCAAATTCCTTTGAATGTGGTATCATTATTGTTTCCAAACGGCACAGAGGCTGGTGAATTTATTCAGCCCGAAATGAATGTCTCGAGAGGTTCCAACTGAACAGTGTCCCGTCTTGCCCTCAGCGTGGCCATTTACCATTGTCAGAACTACACGACTCCATGCACGAAGAATGCGATCAGATATCTGCATTGGAATAAAGTACACAAATCCGGTTTTGTCACTTGGGCGGGTACTTTGCTAAAGTGCTCTAACTGTCGATTTACAAACTTACTAGCAGTAGCAGGCTGACCAGAACGTGACTATACCAAAGAAAAGCAACCCAATTTCTGAACGGGAAAATCCAAAAGTGAACAATGAGGTTTATAATTATACATTGTAGACTATAAAATTCTCCAAAATAGAATCTGACAATTCTGACGGAAATGCCGTTTTTGAATATGAACCAGCATGACATAAGGGACAGAGGTCACAGTTCAAAAAGAGGCACCTGACGAGTGATTTACCGATTGTTTAATGCTGCTTTACGTCCACAGAGACCGTACAGACTGTTAGGGCCGGGGGGCCCAGGACTACCACCTCGACTTTCGCACAGCTCCTGCGATACAGAGCCTGCGATACCAACAGAACTGACCTCTAGTCTTTACCCAAATAGCTCCTGTGTCCATTTAGACAAGTGGAGTTAACAAGATAACCTCAAGTGGAGTAAAAAAAATAACCTATGTTCGAACTCACGCTTTGAACTGTGCACATCCAAGGTCCTTTTTTGAAATGCTGAATTTAGGAAGTTTGAGCGTACTTTGCAAAGAAAGGTAACTCTGCAAGAATGAATACCCTGCCCTTGATCTATGGGTCCATAAAGGATGCATGAAAATGTTAGATCTAAAACTCAAAATAAAGTGGCCCCAAAGGTGTTCAGGCTTCAAGGCCTTGATCTTTTCTCTTCTTTTTTCTTCTTCTCGAAAACCGCACGTTTATATGTTTTGTTTCCATCACAGTGGTGCCTAGACAGCCCGCGGTATGTCAGTCAGTACACAGGTGCTGACTGGCTAAAACTCATCTGTCAGTCACAGGACCGCGAGCACAAAGCCAAGGACATATATCACACCATTAATCGCCTGCAGGAGGAGGAGAGAGGCGTTGAAAGACGATCTTCCTTGAAAGGACGAGAGAGGGTCATAGTCGATCAGACGAACATAGGAACCGTTTCAGAGGCGACGTTGGGGACACTTCTGAGAGACGGGGTGGAGCACATATGGGCTTTTCCGAGTGCATAGAGACCATCTTCAACTGAACTGAACTAAAAAGGACAGCGAGAGGTCGATCGACAGGTAAATTTAAGCAAGCGAACATGCTGATGGCCAAATCGCTCATTCTAACGATGTGTCAGTTTTCGCTGTACTGTATTCGAACAGCATGCAAACACGTCCAAGCAACTACACAAACCACGATGCTTCATGATCAGGTCCACAATAACCGGCATATTCATGTACTGCAAACTGAGAAAATCAATCAAACAAACAAACAAACAAACATGCGTCACATAAGGTTTCTCCGCACAACATTCCCGTCTTCGTCATTGCCCCTCTTCTTACTTTTGCACATTGCAATTCATTTTTCCACCACAAGCGTCTTACTGATAATAATTATTATTTCAACATTTGTATAAATCTATATATATATAGGAAGAAGTCATTCCGCTTTTATCCATCTACAAGACAATTTTGTTTTATTTCCCTGTCCAGTCTCCAAGGAAGTCTTCAGTGGGGGCGGAGAAAAAAATTGGACATCCCCCCCGCACCCCCCTCCCCGTCTCATCGTAATCAACATCATTAAACAATTTAAAACTCTAGAGGAATATATATCTATATCTATATATAGATAGATAGATAGATGTGTGTGTGTGTGTGCGTGTGTGTGTGCGTGTGTGTGCGTGTGTGTGTGTGTGTGTGTGTGTGTGTGTGTGTGTGTGTGTGTGTGTGTGTGTGTGTGTACGAATTCCTTTAAACAATTCTCTGTAATAGCTATTGTCAAGAGTCCTTTAAACACCCAAAGGCGGCATGCACAGGCACTTGCTACCCGACTCACGATTTCTAGATAATTATTCGCTCATGAAACGCAAACACGATTTAAGGACGAATCTACGACTGCAGAACATAGCAGGTTAAAGACACGCATGGGGAGGGGCTGCATTAGCATCAACTTCGCCATGCAATAATTGAGATAAATATCAACAAATGTCATCACTGAATCGTTAAGGTTATCTTCATTCGATCCCGTGGACAAACGAGAGGTTCTAATTTACCAAATGCTCTTTGGAAATAATTATAGAATCGTACAACTCCCGTTGAAAAGGCTACAATCACATCCATGCAAGCAATGGGGACTTTTAGTTTTCAAACTTTGAAGAGTCCACTGCTATTGTATCGTTCGTTTTATCCATTCTTTCTTCGCTCATTCTGCGTTTTATTCCTTTTTGCCAATCCTTCTTTCCACCTTTGCTTTCTTCGTCCGTTTTATCATCCATCTCTCCCTTACTCGCCTTGTCTTTACTTTATTTTTCCTGTCTTCATCCACTAGGTTATTCGTTCATTAACTGCATAGGCGTTAAAAGCCAATTTTCCATTCCATTTCCTGGCTCTGTCCTTCTTCCTTTCTTTTCGAGACAGCGTACAAATTCCAGTTTCACTGGCTTCCCGTGAGCGTGGCACTGAGCGCAGCACTGACAAGCTGTACTTGCATTGACCTCCGTCGTACCCCAGTCCCCCCATCCCTCCTCGCCACCCGCCATCCCTCTACTGCCCCTCCCTCGACCCCCAACCCCTTCCCCCCCCCCCACCTCCCCCCCCCCCCCCCCCCCCCCCAATTTTTTTTTTTTAAAAAAAAATAGCCACGCGAGAGGCTGTGAAGAGAGGAAGGGCGCTGCCCCTACCTTGTAGCAGCAGGACGCTGGGTGTTTTGCTGTAGTGGAGCTCCCCGTCGTCCTCTTTCGAGGTGTTCAGCGGGTCGTTGACGTTCTGCGCGTTGTCCACCTCTGACTGCGTGTTGGGAGTCAGGCCCAGCGTCGGGGGGTCGTGGTTCGACGTGCTGTTGCGGCTGGGGGGAAAAACATAATTTCAAATAATATCGCTGCCAGAAGGTAAAGTGCATACATCCCGTGGGCAGTAGTTCGATAGGCTTACTTCACACAGAGGCATTTCTTCACAAGCCACCCCCCACACCCACGCACGCGCGGACATACACAAACACACGCGCGCGCGCGCGCCACACACACACACACACACACACACACACACACACACACACACGCACACGCACGCACACACACACGCAGCGACGCACACGCACGCACCACACACCACACACACACACACACACACACACACACCACACACACACACACACACACACGACACACACACCACACACACACACACACACACACACACACACACCACACACACACGCACACCACACGCACACACACACGCACACACACGCACACACACACACACACACACACACACACACACACACACAACACACACACACACACACACACACAACAACACAACACAACACAAAACACACACACACACACATACACACACAACACAACACAACACACACACACACACACACACACACACACACACACACACACACACACACACACACACTTTATCTATTGTATCTACAGGATTTAAAATCGCAAATCAACGCGCCTAATTAGGCTGGGCTGTTCATAGTTTCCCCGAACTATGACGCTGAATAAAACCTACATGGCTCGAACAATGGTATGGGCGAGTCTACATCCGGTTTTACGCTTGACGTCTCTGAAAAAAACATCTCCGGAGAAAGCGTGAAACGACTCAGCAACTGCATCAGCGCTAAGTTCGATCGAGCAACAAGGCCAAACACGCCAGAACCGGGCCTGCATTGATCGAGACATGTACGGCACGGCAGGGACATGCACCATGCCCTTCCAAATCCCTCTACTGGAAAGGCTATCACGACACAAGATTGTTCAAGTTAGATAAATCTGCGGGCATGCATGCAATGTGGAAGTTACCGCCCTTGCTCGGGCTGTCCCTGAATAGCAAGTAAACATGTTGCTTTACGTCCACAGAAGCGAGATGGCTTATTAGGGACGGGGAAAGGGGGTCGGGGGGGGGGGGAGGGAAGAGTGAGTGACTCGTCCGCGCGCTCCGACCCTCAAAAGATCGAGCAGGCCGTGGACCACCGCCAAAACAACTATGTTAAGGCAGTGGGGACCTCGCCATTGCGAAGCAACTAATGTACTCCGGCAGTTACTGTTTTAACTGCTGTGCGGAGCAGAGTCACCAAGACATTCCATAGCACTGCTGTTGAGTAACAACTAAAGCAAAAAACTAGTCCAATTTTCTGAGCCCGGCTCCACCTCCTGCTCTTGATCTCTCCTGGGCTCTCTTGAAGGTCCAGCACCACCTACTTGCTCTTGATCTCTCCTGGGCTCTTTGAGGGTCCAGCTCCACCTCCCTGATCTTGATCTATCATGGGCTCTCTTGAGGGTCCAGCTCCACCGCCCTGATCTTGATCTCTCCTGGGTTCTTTTGAGGGTCCAGCTCCACCTCCCTGATCTTGATCTCTCCTGGGTTCTTTTGAAGGTCCAGCTCCACCTCCTGCTCTTGATCTCTCCTGGGCTCTCTTGAGGGTCCATCTCCACCTCCTGCTCTTGATCTATCATGGGTTCTCTCGAGGGTCCAGCACCACCTCCTTGCTCTTGATCTCTCCTGGGCTCTCTTGAGGGTCCAGCCCACCTCCTTGCTCTTGATCTCTCCTGGGCTCTCTTGAGGGTCCAGTCTCCACCTCCTGCTCTGATCTTCCTGGGCTCTCTGAGGGTCCAGCTCCACCTCCCTGCTCTTGATCTCCCCTGGGCTCTCTTGAGGGTCCAGCTCCACCTCCCTGCTCTTGATCTCTCCTGGGCTCTCTTGGGTCCAGCTCCACCTCCCTGCTCTTGATCTCTCCTGGGCTCTCTTGAGGTCCAGCTCACCTCCTTGTCTTGATCTCTCTGGGCTCTCTCAAGGTCCTGCACCACCTCCTTGCTCTTGATCTCTCCTGGGCTCTCTTGAGGTCCACCCACCTCCCTCGCATCTTGATCGATCATGGTCTCTCTTGAGGCAGCCCACCTCCCTGCTCTTGATCTCTCCTGGGCTCTCTTGAGGGTCCAGCTCCACCTCCTGCTCTTGATCTCTCCTGGGCTCTCTTGAGGTCCTGCATCACCTCCTGCTCTTGATCTCTCCTGGGCTCTCTTGAGGTCCAGCTCCACCTCCTTGCTCTTGATCTCTCCTGGGCTCTCTTGAGGTCCTGCACCACCTCCCTCGGCATCTCCCTCAACAGGACCGACTGCATGGTTATAATTTTACCCACTGGCGAGCCCAGATCTTTCCATGAACCGGTTTGGCCTGGCAGCAACGCGTTATGAGCTGGTCAAGCGGGCGACGTGGGTTCGATTCCTTGGCTCTACATCTCTTCAAAACCTTTCCGCACACGAGCGCCCAGGGCTCGTGCTGTTTCAGATTGTACCAACCAATTCACCCGTCTGCTGTACTAATCAGTACCAACTAACTCACCAGTCTGCTGTACTAATCAGTACCAACCAATTCACCCGTCTGCTGTACTAATCAGTACCAACTAACTCACCAGTCTGCTGTACTAATCAGTACCAACCAATTCACCCGTCTGCTGTACTAATCAGTACCAACTGACTCACCAGTCTGCTGTACTAATCAGTACCAACTAATTCACCAGTCTGCTGTACTAATCAGTACCACTAATTCACCCGTCTGCTATACAATCAGTACCATCTAATTCACCCGTCTGCTTACTAATCAGTACCAACTAATTCACCGTCTGCTGTACTAATCAGTACCAACTAATTCACCCGTCTGCTGTACCAATCAGTACCAACTAATTCACCCGTCTGCTGTACTAATCAGTACCAACTAATTCACCAGTCTGCTATACTAATCAGTACCAACTAACTCACCTGTCTGCTGTACTATACTAATCAGTACCAACTAATTCACCAGTCTGCTGTACTATACTAATCAGTACCAACTAATTCACCAGTCTGCTATACTAGTCAGTACCAAATAATTCACCAGTCTGCTGTACTAATCAGTACCAACTAATTCACCAGTCTGCTGTGCTATACTAATCAGTACCAACTAAGTCACCTGTCTGCTGTACTATACTAATCAGTACCAACTAATTCACCAGTCTGCTGGACACACCGCTGCCCTGGGAGGGACAGCGTGCATGATCTCCGTGGAGGCAACAGATCGGAAACACTGGACAACCAGCTAGCAAACCAAACAACTAACCAGCTAGCAAACTAAACAGCTTGGCGACTAACAACTCATTACACTCTCCCACCACCACCACCCGGACCCCCATTTCCACCATAATTACAGCCTGTCTTAGCGGGAGAACAAAGTGGTCAGAATATTTCAAGTATTAATACTGTTAAGGCTTTTAGCACGTAATACGTTTAAGCTGTCATAAAAAAATATATTTAAAAAATCATACTTTAATAAACAATAATTTATTTTCCAAGATTAGTGATATTATCTTGTAGTTAATAATAATAACAACGGGGACTTAGAGCGCCTAACCCGTACAGGCCCTAAGCCCCAGGCCACTTACGCATCCTTTAAATTAGCGAAAGTATTGCATAGAAACTAAGACGTTTTACTTGCGAGAAGCTGTAGTGCTGACACCAGACTAACTAACTAACTAACTAACTAACTAACTAACTAACTAACTAACTAACTGACTAACTGACTGACTGTCTGACTGACTGACCGACTCACTAACTGACTGACCGACCGACTTACCGACCGACTAACTAACTAACTAACTAAACAACCAACCAATCAACCAACGAACCAACCAACCAACCAACCAACCAGCCAACCAACCAACCAACCAACCAACCAACCAACCAACCAACCAACCAACCAACCAACCAACCAACCAACCAACCAACCAACCAACCAACTAACCAACCACGAGTAACTATCAATAACCCACCTGCTGGACAGGGCGGAGTCCGGCGCGGTCTGAGAGGGGGGACAGTCGGGTCTGCGAGGGGGGAAGAGGTCCGTCACACTGGACTTTTTCCGGGCGGGTGGGTCCGGAGGGCCCAGGTAGACCCCGCCGAAAGGGTCGTCCTCCTCCTCCTCCTCTTCCGCTTGGGGAGGTATGGTCACGGATGACTTCCGCCTGTTGTAGCCCCTGTGGTGGTGGTGGTGGTG
>JABMCL010000733.1:992500-995000 GCA_018857735.1 Alviniconcha marisindica | reverse complement strand
TTGTGCATTTGAAATCACAGAGTGTAGCTTGTCCACAGATGTTTCGTCCGTGAGCCGATCTCCTCAATAGTAGCTTCAGTTGGTAACGGCAGCATCGGAGCCGCAGTTTATACGGCGCTTAGACCGCTTAAACGTAGACAAATGAGTCTGTAACTTAAACCCGGCTAGGCCCGCCCGCCGAATAGACCTATCTGCGCTTCAAGCATGCCGATTGTTTCAATGTCGTCACCGTTTAGAAGATAAACTCGAATAAGGGGGGTATTTATACCCATTACGGCTATGGGCCCTGTCTGGTGAAATTTAGGTCCACGTGTCAATTAAGAAGGATTTGTTCAAAGAACTGTCTGGATGCTTTCCTCCCCTCTCCACCTCAACCCCCCTCCCCCAACACACACACACACACACACGCACACACACACACACACACACGCACGACCACGCACGCACGCACGCACGCACGCACACCACGCACACACACACACACACACACACACACACACACACACACACACCTCGGCAGTGACGGCTGTGTCTGGTGAGGGAACGTATCTGTCAGGGTACAAATCAAAATCCTGTTGAAATCAAAACTGGGATTTCTCCCGTAGAAATCAGAATTAACTGCCATCTCTGCAGGTAGGATTTTAATTCTTGCCAGTACAGATCGCAATTTCGATTTCTGCCGGGAGAAATTCCAACCGGAATGCTGCTGCAGCAGCAGCAGCAGCAGCATCCCCATCAGTCGATCACCATCAACTTACCTTCGGTACGAAGACAAGGCACAGCGTGGCGGTGGTGGCGAACAAGATGAAAACGGCGATGATGAGGAAGGAGTGGGTGGGCTGGTCCCGGATGAGGAAGGTGACGGCCGCACCGCACGTGCACATGATGACGACGTTGTAGACGCTGATGCCCACGTACTTGGAGTCGTTCAAGGCGGGTATGCTCACGTGGCGAGTCTCCCACGCCAGAAAACAGCCAAACGCCTGCAAAATAGATCGAGACAATTAAACCAACTGGGTTTCAAGTGGCACGGACACGTGAGCAGGTTTGGCCTAGCGGTAAGGCGTTAGACTGGCAAGCAGAAGGACCTCGGTTCGACATCGCTTCGGCTCTCCTTTCTCTTCGAAAAGGTTGTGGATTGTGGACGCTGTCTTGTGACCTTGTCCCTCAGAGTTGATGAAAGACTAACATGACTCTCTTCGCTGCCCATCTCAGTGAAGGAGTCATTCTGGTGGTGACAGTGTAACGATAGGTATATAATCTCCCTCTTCCCCCACCTGCCTACCCCCTTCCCACCTTCTCTCCGTCCCTAATAACCCTCGTGGTTCCTGTGGTCGTTAACCCCTTCATTGCCCCAGCCTTTAAAATTTCCGGTCTGAAAGATGCACGGACGCGCCTACAAATAGACTGTATGTTTTTCAGTCCTACAACACATCTACTTTCAATGCTATGCGTCTTGATGAAAACCCTGTCACATGCCAGTGCGAAAACGAAGACAAAAAGCCTTTTTAAGGGTTTTCAAATTTCGCACTTTTATTGGTCGGTTTCAAGTGGAATCACGGCAGCGAAGGGGTTAAACACCATGTTTGCTTACTTACGTACACGTATTTCCCAGCCTCGCTTTCCGCCACCCATCGTCTAAATATTCTGCAATAATTGCATGGTTACGCCACTGAAGGGGCACTTTTTAACTTGAGGCATTTGTCTAGCGAAACCGCCCGTAGAAGTCCCTTCACAGTGTTAGCGCCCTTCGTAAAATTTGCGGAAAAAAAAATGAGTACTGTTGGAAGCAGCAGAACACCGAAACACACGCGTAAACATCCGGCGCGTCTGCTCCGGGTAAATGAAGAAAGTAAGTAAGTAACTTGGTGTTTTACGCCCAGTCAACCAATGCGGTTATATCAGGGCGAAGTAAAAGAAGAAAAAGAAAAGCTCCGTCACGATTCGAACGACTTTGGTTTTATTTGTGCTGGCGTAAGCTTTGCGAGAGCTCAAAAGAGAAACGAGGCAATATTTCACACAGATTTGTCCGTAGAATGTCATCCCGACATCTGAGGACATTAAGCGCCATTCGCGTGGCATTTCACAGTGAGAAGAAGAAGGGAAAGTAGGGGGTAGGGGGAGGGGGGGGGGAGAGAAGAAAGTTGTGTATAAATTTCGATTATGGATGTGTGAAAGAGGCGCGCGCGCTCGTTATTTTGAACCTTTTTATGTGTTTCGATCCTATTATAGCTAGGTCTCCTGTACTGCCGTGCCAAGTTTCAATGGCTAGGCGATTACACAATAAAACAGGCGAAAAACAAAACGAGGAAATAATGACTGATAGAGACAATAATTATGTGCAAGATGAAAAAGATAATTATTGTAGATGATCAAGAAATTGACTTCTGCTCTTCATCATCATCATCATCTTCTTCTTCTTCTTCTTTGATTGATTGATTGATGATCGCTTATATAGCGCTGTTCTCCGCTCTCTTGAGCAGACTCACTGCGCTCGCAT
>JABMCL010000733.1:987500-990000 GCA_018857735.1 Alviniconcha marisindica | reverse complement strand
GTGAAACCGACGCTGCACAATTATGCAGCGAAACGTCAGTTGAATGGCGCAAGTCTACGCGATTGCCCCATTTGTATTAAAGGAACGGCGACCCCCTCACTCCCTCACTCCCTCACACGCGCACGCACGCACGTGCACGCGCGCGCGCGCACACACACAGACACACGCACGCACACACACCTACGCACGCACGCACACGCATGCACGCACGCACGCACACACACTCACACACGCGCGCGTGCACGTGCACGCATGACACACACACACACACACACATACACACACACACACACATACACACACACACACACACACACACACACACACACACACACACACACACACACACACACACACACACACACACACACACACACAGAGAAAAGCACGAACAGTGACGTGTAATGTAATCATCAAGGTCATCAATGATCAAGAATCAACTGATTCTTGATCACTGCCGCCCAGCCTCTCAGAAGGTCATGAGTAGGGCGAAACACAGCTAGGTCATCCAGTTACAAATCTGAAACAGAACGCGTCCGGAGCGCTCGTGCAGAATCAGCACACAAGGGAGTTAATCAGCACTCAAAATACGTCACACAAGCACTACAAAGACCCGAGTCGCCTACGGTAACTCTCGTCTGGTATGCGTGTAAATACAAGGTACATAAACTCCACCAGAGGTAAATACTAGGTCCATAAACTCCACCGGAGGTACATCCTTTTTTTCGTTTTTCCCCCCATCAAATTACAGATCTGCCTAACCATTCGTAACACGCGCTTCTTAATAATGATTGGGACAGAAATCGGAAATAAAATGAAGTCGGATGGACCGGAAAGGCCAAAAAGGACAAATGTCACATTCCTGGCAGTCGGCAGAGCATGTGATTAAAGCTCCACGCTGTCCTGTCTAGACCTAATACATGGAATAACCTCTGACGGGTCTGGATTCGCTGACCAGGGGATCAGGATCTTAAATTTCCGCGTTCTCAGTACCCACTGCGGGGAAGCAAACCGACTACAAAAAACAACAACAGACTAACAGCTAACAAGGCCCGCCCTACATTGGAGAAAAACGTGTTGTTGTCGGTTGATGGTTTTTTTTAACAGCACGAACAAGGAAGCAAAGTGTATCATCAAGGCAGCACGGGGACTGCAACGTATCATCAAGAGGGAAAAACAAGAGGCGGAACTGGCACTGAAATGCGCACGCATGCAGGAAGGAGAGAAGGAGAGAGAGCCATTAGCGTGAAAACGGATGACGCCGAGAAGCACTCGTGATAGCTTATTTTGCACGTGCTGTATGTTTTGCATCCCACTAGTTTCGCGGCTAAAGGGTTGTGCATTAAAGCAATGGGGACAATCTGCCTGGAATCCACTAAAAGGATCCACACACACACACACACACACACACACACACACACACACACACAGACGCATGCGCGCGCGCGCACGCACACACACACACACACACACACACACACACACACACACACACACACACACACACACGTACATCTCGGACCTTCCACAAGTATTCTTTGCTATTGCCGTGTCCGTGAGGGTCTGAGAGTTGTCATTAAAACGCCTGTTATAAGGAATGATGTCCCCTTACTATTGTTACGTTGTGTGTGTGTGGGTGTGGGGGGGGGGTGCGTCCGTGCGTATGTGTGTGTGTGAGTGTGTGTGTGAGAGAGAGAGAGAGAGGGGTGGGGGTGGGGGTGGAAGGAAGGTTGGGGGGTGGGGTGGGGGGGAACTCGAACACGAACATTTTATTTTACAAGGATTGTAGTTTAGGTCCATTTAGACCTGTCTAACAACTATTCTTTGCTGAACTATACTTATTAAGCGGAAATTGGAAGAAATAGAAAAGAGAGCGAAAACTGTACAGTGAAAGCGAGCGAGCGAGCGAGCGAGAGAGAGAGAGAGGGGGGGGGAGGGAGAGAGAGAGAATGGGGAGAGAGAGTGAATGGGCAGAGAGAGAGAGAATGGGGAGAGAGAGAGAGTGAATGGGCAGAGAGAGAGAGAGAGAATGATTGAGAGAGAGAGAGAGAGAGAGAGAGAGAGAGAGAGAGAGAGAGAGAGAGAGAGAGAGAGATTCACTGTAGTGATCAAATGTCAAAATTACATTCCTTTTCGTGAAAGCGTATCTGTATCTTTGAGAAAATTAAACAGAACTTTTGAAGACAAACAAGCGCCTCAAAACCATATCTCTTTAACACCATTTCAAATTTCCACGCTCCTGTCAAACGTTTGGAACTACACTTTTGCGAAAGCAATGAACACAAAAAATGTCCGTCTTTTTGGCGTAGGCGTGCTGCTGTCAGTCTGTCTAATCTTCAGACGAGGCTGATCATGGTGAAGTGTTTTCTCGGTACATAGAACTGTTTGACACGATCTACACTCCATTCCACCCACCCGCTCTTCACGCTACGGGGCTCAAGGAAAATGGCGCTGTCGATTTGAAAAGGTCAGCTCCAGAAATACGATCAGTCAGGATGAT
>JABMCL010000733.1:980000-982500 GCA_018857735.1 Alviniconcha marisindica | reverse complement strand
GTCATTCTGTATTTTGCATGTATTTCTTCGAGTAAGTCATCCTGTATTGTGCATTATTTCTTCGAGTAATTCCTGTATTTTGCATGTATTTCTTCGAGTAAGTCCTCCTGCATTTTGCATGTATTTCCTCCAGTAAGTCATTCTCTGTTTTGCATGTATTTCTTCGAGTAAGTCCTCCTGTATTTTGCATGTATTTCTTCGAGTAAGTCCTCCGGTATTTCGCATGGATTTCCTCGAGTAAGTCCTCCTGTATTTTGCATGTATCTCTTCGAGTAAGTCCTCCTGCATTTTGCATGTATTTCCTCCAGTAAGTCATTCTCTGTTTTGCATGTATTTCCTCGAGTAAGTCCTCCTGTATTTTAGGTTCCCATGTCTCTGTATTTTGCATGTATTTCTTCGAGTAAGTCATCCTGTATTTTGTATGTATTTCTTCGAGTAATTCATCCTGTATTTTGCATGTATTTATTCGAGTAAGTTCTCCTTTACTTTGCATGTCTTTCTTCGAGTAAGTCATCCTGCATTTTGCATGTATTTCCTCGAGTAAGCCATCCTGTATTTTGCATGTATTTCTTCGAGTAAGGCATCAATGTTCCGATGCGTCCTTCAGCACATCAGAATGATGCAATTTGAAAGCTCAAGGAAGCAGGAAGATGCTGCATCATTACAGGGGGGTATAGGGGGCGGGTTGGGGGTGGGGGGAGGGGGGTGGGGGGTGGGGAGGCTTAGGGTGACTGCCAATCCATCAAATCATTCCTTCCCACACGCCCCTGGCCCTGATTGGGTCTTTGCCTGGAGACTTACGTCAAAAGCGAGGCAAAAAACCCCATCAGGTTAAACGAGGCTTGATCTTGTTAGCCTCAATCTTTTATGCGCGCCCTGGAGGAGTTCAGCTTGAAACTGTAAGTCTCGTGAGGGAAGTGTTCGCCCGTGGATGAAAGTGACGTGTGTGTGTGTGTGTGTGTGTGTGTGTGTGTGTGTGTGTGTGTGTGTGTGTGTGTGTGTGTGTGTGTGTGTGTGTGTGTGTGTGTGTGTGTGTGTGTGAGTGTGTGTGTGTGTGTGAACTGGACAGCAAAATCAAAGAACTAATTAGTCATGGTACCTAGCCACCATGCAAATCATCCATCCTGCATCCAAACACAAAATAAAATCTTGACAGTAAAATCGGATAACAAACGCATTGTACCTTCCCACCACACCTACTATTCTGAAGCCACACACACACGCGCGCACACACACACACACACACACACACACACACACACACCCCACACACACGCACCACACACACCACACACACATACGCCCCAACACACACACGGACACACGCCTGCACGAGCGCACGTACGCAACGCACACGCACACACACACACACACACACACACACACACACACACACACACACACACACACACACACACACCCACCACACAAGCCACACCACACCACAACACACACACAACACACACACACACACACACACACAACACACACACACACACACACACACACACACACTGCAGCACTCACCTTTCTGTTGAGCTTGATGTTGGTGAAGATGGCGTGTACTCTCCACGTCTTGCTGAACATGGCGCCAAAGGCCAGAGTGAAACCAAGGGCCAAGACCCATGCCCTCGCCTGCAACAAACCAACCGGGTGGGGACGCGTTCGGGGGGTGGGGGTGGGAGGTCGGGAGGCGGGGTGCAGTCGGTTACGTTGTCATTTTAGCGCCCAGTCAACCGTCAAAGTTATGTCAGGGTCATACGAGCATGACATGCGAAGAATCATCAAGATGCAAGCAAAATGCGATTCGCAGTACTTTGAACACAGGCAAGCCTTACGTTTTGAAGAACGGTATGAGACTGTAATCTTCTTTCTCCCCAACTACTGCACTGTTCAACGTGCATCTTCGAGTGTGGATTTTCTTACCTTTTCTTTGTTTCTTCTTCTTCTTCTTCTTCTTCTTCTTCTTCTTCTTCTTCTTCTTCTTCTTCTTCTTTCTTCTTCTTCTTCTTCTTCTTCTTCTTGCATTATAAATTATCGTTCGTTCAGAACTGAGATAAACACGAAGAGCAATGAATAGATGACTTAAATACGTTTTTAACGTTTTGTCCAGTCCGTATTTTCTCTGTGGAATTCCTGTTGCGTGTTTACTAAAATTGTATAAAACAAGGTTTGCGTGAGGCAAGGGAATAGAAGGGGAGGGGAAGTAAGTGAGGAGAGGGGAAGTAAGTGGGGAGGGGAAGTAAGTGAGCGGAGGGGAAGTAAGTGGGGGGAGGGGAAGTAAATGAGGGGAGGGGAAGTAAGTGAGGGTAGGGGAATTAATTGAGGGTAGGGGGAAGTAAGTGGGGGAGGGGAAGTAAGTGGGAAGAGGGTAAGTAAGTGGGGGGAAGGGAAGTAAGTGAGGGAAGGGTAGGTGGAAACTTACCCGACACCAGAATCTGAAGAAGACGGGCGAGGATGACGCGATGCTGCCGTCAGTTCCGAGCAGCACTATACTCAA
>JABMCL010000733.1:952500-960000 GCA_018857735.1 Alviniconcha marisindica | reverse complement strand
GTAGATCTGAAGTTTCATCAGTCTTTTTACTGATTTCAGACAGGACACTCGTAGATCTGAAGTTTCATCAGTCTTTTTATTCCCTGAACAGTTGTCCTAAAACGTTTTATTTTTTCATTCAAACCGGCAGCTGTCTGACTGTCTTGCATGCGATTGTATCTAAAAAAAAATCTTTGTTTTCTTCTTCTTCTTTTTTTTCTTCTTCTTTTTTTCTTTCTTCTTTTTTTCGGATATCTTCATACCGAGATCTAAACAAAGTGTCCGATTTGCATCTTCACGCATAAAAGGCATGCCAAAATTGCACGCACGGGGCGCGTTACGACTTCAGAATGCGCCCTCCAATCAATTCACAGAAGAACACATCAATTCTACGGTGACCTCGTCTCTTTGCTAATGTGACAGTAATTTATTGAAATGTCACATGTCTTCCCTTGAGGATAAAAGGAGAGGGGAAAGATGTTACGCAAAAAATAAAAATAAAAATAAATTAAAAAAAGAAGAAAGAAAGAAAAAAGAGAAGAATATAAAAGAACTTCAAAAATGATATCGTCGTAATCCACTCAAAAGAGTTTAAAATGTCTCCCGGAAACGAAGGCCAGAGGAAAATCAGACTTGCTATGCCTTTGAAGGGGCGTATGGCAAATAAAAATCAACATCAACAAAAAAACACCTAAAAACACACATGCACGCAAAAACAGTTGAAAACTCTTCAATTTTATTTTCACTTCAAAGACACTTGTGAGTTAATTTTAGGGGGCTTAGCGGTGGAAAATGAAAAGAGTTTAGGTAAACGATTGGCTGTATCCTGCGACAATCCCGACAGCGGGGATGCAGCAGAAACTGGCAATTAACGTGTACTCTGCAGCAACTGTTCTGATGCCGCCCCCCCCCCCCCCTCTCTGTGGCTGCGTCTCTCTCTCTCTCTCTCTCTCTCTCTCTCTCTCTCTCTGTTTCTGTCTGTCTGTCTCTCTGTCTCTCTCTCTGTCTCTCTGTCTGTCTGTCTGTCTGTCTGTCTGTCCTCTCTCTCTGTCTCTGTTTCTGTCTGTCTCTCTCTCTCTGTGTCTCTCTGTCTCTGTCTCTCTGTCTCTGTCTCTCTGTCTCTGTCTCTGTCTCTGTCTCTCTCTCTCTCTCTCTCTCTCTCTCTCTCTCTCTCTCTCTCTTTCTCTCTCTCTCTCTTTCTCTCACCTCCCCCCACCCCCCTACACGCCCGGCCACCACCACCCCTCTCCACCACCACCACCCCTCACCACCACCACAACCCCTCTCCACCACCACCACCCCTCTCCACCACCACCACCCCTCTCCACCAGCACCACCCCTCACCACCACCACCACGCAGAGGCGTGTCAGTTTGTCAGCAGAGGAATATTTGTAAAAGAACGACTGCCCCGCCAGTCTACGTGCTTACGAAATAAAGTTGTGTCTCATCATCATCATCACCATCATTATCATCGTCACCGTCGTCAGCGACGTCGTCAGCTTAAATCTTCTTCTTCTTTTTCTCCAGTGGACGCATGTCCAAACAACGAGGAGTAAGCAGTCCAGCACGGAAGCCAAGGGGGTTATTTTATTTTTTATTTTTTAAAGCCCATAAACCCACAACAGGAGAGAAAGAAAAACAACCAGAAAAGATACAAGAGAAGGGCGGGCGGAAAGCAGGACAAAGGAAAATGAATCGGGTACGGGGAAAAAACAAAATCAAAAACAAACAAACAAACAAACCGGAAAGAAAAAAGAAAAAGAAAAAAAAGAAAAAAAGAAAAAAAAAAGAAAGACAGGCCAGAAGGGGGAAAGAATGGAGGTGGAAGCAGTCACCTCCGCCCTCCGCTGGACTGTCTCAATCGGTGACAGACCACACGTCACATTCCGAGCATCACTTTCCGGCACCTTCCTCCAAATTCTGCCAGATTGGGTTACGCCCCTGAAGGGGCACTCTTTATCTCCGCGCAGCTGTCCACCGACGCGGTCAGCGCCCTCCGAAAGGTTCGAGTACTGATACGACTGTGGAAGCAACCTAGCGCCCAAGCACGCATGTGAACAAAAGGCGCATCCACCCCGGGTAAAAAGAGAGTTCCGTCTCGATTCAAACGATTTTGGTTTTATCTGAGCTGGCGTAAGCAATATGGACAGTTATAAAACAACCGTCAGATATAATTTGAGTTGTTTGTAACAATGAACACTTTGAGCACCAACAAAAAACTGCTCGTTAGCTGACAGTTTTCTGGACCCTATGGCAGTGGTTGAAGGAAGGATGTCGTAAACCAGTGCTTGGAGTTTGACCACACGTGTCGTCACCCTCACAGATTGAATGAGCTTGCTACAAAACGTTAAAAGTGGAACGGGAATCCTAGCTGGCATGTGTCATATGTCATATGTTCGACATCCACCTTTGAAAACTCCTGCGGATGTACTGCCATGGGCAAGCCAGAGTGAAGGCAAAAGACCGAGCAGATTGACTGGCGGGCAAAGCAACCATCACAAGAGGCTCGCATGTGGGAATATTTGAGGTGTTGAGGAGCTTGAGACACTACCTGTGGGCATAAAGTCGAGGACATCGCACAACCGATCGCACGGAGGAGAGAGGCGTGGAAATAGCGCTTCGCTGGACGCTCTTTTTGAAAGGACGAGAGAGGGCCATCGTCAATCAGACGGACATTAGTACTGTTTGAAAGGACGAGAGAGGGCCATCGTCAATCAGAAGAACATTAGTATTGTTTGAAAGGACGAGAGAGGACCATCGTCAATCAGACGAACATTAGTATTGTTTGAAAGGACGAGAGAGGGCCATCGTCAATCAGACGAACATTAGTACTGTTTGAAAGGACGAGAGAGGGCCATCGTCAAACTTTTATGGACGAACATTAGTACTTGTTTGAAAGGACGAGAGAGGGCCATCGTCAATCAGAAGAACATTAGTACTGTTTGAAAGGACGAGAGAGGGGCCATCGTCAATCAGACGAACATTAGTACTGTTTGAAAGGACGAGAGAGGGCCATCGTCAATCAGACGAACATTAGTATTGTTTGAAAAGGACGAGAGAGGGCCATCGTCAATCAGACGAACATTAGTACTGTTTGAAAGAACGAGAGAGGACCATCGTCAATCAGACGGACATTAGTACTGTTTGAAAGGACGAGAGAGGACCATCGTCAATCAGACGAACATTAGTACTGTTTGAAAGGACGATAGAGGGCCATCGTCAATCAGACGAACATTAGTACTGTTTGAAAGGACGAGAGAGGGCCATCGTCAATCAGACGAACATTAGTATTGTTTGAAAGGACGAGAGAGGGCCATCGTCAATCAGACGAACATTAGTACTGTTTGAAAGGACGAGAGAGGGCCATCGTCAATCAGACGAACATTAGTACTGTTTGAAAGGACGAGAGAGGGCCATCGTCAATCAGACGACCATTAGTACTGTTTGAAAGGCAACGTTGGGAACAAAATCTGAGAGAGGAGGGCTCTTCTGAACGTACAGATACCAGTGGAGAAATCATTCAGAACAGCTTAGGAAAGTAAGGCAGACCAAACTATGGGACGCTGAGAGAAACTGAATTTATACTAAAACATAATTCCGCCGATGTTAACGCAGAGAGAAATTAAGGCATTAGAATAGTACTCAGAATGCTCGGCAGGACATCAATGCCTTGAAAGCGTGTTCACTGCAGAAAACACTGGGAACGTAACATACTCAGCGCTGCTCTCAGCTCATCTCTCCTACCCCTACCCCCTCCCCACCTAAATCCCGCTAATGCGAACAGGAACAGCAGGAAACTGCATGGTTTCCGCGGTTTCCCTTTCTCTGGATCCCAAGTTTGAGATGAATTGCCTTACTCTGTCAGGCTCTGTGCTACCTTTTTTTTCTTTCAACAGCAGTCTCAAAATGTATCTCTTCTCACAGCATACCTCGTAGCACAATTGCTGACATTCTGAGGAGGCTGTTCCCGAGAAAGGCGCCACTTTGATCGGAGAAAAAAATAATGCAGGGCTAAAAAACAAACAAAACAGCAGCAGCAGCAACAACAACAGCAACAACGACGACGACAACAATAACAACAGCAAATGACGGGCGTGCGGCGGGGTGGTTGGGGGTTGGGGGGTTAGTGGTTTTGTGTTTTGTGTTTGTGGTGGCCGAAGGTCGACTTTCTCTCTCGTGCCTGCCTTGTTGCCTGGTGGAACCAAATATATTGTGCTGGTTTTCGTTTCTTGGTTGTTACGGTTGCTTGTCTGTCTGTTTTTCTAAGGTAACTGTGCTGAATAAATGCAGTTTCAACCAAGCACACGACTCGTTTCCATACGAGTCCTGACGTACCAGCATCGACCGAACAGAGAGTTTATTCCCACACGCAGTCCAAATCAAACTGGGCGGTACTCAGATCGTACGTACTCCAGTGATTAGGTGCACTGGGGTTGGAGATTATTCCCACGCCCAGTCAAAATAAAAAAAATGGGCGGTACTCAAAGTCATACTCCAATGATTAGTAGATGCTCTGGGGATGGGTGGGCGAGGAGGATGGGGGTGTGGAGGAGGGAGGTGGAGGAGCAACTACAATCGGAGAAGTTGGCCACGTACCTGAAACATCCCCCACTCGTGGGAAATCTCGGCCATGGGGCCGCTGACGTTGTAGCAGGCGTCTCCGAACAGGATGGCCTCTGTGGTCCTCTTGTCGTAGGTCATGTCGAAAAATGCCTTCGTCGCCACCGCCATGTTGCACTGCAACGCACAGAGGCATAGGAACACAATCAGACTGCATGGTGGCAGCAAAGATGCTGATGGTTATGGTGACGATGATGACAAAGATGCTGATAATGATGGTGACGATGATGACAAGGAAGCCGATGATGATGGCGACGATGACGACAAAGACGCTGATGATGATGGCGATGATGATGACAAACGCTGAAGATGATGGCGATGATGATGACAGACGCTGAGGATGATGGCGATGACGATGACAGACACTGAGGATGATGGCGATGATGATGACAAAGACGCTGATGATGATGACGATGATAATGACAAAGACGCTGAGGATGATGGCAAGGATGATGACAAAGACGCTGAGGATGATGACGATGATGATGTCAAACGCTGAGGGTGATGGCGACGATGACGACACAGATGATGGCGACAAAGACGCTGAGGATGATGGCGATGATGACGACAGACGCATATGATAATGGCGAGGATGATGACAGAAGCATATGCTAATGGCGAGGATGATGACAGACGCATATGATAATGGCGAGGAGGATGGCAGACGCTGAGGATGACGGCAAGGATGATGAAAAAGACACTGAGGATGATGGCAAGGATGATGATAAAGACGCTGACGATGATGGCGATGATAATGACAAAGATGCTGACGATGATGGCGAGGGTGGTAACAAAGACGCTTGATAACAAAGACGTTGATGATGATGGCGAGGATGATGACAAAGACGCTTATGACGATGATGATGAAGGTGTGTTGTAGAGCAAAACATTGCTTGCCCTGGATGGTGACGAGAACAGTTTGCTCTGCTGCTAATGATGATGCCGGTGTTTACGATGACGTGCGACTGATCACGTTAAATTGCAACTCAATGAAGCAGGGCAAAATAGCATCCCGGATGGCGACGGCTACGTCGATGACGATGGGGCGGATGAGGATGACTGTGATGATGTTCATTTCAACATGTTACACCGCAGCCCACAGAAGTGGATGAAATACTGGCTGACGGTAGCGACGAAGATGACACAAATGACGTGATGATGATGAGGAGGTTCAGTCAACAAGGCATGTATATTTCTATCGAAACAGTGTAATGCTCAAAGCGTTTATCAGTGAAATAAATGAATAAAAACGGCATGGTAGGACTTGGAAGGGAATTAATACCTTGCTTTCCACACACAAAAAGGGGGAAGAAAAACAAACAGATTCAGCAGAAGAAATGAAATTACTGTAAATGAAATGGATAGATGGGTTCCAGAAAAAGAATCGAACTTCAATCTTTTCCGAAATATATTTTTGGAGTCTGACATATAATGTATGGAGTTAAGAAAATGGCGGAGATGTCATTTATCAAAGTAGAAGTCAAAAGGTAATACGTCTGCTGAAGAGTTTGTAGTTTGTGCGTCAGCTTAATTTTCATCTTCATTAGCTGCTGACACTGTCTGTCTGTCTGTCTGTCTGTCTCTCTCTGTCTCTCTCTCTGTGTCTCTGTCTCTCTGTCTCTGTCTCTGTCTCTGTCTCTGTCTCTCTCTCTCTCTCTCTCTCTCTCTCTCTCTCTCTCTCTCTCTCTCTCTCTCTCTCTTACACACACACACACACGCACGCACACGCACCACGCACGCACACACACACACACACACACACACACACACACACACACACACACACACACACACACACACACACACACACACACACACACACACACACACACGGGGTATTTCATGACATTATAAGGAACGTTGAAACAAAAAAAAGCTGACGCAAGAACCATTGACAAGGTTTGTGTTGTTGCTCTTGTTGTTGTTTTCCATCATTTTTACAATGGAGGAGCCCGGTGGTTGGGGTGGGGGGTTGGGAGCGGAGAGACTGGCGGAAGGGTGGGGGGTGGATGGGTGGGGGGAGGGGGGAGGGGAGCAGGGGGGGTCAGTCCAGCCAACCAGCATGGAGACGCGGCTATTGTATACAGCTCCAGACATTTTTACCCCTGCCACCCATCACAATATCTAAGCGCCCAAATAAATCCCGAAGCCGTGCTTTATCGGATCTCACACGGTCTGACAGAGACGCCCTCTGGGGAGCGATAGCGTCAGAGACTGGGGAGCCATGTTGGCAAGGGAGAGCAGGCACGATAATCTCCGTGACGGCAGGGGAGAGAAGCGGAAACGGGTATGGCGCTACGGTCACAGAAAGACGATTGCCGGAGCATTCAAACCTCCTCCACCTCCTTTTTCTTCTTCTTCTTCTTCTTCTTCTTCTTTTCTTTTTTTCTTCTTTTCTTTTCGGGGGAGGGGGACGGGGGTCGCTTTTATTTTTGTTTTGGTCACAATAAAACTGACAGACAGCTGTAATGTGTTCAGCATTTAGTTAGCCCAGTGTTCGTGAATCGTAGAATAAAAAGCTGGAATCCGGTATTCCCATTAAGTTGATGGACAACATTAGGCTGCATGAGATGTCTTTAGCTAAGACAGTTCTAGGCTGACGAATTAAAACAAGAAGAGCGAAATATCCTGACAAGCCACATTCAAAACGGACATTAAGAATAAAATGTTTTCATCTTCCCCCTCCCTCCTCCTCTCTCTCTCTCTCTCTCTCTCTCTCTCTCTCTCTCTCTCCTCTCTCTCTCTCTCTCTCCCTCTCTCTCTCTCCCTCTCTCTCTCTCTCTCTCTCTCTCTCTCTCTCTCTCTCCTCTCTCTCTCTCTCTCTCTCTCTCTCTCTCTCAGTTTAGCGAGGACTAGTTGTTAGGTCTAAATGAACCTAAACTACAATCCTTTGAAAATAA
>JABMCL010000733.1:935000-937500 GCA_018857735.1 Alviniconcha marisindica | reverse complement strand
CAAAAACAACAACAAAACGTGTGATCGGCGAGTAAATACTGAAAGCAAACAATTACGCACCATGATTAAAAAAGAAAATATATGATTAGTTTGGAATCTATCCGTTGGAATCACTGCGTGACCATCGCGTTGTATAAACATTGTAGTGCTCAACATTTCCTTTAAAGTCTGTACAGCAAGGGTATTGTCGAACTCTCAACTAGACACGTTCCCTTTGCACTTCTGCAACATGCTTTTTTCTAACCCACCCTCCCACCCCACCCACCCGTGCCTCTCCCCCTACCCTTCCCCCCTTAACCCCTTCACTGCCATGATGTCACTTGAAAACAACCAATAAAAGTGCGAAATTTGAAACCCTTCAGCCTTTTGTCTTCTTTTTCGCACTGGAGTGTGAAAGGATTTTCATCAAAACGCACAGCATTCAAAGTAGATGTGTCATAGGACCGGAAAATATACTGTTTATAGACGCGTTCGTGCATCTTTCAGCCCGGAAATTGTACAGGCTGGGGCAGTGAAGGGGATAAGTTTTTATTGCCAAAGTGAGCCAAGTAAAGCTGTGGTTTGCGGACACTGTCTTGCGACTTTGTCCCTCACAATTAATGAAACATTAACTGAATGGCTCTCATCGCCGCCCATCTTAATGCAGGTCATTCTGGTGGTGACAGTGCAGCGACAGGTATATACTCTCCCTCTTCCCCCACATCCATACCCCCTTCCCCCCATTCTCCCCGTCCCTAATAAGCCTTATGGTTTCTGTGGACGTTAAGCACCATGTTTACTTACTTACTTACTTACATCTCCCACCTCCATACCCCCTTCCCCCCATTCTCCCCGTCCCTAATAAGCCGTACGGTTTCTGTGGACGCTAAGCACCATGTTACTTACTGAGCCAAGTGACAGCGGGATGCCGCTGCTGCAGAGGTTAAAGCACCTTGTTATGAGACTCTGGTCCGGTGAAATAGCCCCTATTATCATTGCTACTCTTTGTTCCACGATCATTGTTCAACATGAAACAACGTGTGTTAACACGAACAAAACTTACAAGTTATGGAGGCTTTCAATACACAAGGGAGTTACTTGGCGCTCGAAATCCGTAACACAAAGACCTGAGTCGCCTACGGCAGCTCTCCCCTGGCATGCGTGTAAATACAAGGTACATAAACTCCGCCAGAGGTACATCCTCAAATCCTCCTTATGTAGACTTTCGCCCGTGTGTAGATGAACATTGTATTTCGACCTGAGTACGCTCTTCGTAGCTGTCTCGGCGTAAATATCCAGTATCATTCAGTCAGCGCTTTACACGCATGCGGGTGAGTTTGCAAGCTTGGTTGTGCGGCATTGCCAGTCCGTGTGCTGATCGAACACCACCTTGCGAGAGCAGGGGAGATAATTTGCAGTTGCCCTGCGGCGCTTTGTGCAGATCTCCGATTTAGGCCAGGGACACCAAGCAAGGTAGTCTGCAGTTAATTAAGGGTCACACCACTCAATCTCTGTGAATATGATGTGCACCCATTCTTTGCCAAGAATATTCTTCGAACACGATTCCTGCTAATCTTCGTGATTGACACGCGAGACTCGGGCCACTTTGGTTTAACCCCTTCTCTGCCCTTCGGACGTCGTTTGATGTCATTGGCAAAGACCTTTCCATCGGCTTATTTTATGCCGTGCGTCTTTGTGCTTGGATTGCAGCTTCTCTCGACTGACTTCTTAAAAATAAACAATAACGTTCTCAAGGAGACGCCTTCTTTGACAGCTTAAGCCTCTTCCGCAAGCGAAAGAACTGAGACTATTATTGGAAGAAAATTGTGCAAGAAATACAAAATTGTTGGCATGAAAGAGTTATTAAACATAATTTCTGCATTCATTAAAGTAGCTATTTGTGAGCCGCTGTCCGACTTTTTGTGGACAACGAAGAAGACCACGGAGACAGAAAGAGAGATAAAAGAAGGACAGAGAAAAAAAGGAAACCAGAACGAAACACAGCAAAACAAAACGAAAGAAAGAAAGAAAGAAAGAAAAGGGCGGAAGAAGCAAAAGAAGGAAGGAAAGAACGAAAATAAAAGAGACGAAAGAGAAAGAGCAGACGAAGACATGCCGAAAACGGTTATGGCCGAATGTCAAGTCGCCATGTGTTTCGTGTCGTGCAGATAATAGGTAGAGCATTGGAATTAACAGACACACTCTTATTATGGAAGGAGATCGAGCTACGGGCACGTGCACGCTCGCTTTACACGAGAGGTTTAAAGCAAGAATCGGACTAATAAATTATGGTGAGCACAAAAATAGACCCCAAGGAGGACTAACAAAACATCAGTGTCGTAGAGGAGTAAGTAAGTAAGTAAGTAATTTGGTGTTTTACGCCCTGTCAACCATTACGGTTATCTCAGGGCGTTGCGATAGAGGAAAAAACAGGTAGCCCCTATTCACCCCCCACCCCCACCCCACCCCCACCCCACCCCCACCCCCCACCCCACTCCCCCCAAAAAGAGTGAAAAAGGTA
>JABMCL010000733.1:922500-925000 GCA_018857735.1 Alviniconcha marisindica | reverse complement strand
GGAGCGAGAGAGAGAGAGAGAAGCAAACCGGCTGTAATTACGCAAGCGGAAATCCGAAATTGCATGTTGGATAAGAAGAGGGAGGTATATTGCGCCTCACCTCCTCCATCCCCACTCCCACCCTTACACACACACACACACACACACCCACCACCACCACTATCACCACATCGGCACGTTCCCACACCCACCACCAAGTCTCCGTCAAAACCATGACAAAGTCGACCCTGTAACTGGGCCTTTTGTTTTTCTTTTTCTTTTTTTAAAGCTCCTAGCTCTTCCACCTGTAGCCTTAATTATCAACCTTTGAGCTGTTGTAGATTAACGAAGTGAAAAGAGGAGGCGAAAACGGTGTGGCGTTTGGTCGATGGCGTTTTACGGCGGGGCTATGTATGTGAGGGTGTTAGCTGCCCTTTACGAAGTGTTGTGGGCAGCTAGCATTGATCAGTCTGTGGGCAGCGTATCCGTGCAGATAAATGACCAGAAAATATACCCAGTCGCTAATTCAGACGGGATCGAGGAGTTCGCGGGGCTTTGACGGATCCCGCCATTTTAGTTCATGACGTGATGTAATTAACCCATTTATGATCGATTTTATTATTGACACTAACAGTTGTAATACTCTGATGAAAAGACAACAACAAAAAACGCATGTCGGCCTCATAGAAAAAGTGGAAAGATTAACACACGACTTAGTTTTACATGCAAAATAGCACACAGTTGAAAACATTGACATAAACACTCTGAATTCTGAATCGGGAAACGGTGGGTACAACTTTAAGAAAGTTTCAAAATGTCATGGTTCTGTCTTATATGCCTGTGCACACCTGTGTCGCCGAGTGTGCCTGAAATGTAGAGCATAATACATGCCACTGGGGGGGCATCCTTTTTTGAGGCTGTACCTCTGGCGGAGTTTATGTACCTTGTATTTACACGCATGCCAGTTGAGGATTGCCGTAGGCGACTCAGGTCTTTGTTGCTGTATTTGCGTGACGTATTTCGACCGCTGATTAACTCCCTTGCGTGTTGGTTCTTTAAGAACTTTCGCAGCGAGGACGGTCAGCGTGATGGAAGTAGCCTGACATTCCAGGAAACTGTCGGCAGAAATATCAATACACTTCTGTTTGGAAACGACCAGCTACATTTAGAAACAAAGAGAGAGAGAGAGAGAGAGATATTGTGTGTGTGTGTGTGTTTTGTGTGTGGTGTGTGTGTGTGTGTGTGTGTGTGTGTGTGTGAGAGAGAGAGAGAGAGAGAGAGAGGAGAGGAGAGAGAGAGGAGAGGAGAGAGAGAAGGTGTGTGTGTGCGTGTGAGAGAGAGAAAGAGAAAGAGAGAGAGAGGGGGAGAGAGAATGTCCTAGGAATGAGATTCTGAAGGCGCCAGCATATTCTTACACTCTTCCGTTGCGAGAGTAGGAAAATATTTGCTATAGTCCACGACTTTTTGCGCCAAACCGACCGCTTGTAAATCTGTAAAAGTCTGCCAAAAAAACTTTTATGATACAAGCGAAGAAGTACACGTTTTAATCTTCTCGCTCTCTCTGTCTCTCTCAGATCAATAATTATGACAACATCACTAGACCATTCGGTTAGTTATTTGCTTTTTTAACCCCCACCCCCTCCTCCCGTTTTGTTGTTGTTGTTGTTTTGTTGTTGTTGTTTTGTTTTGTTTTTTGTTTTGTTTGCTTGTTTGTTTGTTTTTTGTCATTTTGGTCTTTGTTGGTTTTGTTGCCTCTGACGTTTTGACAACAATTTGCCATCTTGCCATCGTAGATGTCAGTCTGATTATCATTTTATCTATAGGTAACATTCAAATAAGCATATTGCTTTTGTGTTTCCTGTACTTATTTGTTGAGCTTATGATTACGATGAATGAACAAAAAAAATTGTTTAAACCAAACTGTCGGCAGTTTTCCAAATAAGTTAACTGGATGCTTAGTTGGATGGTTAGGTCCCGTCAACAGCACAGGGTCACTTCAAAACGAGTAAGTCAGTTAGTAACTTGGTGTTTTACGCCCAGTCAACCATTACGGTTATATCATTTTATTCCCGGGGAGGTGGGGGGTGGGATGGGGTGGGGAGGATGGAGAGAAACTGTGAGAGAGAGAGAGGGGGGAAGCGAGGGGTTGCGAGACTGTGTGTGTGTGTGTGTGTGTGTGTGTATGTGTGTGTGTGTGTGTGTGTGGGGGGGGGGTGGATGTGGTGCGTGTGTGCGCGTGTGTGGATGCAGGGGAGGACGAGGGATAGAGTGAGATATGTAATGCATTATGCTCTAACTGCCGTGAGATTTTGGACAGTGTTTATTCGTTCTGAAGAATCGCCCTGCAATAATAGATACATTCCTAATGCGCCGAATCCCTCTATGACTAGACATGAGTGAGGCCCAAAGCGCTATACATGAAAGATTACAACAAAACGCAGCCTAATTTAATATCAAGGAAGTTCCTCCATCACACTGGACACATGTCCTGCTGTTGGCCAATCGCTGGATGGTGTCTCCA
>JABMCL010000733.1:915000-917500 GCA_018857735.1 Alviniconcha marisindica | reverse complement strand
CTCTCTGCCTCTCTCTGTCTTTCTTTCTGTCTCTGTCTCTCTCTGTCTGTCTGTCTGTCTGTCTGTCTGTCTGTCTGTCTGTCTGTCTGTCTCTCTCTCTCTCTCTCTCTCTCTCTCTCTCTCTCTCTCTCTCTCTCTCTCTCTCTCTCTCTCTCTTTCTCAACAACACACACACACACAAACAAAAACGCCCCCCCCCACCAATTGTTTTTTTTTTTTTAAACGAGAACAAAAAAACATGCCAATTGTGACACTGCAGGACAACGACTTCAACGATTTTGCTTTGAACTGCCCCCTTGAGTTTAGATTCATTTTCTACAGTTAGCTTCGTCAGTGGCGCACAGCGCCGCACTGCAACAACCACCGGTGTCCTAGCGGGTTAGCTCACTCGTGTCGCACGCACCTTCTCTTTGATACCGCGCACAATAATCATGAGGCAGGTCCCGCGAGGAACGCCATCAAAGAGGCCGGTAGAAGCCACTGGGCCAGCTGTGAACACTTGGTGGTGTTTTAAACAGATAGCCCATGTCTCACTAGCCGTCCTCCATTCATTCCAAAGGATTCAAAAATTGGAAATAACATCAGCGGAGCATTTGGAAGCAAAATCCTCGATTTTTGAGTTTTTATCTCGATGGTATCTTCGAACTGTTGAGAGAGAGAGAGAGAGAGAGATCGAGAGAGAGAGAGAGAGGGAGAGAGAGATGGCTGCCTTTTGGACATAACATATTTCCTATTTCCTAGAGGGCTATAGTTCTAGTTCCTTCAGGGTCCTTCTTGCTGGTATTTCTACCGGAATCCCAATGACTGGAGTGAGGTTTTCGGTTTTTGTGGAATATAACAGTAATAGAACCCCCGGCCTGCCTCTCCCCCCTCCCCACACCCCATTCCCTTCGCCCTGATATAACCATACTGGTTGACTGGCTTAAAACACCAAGTTTACCCCCACCCCCACCCCACCTCCAGTGCCAGTGTACTAGAGGTTTGAGATCAGCGTCCAGCCTCTCGCAGTTGCGGTCTCACGAACGTTTAGTGTGACCATCACCTTGACTGACTGGAACGCGCGATGATTTGAGTTTAATACCTTGATCAGATGAACGTAGTTCGCCTCCTTTAATTGCAGATGGTATCTCCTGTTGTCAGTGATCGTGCCACCATCACTCATTTGGAAGATTTTGTTCGGATTCCGTCAGTCTTCGCTCTGTTACATTGCTTTGCTATGACTTGGGAACCAAGTTAAGATGGCCATGTAACCATCGCTTTTTGTGCGGAATAGTATCTTCGACGATCTGACTGGTAGAAGCAGCAACGGTCATATCCTTGGCAGTCTGGAACCCTCAATAGCCATCTGAGTGCTTTTTTGTATGTTTTTGTTTTTAATGTGTGTGTGTGTGTGTGTGTGTGTGTGTGTGTGTGTGTGTGTGAGTGTGTGTGTGTGTGTGTGTGTGTGTGTGTGTGTGTGTGTGTTGTGTTGTGTTGTTGTTTTTGTTGTGTGTGTGTGTGTGTGTGTGTGTGTGTGTGTGTGTGGTGTGTGTGTTGTTGTTGGTTGTGTGTGTGTGGTGTGTGTGTGTGTGTGTGTGTGTGTGTGTGTGTGTGTGTGTGTGTGGTGTGTGTGCTCTTCAATAGTTAGGCTTGTGTGTGTGTTGGTGTTTGTTTTTTAAATTGTGTGTTTCTAATGAGTTATGTGTTCTGTTGCGTTGAGGGGGTGGTGTTTGTTTCCTTATTATTATTGTTTTGTTCATTATCTCTGGGTATGTCCTTATGTGTAAACTCATGCAGCCGCAGAGCAGCGTACCTTTCTAGAGTGTGCAGTGCGTGTGTGGTGTGGTGTGTTGTGTTGTTGTGTTGTTGTTGTTGTGTGTGTGTGTGTGTGTGTGTGTGTGTGTGTGTGTGTGTGTGTGTGTTGTGTGTGTGTGTGTGTGTGTGTGTGCATCTTTCACATAGTTAGGCTTGAACCCTTGCTGATATCTACATTAGGTGTTTGCTTTTGTTAAATTGCTGATAACAGTTTTCCGTCAACATGAGCATTATGTGTATCATACTTTCAGCGCTTTGAGCCGCTGGGTAGGTGCTTTACACATTTCCATTATTATCATTATTATTTAATGCTTCATTAATCTCTGCGGGAAATATCGCTCCCCGCAAGAGCAGCGCTACCCATTCCTCTCAGAGTGTGCAGTGCGTACATATATTCATGTGTCCAAACGATGGTAAACAATCAGACTGCCAGTGTTTCTGACGTGCACACAGATGGTGATGTACGCGACTGCCTGCTCGCTGGGGCCGTATAGACACCGTAACCAGCTGTAACAGAGTCTGCGTTGAAAGTTGACCCTGGAGATAAATCCCTTACCGCACCAAGGAATCGAACCCACGCCAGTATTGCGCCAGGCCATTCGGTCTGACGCTGTACCGACGGAGCTGTCCCTCCTCTGTGGCTTCGGTTACCCATCGAAACTCCAGTTGGAGACAGTCTAGTGAGCCGGTTTGGCCTAGCGGTAAG
>JABMCL010000733.1:892500-905000 GCA_018857735.1 Alviniconcha marisindica | reverse complement strand
TTTTGGACCCGCGGGAATATTAATTAGAGCGCACTGCTTGCAGTAAACTAAAGGCGCAAACACATTTGGAGTGCACCACTTTCATAAACAAAAAGGGGGCGGGGGGGGGGGGGGGGGGGGGGAGGGGGGGGAGCACATTCAACAGTGCATGGCTTTCATAAAGTAGGGTCGGGTACAGAATTAGAGTGCAACGGTTTCACAGAGAAACGGTACAGGCAGGCTTGAACAGAGTGCGTCAGTGTCATAAAGAAAAGATGTGAACAGGTTAGGGTGCATCACCCTCACTGAAGTGGATAATGTTTGTCGGAACGAACTAAATTCAGAGTGCATCACCCCACCCCTACACCCACCCACCTTCCAAAAATGGCAGGACTAGGACTATCATAGTTCTTCGCTTTTATAAAGAGCAGGCATGAACAAACAAACTGAGGTGCGCCGCTCCCACATGCATACAAACTGCAGGAATAAATTCAATTTGCACATATCTCTCCAAAAAAAGAAAGGAAGGAGCGGTTTAAAGAGAGCACCGGTCCCATAAACATAAGGCAGAAACTCACCGGTGCTGGTGCATCCCTCCCATCAACGTTTAAGACGAGAACAGACTGGTGTATATCAGTCTGAGAAAGATAAGTCAAGGAACGAGATGAGTACATCACCCTCCTTAAAGAAGAAGAAGAAAAAAATTAAAGAAAAATAGAACAGACTGTGCCACACTTTCTAAGAAAATAAGCCAGGAGCAGTTTTACGTGCATACACAATTCTGATAAAGGAAATGCTGGAGCTGATTTCAGATTGGACCCGTCCCACGAGCTTCAAGCAGGAACATTCGGGAGTGGGGATAGCTCAGTCGGTAGAGCGTCCGACGGAAAAGCTAGGCGCAATACTGACCCGGGTTCGATTCCCCGGTGCGACAAAGTTTTTTTTTCTGTTTTTCTTTTTCTTTCTCCAAATGATTGCTTTTGCTTTTCCTTTGTTTGTTTATTCCGGAGTCAACTTTCAATGCAGACTCCGTTACGGTGTCCGTACAGCCTCCGTGTGCAATTGCATGCACCAATATTTGTGCGCACGTAAAGAAAACCCAAACACTGGCAGTCATACCATTGCTCGTACACACAACAATACTGCACACACTGATACGAATGCGTATAGTGTTGCTGTTGCAATGCGATTACAGCGCATCATTCTCATAGACTAAACGCCGGAACGGATTACAGAGTGCGTCAAAGATTCAAACTCTGATAAAGCAAACGGAAACCAGGAAGGGATTAAAGGGCATCGCGCTGTGGATTATAATTAAAGGGGAATCGAGGGAAGAAAAAAATACAAAAATTATATTTTCAGCTGTCGGCTTTAATTGCTTCTGCTACCAGTGTTTATTGAAAATGACTATACGGCTTTTCTGCTTCGAATTCGAGTTCCTCGGCGCGCAGCCATGTTGGTTCGCTATTTACCAATGAAGAGCAGAAGAAAACAAAGCTTGCATGGCTCGTGACGTATTTCATACTTTCGCCGTACATGACGACCTTGTTTTTGACGTCACTGGCACAGACTGCTTTCGAGACCATCAAACGTCGATTTTAGAACAAGCAGGACGTGAAATCGAGTGGGAAAAAAGCTGCATATTACATCTTTCTCTCTCTCTCTCTCTCTCTCTCTCTGGCTCTGGCTCTCTGTCTCTGTCTCTGTCTCTGTATCTCTGTGTGTGTCTGTCTCTGTGTGTCTGTGTGTGTGTGTCTCTCTCTCTCTCTCTCTCTCTTTTCTCTCTCTCTCTTCTCTCTCTCTTTCCCCTCTCTCTCTCTCTCCCTCTTCTCTCTCTCTCTCTCTCTCTCTCTCTCTGTGGCTCTGGCTCTGGCTCTCTGTCTCTGTCTCCGTATCTCTCTCTGTGTCTGTCTCTCTCTGCCTCTGTCTGTTTGTCCGTCTGTCTGTTTCTGTCTGTCTGTCTGTCTGTGTCTGTCTGTCTGTCTCTCTCTCTCTGTCTCTCTGTGAAATGTCGATGTTAAACAATCAGGACGAGGAATGGGTTTTTAGAAAGCTACAGGGACAGGAAAGGACAGCTTGCGGAGCATCACCGCAGTGCAGTGGCGAGAGATGACGGGCCCAGCCTACCTATCCCTTGTTCTATGGGAGTGCCGCACAGTGCATGATGCTTTTATCGCCTTCAGCGTCCGCAAGGCAGCCCCAGACTCCGGCTGCTTCAACTTCAAGGTCCCTTGGCGAACGTCGCGATTCGATGCGACAGACAGACAGACAGACAGAGAGAGAGAGAGAGAGAGGAGACAGACAGACAGACAGACAGAGACAGAGAGAGACAGAGACAGACAGAGAGAGGGAGACGCAGGCACTCTCCACTTGTCGCTGTTGCCACAGACTCGCTCACAGAGACTGTTGGTTGGTTGAAGTGTTGCATGCTTTACGTCCACAGAAACCGTAGGTTTAATAGGGACGGGAGCCCAGGACGTCTACCTCCACAGAGATTGTATAAGGCATTTTTAGATCTTATGACACGAGCTGGCAGAATGTTTAATATTTCATATGTTCTGACAGCTCCTCTCAAACGTCTTCCGAATATAACTAGTCGGGTATTATAATCGCGTTGCTGCCGGCAACGCCTGTAGCGCTTCCTTGTTCTATGGGAGTGTCATAATTGGTTCAGTTTGCAAGCGTTGTGCTTCAGCTTATGTAAAACTCGCTGAGTGAACGCTCGGATATGGTGGGTTTGCGTCAGCCTCTTTTTACACTGAAGTGTCTGGTTCAAAGACCAAATGTATGTGTTGGTTAAGCTTCTGTAAAACTCTTCAGCTCTTGTGAAATTCCCCGTAATCCCGCAATCGTCCGATGTAATATGTTTTGTGTGTAGCGTCAGTTCTCGTGGTCAGTTTTCAACCTAATAAATAGCGTAGTTTTGAACCTTTTATGTGTTCGGATCCTATTGTACAACGCTAGCAGTCATTCTTGTTTCAGTTCTCAGCCTGTTTCGACGTTGAGATTGTGTGTGTTTTGTCAGGCCTGCACGATTTAACGACCAGATTGTATGTGTTTTTGTCAGGCCTCTACGATCATAGTGTATGTGTTGTGTCAGACCTCAACGATCATAGTGTATGTGTTGTGTCAGACCTCAACGATCACAATGTATGTGCTGTGTCAGACTTCAACGATCATAGTGTGTGTGTTGTATCAGACCTCGACGATCATAGTGTATGTGTTGTGTTGCAGCAGCAGCAGCAGCAGAAGAAGACTGATTCCACATCCTAAAAATTAATGTCAACAGATAAGGGAGCAATACTGCGTTGTGCCTTGCGTGGACGATTGTGAACCATCAGTACAAGCCTGTAAATAGAGGGCGAACAATCCAAGGAAGCGACAGCTTCGAGGAACGTGAGAAAGATAGCCCTGAGTGAAATATGTAACGCGCAGCAATAATAATACCCACATCCAAACTCCTAGCACTGGTTTACGACATCCTTCCTGCGACCACTGCCATAATTGGTTGCGCCATAGGTTTCCGAAAATGTCCGCTAACGGGCAGTTTTTCGTTGGTGGCCAAATGGCAGTAAGTGTGTAACAGACAGCTCAGATTGTATCAAGCGTCTCTTTAATAACCGTCCACATTGCTTACGCCATCACAAATAAAACCAGAATTGTTTGAATCGAGGCGGAGCTGCTGCTTCTTTCTTCTTCTTCTTCTTCTTCTTCTCGTCCTCCTCGTCCTTCTTCTTCTTCTTCTTCTTCTTCGCCCTGATATAACCGCACTGGTTGACTGGGCGTAAAACACCAGTTTACTTACTTACTTACTCTTCTTCTCCTCCTCCTCCTCCTCCTTCTTGTTGTTGTTCTTCTTCTTCGCTCTAATATAACCGCACTGGTTGACTGGGCGTAAAACACTAACTGACTTTGACTTTTCTTCTTCTTCTTCTTCTTCTTCTTCTGCTTCTCCTCCTCCTCCTCCTCTTCCTCCTCCTCGTCGTCGTCGTCGTCCTCCTCCTCCTCCTCCTCTTTCTTCTTCTTCTTCTTCTTCTTCTTTTATATTTTATCCGGGGCCTTCTTCTTCTTCTTCTTCTCCTTCTTAATTTTTGTATTTTTTATCCGGGGCGGACGGGCCTCATATTTACGTGCATGCTTCGACGCTACGTTACTTTCGCAGTCTTGTTAGTACCCAAACCTTTCGGATGAGGCTGACAGCGTCGGTAAACACACGCGCGGAGATAAAGGGTGCCCCTTATAACAGAGGCGTAACCAATTCTGGCAGAGCGTGGAGGAAGGTGCCGGAAAGCGGCAAAGCTTGGAATGTGACCCGCTCCGTGCTGAAATGTCCGTCCCTCCCTTTCAGGGTACGGCAGCACCGGTTGACATCAGTGTTTGCAAACCCGGGGAGCATATTACTTTGATTCACGTCTCCCATAAAACTGGCCGTGCAGTTTATCATCCTGGGCGGGTGTTCCTTCTGGCAGAGAATCGAGTGTGCCGTCCTTCATTCGTTGTTCGTTTACTCCTCTTGGAAATCGCCTCCATAAACAATTCTCGCCCCTTTTCCCGATTATGGCAGAGATGATCTGCGTGGACAGAGTCATCTCGTTAATTTCGCCGGTGCCTTGTTGCTTCACTGAGGCTTGTAAGGGTGCAGGTCGTCGGGGAGAGCAGCTTGTTCTTCGTCTTCTTCTCCTCCTTCTCCTCCTATTCCTCCTCCTTCTCCTCCTCCTCCTGTTCCTCCTCCTTCTCCTCCTTCTCCTCCTATTCCTCCTCCTTCTCCTCCTCCTCCTCCTCCTCCTCCTCCTCCTACTCCTCCTCCTTTATTTTCTGCTATTTCTCCTCCTTCGTTGTCTCTTCCTTTTCCTCTTCCTTCTCCTCCTCCTCTTTTTCTGTCTTCTTCTCCTCCTCCAATTCCTCCTCCTCCTTTTTTTCATCCTCCTCTTGTTCCTTCTTCTTCTCCTCCTCCTCCATTTCCTCTTTCTTCTTCTTCTTCTTCTAATTCTTCTTCCTTCTCCTCCTGCTCGCGCGAGGTGTTCAAGTTCAGTTACGTTCAAGATGATATTTATGCGCTTGGAAAAGCCAGTATATATATATATATACGCATGCGCTCCGCTCCGTCTCTCAGAGATGTTCCCAACGTTGCCTCTGAAAACGGTTCCAAGCTGCTCACGGTCTGCATCAGAACGTTGTCCGTGTTTTCGGGCCGCTACAAAGGCGGGGCCCGATGACATAGAAACATGTTGGTGGAGGTCTGCACAGGCAGGGATACGATAGCTCAGTGATAGCGCGCCAGGCTCATGACCGAATGGTCGCGGGTTCGAGTCCCGGCAGAAGCGGCGGGTGAATTTTCGTCTCCAGTGTCAACTTTCTGTGCTGACTCTTATTTCGGTATCTGTTCCAATGCCGTGTTAATCACCACACTAGCACGTAAAAGATCCCGGCCATTCTGCCAAAAGTGCAGGTGGCTGGTTACGGCTAAGCATACAGTCATGCACCCTACTTATGTGGCTTCGAATGAAGCGACACCGTTAACTGGCACACAGTTGTATGGTGTACACAGAACGTGCGCCGAGGCGGTAGCAGTTTCACGTTGCAACCAAATAGCGCAGTAAGCACACCACGTGGGTGGATAATAATAATTTATATATATATAAGGCGCTATAAAATGAGAGTTCAGGAGCTGTTTGAAAGTCGAGGTGGCCGTACTGGGCTTTCCGTCCTAACGAGCCTTGTGGTTTCCGTGGACGTAAAGCAATATTGAACCATGCTCACGCATTGGTCTCAGCTTTTCCCTAAAATGTCAGCCGACATCCGAGGACATTAAGCAACACCACAGCAGCAGTGATAGTCACTCATTCAGAATCACATGCAACTTGATCACAGCGAGTCTGCTCGAGAGAGAGAGCAGAGAATAGCGCTATGTAAAAGCGATCAGTGATTACAAGTCTGCATTGCCCATCGCGTTGGACGTGATCTGAAGAGGGTGGAGGCACAGGCAAGCTCCAAGCACCGGTTTACGACGTCCTTCCTCCAACCACTGCCAATGATTAACTGATTACGCCATAGGTCTTCGAAAACTGTCAGCTAACGAACAGGTTTTGTTTGGTACTCACAGAAATTCGAATGATATTAGGCATTTCCTTTATAACCGCCCACGTTGCTTTCGCCAGCATAAATAAAACCAAAAATGGTTTGAATCGAAACGGAACACTTTTTCTACTCGTGGCGGACACGCCGCATGTTTACGTGCGTGCTTTATAGACGCCATGCATGTTGCTTCCCAGTACCCAAACCCATCGAAGGGCGCTGACAGTGTCTGCATGTGGACAGCTGCGCGGAGATAAAGAGTGCCCCCTTCAGTGGCGTAACTAGTTCTGGCAGAGTTTGGAGGAAGGTGCCGGAAAGCGATACTCGGAGTGTGAGGCATCGGCTGACTCCGCTGTTAGGCTTGTTTAACGCCGAGCTATCTCCGGAGAGGTTCGCCCTAATATAACCGTCATGGTTGGCTGACTGAGCGTTAAAAACCAATTTCTTTCACCCTTCCTTCCGGAGAGATACTGGTGGGGACCGAGATCCCAGGAGGTGTGTGTGTGTGTGTGGTGTGGATGGGTGGTGGTGGGGGGGGGGGGGGGGGGGACTGTACCTAAGGCTACTCTGTCACCATCAGGAGTGATTATAACTATTTATCGTGAGACTAAGTGCTGTTGCTACATATATATTCACACACAGTCATACGCCCCCCGCCCCCCCCCAAAAAAAAGGAGAGAGAGAGAGAGAGAAAAGAAGCACTTTGATGTACATGGAATAATTCACGAAAGTGAAACTTGGTTAACGCCATATTCATACACGCCCCCCTCCTTCCCCACAGACACACACGCACTAACACACACACACACACACACACACACACACACACACACACACACACACACACACACACACACGCGCGCGCCGCGCGCGCGCGCGCACATGCACGCACGCATGCACGCACGCATGCACGCACACACGCACGCACGCACGCACGCACGCGCACGCACGCACGCACGCACAGACACGCACTAACACACACGCACACACACGGACACACACACACTAACACAAACACATACACACACACACACACACATACACACACAGTGCACTGACATCCGTATGTTCAAGCAAATGAACTGATACAACTGTGCAGCGATGAGAGTCATTTTGGTGCTGTGTTCTTCGTGAGGGGCAAAAGTCTCAAGGCGGTGTCCATCACGAACAACAACCTTTGAAGAGACAGGAGCCGAGCAGGGAGAAGAGGGAGTTGGGGGGGGGGGGGGGGGGGAGGGGTAGGAGGGTTGGCAACTGAACCCACGTCGTTCGCTAACAGGTCGTTCGTTCGTTTGTTCATTCGTTCCACTCTAATACTGTTCTGGGCAAGAATCCTAAGCCTAGATCACGTACGTGGTACCTGCAGCCATGTCACAACTACATACAGCGCTGTAACCACTTCGGTGGGTAGTCAGAACGCGCCGTGTAAATCTATATCAGAGTCGCTCGCATACGACTATAGCGCAATGGGTCTGCTCGGAAGCAGAGAACAGCGCTCTAATAGTTGCCATTGTGAAGCGGTTAGCGCTCATCTCGAGATTAGACGATCAACAAAATAATGTCCATAATATATAAAATAAAATAAACGATTTAGGTCTGTTGGGAAAGTCAGCAGTCGTCGATAGCTCTTAAGTGTTCTCTTCTGACGCTTTCCTGATGGAGTGCTGTAGCGCACGCATGCTTGAATCTTTTACGAGTACTTAATAGTATGTACAGTGTTAAGTCTCTCTGCAGTCATGAAATATGCAGTTTAATGAGCCTTTTCTGACTAAGGTAAGTGACATACGGTTACTAACTACGGCTCTCTCTCTCTCTCTCTCTCTCTCTCTCTCTCTCTCTCTCTCCTCTCTCTCTCTCTCTCTCTCTCTCTCTCTCTCTGTATGTTTATGACAATCAATGAACTCTTCAAGAGTTATCGTTTGTGGATCCCTATTGTCTGGTGACTCTCAACCCTATTCCCCATCTACACACGCACACAACCACACACACACACACACACACACACACACACACACACACACACACACACACACACACACACACACACACACACACACACACACACACACACACACACACACACACACACACACACACACACACACACACACACACTACCACCACCACCTCCACAACCACTACCACCCCCAATACCGCCTACGAAAACAGCAAACAGGCTCACCACCAGTCAACTGTCTGTCTTAACGCAGAATGAACTTCATCTTTGATGAGACAATAGCATTGGGCATATGCTTCGTCCTCGTTGAAAACGTTTTGCCGCAAATTTATTAAAGGTGTTATTTAAACGTGCGTCTCTTGAAAGCATTTGTCTTTTCCAACACACAAGGGAGTTAATTAGCGCTCGAAAGACGTCACACAAGTACAACAACGAAGACCTGAGTCGCCTGCGGTAACTCTCACGTGGCATGCGTGTATGAGGTACATAAACTCCACCAGAAGCACGTCTTACCCCCCCCCCCTCCCCCCCTTCTACAGCAGAAAACAGTTCTCAGCGGAATGTGTACATCCACATGAGGTCGTTGTTGACTATCGTGTTTGACCTGAGTAGACCTATGGCTGTCTTAATCCGTCTCGATCTGGTTTTAAAGCAGCCTAGCGTTTGACGCCCTTCTACTACTAGCTATCACCTAAACGGTTGGTTGACTGCATGGGTATGAAAATCAAGCTCATAGGAATCTGATCGCAGGCAAAGCTGATAATTACCCCTACGTCGACCCGGCGGCAGCTCGTCGTCCAGCTGGTCAAATTAACGAACAAGGTCACACAAGGTTAATGTCTCTCGATCATCCCCTCGGTACCGAACTCTGCTTGACCTGCCAGGTAGCACTGAGTCCTTGAACCCCGTCTCGCAACGTCTACAGCACGAGGACCTGGAGGGTCCCTGTAACAGTTCCCTTGCACAGAAATCACAGGGCTTGAGTCACGTACGAGTCGAACAGCTAGGCTTCGCCTATCACCCGGTTTTTGTGCGGGTCTAGCGAAGCCGGCTTTGATTTCTTCCATCGATAATTTAGCGACGTCACCGCTTCCTTGTCACATTGCATTAATCTTGCGCCTTTTGGATGTCTGAAGAACTCGTTACACTTCCAGTCTACGGGAACTCCTCACCACCAGTCGTGAATCTCTACATTCAGCTGGTTAGTCGCAAAGAAAAAGGAAGGGGAAAAAAGGAGAGGAATAAAAGGGGGAAAATCCATTGTGTGTGGTCTTAACAGGAACGATGATTGATCATTTCCTGGTGAACGCTTCATTTCGAGACAATAATGATCATAACAATAAATAGTAAAGGGAAATTAGAAATGGGACTGAAAGGAAATGACCGAGCAGAATGAGAGACTGGCGGGCAAAGCAACCCTCACAGGTGGCTTGCTTCTCGGCAGATCTGAAGTGTTGAGGAGCTTGAGACATTACCTGCGGGTACAAAGCCAGGGACATTACACCTTCGATCGCCTGGAGGGGAGAGGCGTGAAAAGAGGAAGCGCTTTGACAGTTTTCCGTGAAGGGACGAGAGAGGGTCATCGTCAATCAGACGAAGACCGGAACAGTTTCAAAGGCAACATTGGGGAAACTTCTGAGAGACGGGGTGGAACGCATATGGGCTTTTCCGAGCGCATAGATACCATCTTGAACTGAACTGAACTGAACTGAACTGAACTAAATGGTAATAATGAAATAGTTCTAAAACGGCAACGTCTAAAAATAAAAATAAATTAAGCATTCTCCTGACTTCAGCAACGCCGGTCAAATGGGTTAGACATGCCCACTCTGTGGACGGGGCCGGGTTCGTGCGGGACAGATTTGTCACCGGATCTTCTATAGTGTCGTGTTGACACTGCTAAGCCTCCGCGAGGCAAGTGTTGGGGATCTTTCCCCTCCGCTTGTCAATCAATACAGCTCTGGAATAACCCTCGCTTCCTTTCTTCTGCTTCTTCACACACACACACACACACACACACACACACACACACACACACACACACACACACACACACACCACATACACACACACACGCACGCATGCACGCATGCACACCACGCACGCACGCACTCACGCACGCACGCACGCACGCACGCGCGCGCGCGCACTCACACGCACACATACACAAACACGTTCTCTCTCTCAGTCTCTCTCCCCCCCCCCCCCTCTCTCTCTATCTCTGTCTCTGTGTCTGTCTTCCTGCCTCTCTGTCTCTGTCTCTGTCCCTCTGTCTCTGTCCCTCTGTCTCTGTCCCTCTGTCTCTGTCTGTCTGTCTGTCTGTCTGTCTGTCTGTCTGTCTGTCTCTGTCTGTCTGTCTGTCTGTCTCTCTGTCTCTGTCTCTGTCTCTGTCTCTGTCTCTCTCTCTCTCTCTCTCTCTCTCTCTCTCTCTCTCTCTCTCTCTCCTTCGGCAAATGTTGCGTCCGGTATCAATCAGCATAAAATAATTCTGTGGCGTCAGTTTCAAGATGGCAGTGCCGAAGGAACTAACTTCCGTATCAACAAATTCCGAGCTGATGCCGTAAACGTGCCATCATAAATTGCGAGGACCTTTTGTTTTTCGTTTTTATTTTCCTTTTTCGTGTGTGTGTGTGTGTGTGTGTGTGTGTGTGCGTGCGTGCGTGCGTGCGTGCGTGCGTGCGTGCGTGCGTGCGTGCGTGCGTGCCTCTGTGTGTGTGTGTGTGTGTGTGTGTGTGTGTGCGTGCGTGCGTGCGTGCGCGCGCGCGCGCGCGCGCGTGCTTTATTTACAGCAAATACATTTCGCTCCCGGAAACCTCTGAGATAGGTATTTCGATCCCGGAAATGTCTAAAATAGACACAGCCAGCGTTTTGCTTAAAGAATCTCGCCCTCCCGATTTCAGCGTAGCGGATTGTTCCCGTGTGTTGCTGTGTAATAGCGACTAGCGGCACAAATAAGGACGATGCCGAACAACACTCTTTCACACTCCTCGGCTTTGTCGTTGAGCTAAACGACGAACACAAACTGACTGACCGCTTGATTTGGCCAGGTAGCTCCTCCCACTTAGACACACGCGGACTAAAGAACATCTCCTCGGTTCGAACTCACGCTCCGAATTTCACAGACCCCAGGCGTTCGGTGACTGTTTCGAAAACAAAACAGCACGCGTTCACGTGATTTGCTTTTGTTACAAGGGTACTTGGACAGCCCGCGGGCTTGTCTAAGACGTGTTTGTACGCAGGCGTCAACATCAGCAACTAATCGCATCAGGAAATATGCAACTACAGATACAACTGCTGAAAGCAGGCGGATGGAAACCATGATGCGGCGACGAAATAAATAACTCGACAAACGAAGGGAGCTTTTGTTCTCTCAGATCTACGCTACACGAACACAACGTACGGTAGATCTCACCTGCCATGCGAGCAAATCCAAGGTCTGTAAACTCCGCCAAAGTACACGATTAAACACACGGTGCATACTTATAAACACCTCCAAATGTAGACTACATGGGTAAATACAAGGTACCTAAAATCCCAAACAGATGTGCACGAGAAAAATACAAGCTACATACACTCCTCCACGTGTACACGAGTAAAACGCATGCTACATAAACTTCTCCAAATGTATACGAGTGCATACACTCCACCAGCGTTACAACCTCCTTTTATGAAATAAATGGCGAAGTAACGGTTGCGTCGCATGAGGCCGTGCCAAACAAAAAGACGTTACAACCGAGAGAATCAACACACAAGGGAGTTAATTAGCGCTCGAAAGACGTCACACAAACACAGCAACAAAGACCCGAGTCGCAATACGGTAACTCTCGTCTGGCATACGCGTGAATGCAATTAAAGGTACATAAAACCCACCAGGGGTACGTTCTCAATCGTATTCATCATTGCAACCGAAGGGTAGCCTACTGTTCTGATCATTCCTACACGGTTTGGCGCCAGCAACTTTGCATATCCCAACAGCTAAGTGGTAGTTTAACCCCAGTCTATACTTACTTTGTAGCTCGTGTATACCTTGCATACATACCCAAAAAAAAAACACCACAAGAGGCAGAGGTGCATGAGACAATGCGTTCAGGAGCTGTGTGAGAGTCGAGGTGGCCGTTCTGGGCTGTCCGTCCCAACGAGCCTTCTGGTTTCCGTGGACGTAAATTAGCTATATTGAACCATGCTTCGGCATTGCTCTCAGCTTGTCCCTAATATGTCAACTGACATCTGAGGACATTAAGCAACACTACCTACCTACCTAGACAATGTGAGACAGAATACGCATGGATATGCATGCAGAGGTGACATGTAAAAGGTTAGGTAAAACTTTACGTGCATGTAATTACAACACAACGTTCCGTACCTACATTATAAACTCAATATCAAACACATTCACAAAGCAGGCCTATACGACTATAATAAGCAGATAGGTGCATGAGCCAGATTTCTGTGAAATATCTCTCTTTAAGAGTGGAAAACGACAGATCTT
>JABMCL010000733.1:862500-885000 GCA_018857735.1 Alviniconcha marisindica | reverse complement strand
AAGACAACAGGCTTAAATTAGAGGCACGGGACTTAGGGTACAAATGTCAAGGGGGCTGGATCGTGACTAGCTTCCGTCGCCATCTGGCGGCGACGTTGACAAGAACCTCAGCAGGAAACGTCGAGCTTCGGGCGTTAACCCCCCTTGCCACTCGGTTGAGGTTCTGTCTGTCTTGTTGGTCATCTAGCCTTGTGGTCTAGCGTCTTCTTCTTCTTCTTTTTCTTCTTCTTCTTCTTCTTCTTCTTCTTCTTCTTCTCATCTCCATCTTCTTCTTCTTCTCTCTCTTCTTCTTCTTCTTCTCTAAAAACCTACTTACTTATTTATTTACTTTCTTCTTCTTCTTCTTCTTCTTCTTCTTCTTCTTCTTCTAAAACCCTACTTACTTACTTATTTACTTTCTTCTTCTTCTTCTTCTTTTTCTGTATTGTGGCGGTGATGTTTGTGTTTGCATGCTAACGTCGTTTCTTCATGGATTTATTTTTCTTTGTTTGTTTACGTTTCCTTGAAGCCAGCCAGGACTGCGTTTGTGGGTTCTGGATATATCTAACTTCTTGTTGTCCTCTCTCTAATTCCGATGTTTCTGCACACTTGCAGGAACTCTGTGAAACTGCATTAATCAATTACTTATTCGTGCTTATAATATCTCTTTGTGGTATTGTCGTGTTTATCTGTGTCTGTAGCATAACATGTTAGATAGGTCCAAATGGACCTAACGCTACTATCCTTCCGTATTAAAGTTTTGTCTGTCTGTTTGTGTCTGTCCTGTCTGCCTGCCTGCCTGCCTGCCTGCCTGCCTGCCTGCCTGTCTCTCTCTCTCTCTCTCTCTCTCTCTCTCTCTCTCTCTCTCTCTCTCTCTCTCTCTCTCTCTCTCTCTCTCTCTCTCTCTCTCCCTCCCTCCTCTCTCTCTCTCTCTCTCTCCCCCCCTCTCTCTCTCTGTGGTGTATGCATTATCCGTATCTTGTACTGTGTGTTGTGTGTGTGTTGTTGTGTGTGTGTGTGTGTGTGGTGTGTGTGACAGATGGAGAGAGAGAGAGAGAGAGAGAGATCGTATGGTTGCATGGCTTGGTTGGTTGGGTGCATTTTCTTTGCTAGTTTGCTGGTGTGTTTTGTTTTGTTGGTATTGATGCTTGATGATCCTTCTTTGCGTGTGTGTTGGAGACAGTTCAATACGTTTTGCCTCCCGTCATTGTTTTGGGGGTCTTGTTGCAGCTGCTGTTGTTTGGAGGGAATGTTTGTTCGTGAATTTTGTTGTAGTTTTTTTGGAGCTTTTCTTTGGGGTAGCTAAAAAAAATATTTAAAAAAAGGGGGGGGGGGGGGGGATTAAAGTGTACCAAAGGTCCGATTTTGTGATGTTGCATGCAGCCAAACCGCTTTTTACGAAGCTATCCTTTGCTTGACTCAGCCATTGTGTGAGAGAGCTGGACCCATGCCGACAATCAGCTTCGATGGATTGCGCTATACAAAAGTTATCTATTATTATCATCGTTTTATTATTATAGAACCAGAACCGTGTCACGATTTTGTGACGTTGCATGCAGCCAAACCGCTTTTTACGAAGCTATTCCTTTGCTTGACTCAGCCATTGTGTGAGAGAGCTGGACCCATGCCGACAATCAGCTTCGATGGATTGCGCTGTACAAAAGTTATCTATTATTATCATCGTTTTATTATTATAGAATGTGAGGACGACCAGGTGCCTTGGTAAGCATGAAACTTAACGTCCATAGGAACCACAAGGTTTATTAGGGACGGGGAGAAGGGGGGGGGGGAAGGGGGTATAGTGATGGGGGAAGAGGGAGATTATATTATTCCTATCGCTACACTGTCACCACCAGAATGACTCCTGCATCAAGTTAAGGCCGGCAGCGATGAGAGCCATTTTAATGTTGTATTAACTGTAAGGGACAAAGTCATAAGACAGTGTCCACAAACCACAAGCTTTGAAGAGAAAGGAGAGCCGAAGCGGATTCGAACCGAGGTCCCTCTGCTTACCAGCCTAACGCCTTGCCGCTAGGCCAAACCGGTTCACAGAGGGGCTTGTTGATCGAGGAGGTATACATACAGGGATCGTTATGAAGAGAGGTGAGCTCTCAGGGACATCAAGAAGAGAGAAAGGCGTTTGACGGGCTGCATGAGCATACCAGATACACTTATTATTACATCAGTGTGGAAAAAAATGCCACCACCGCTTGCTTGGGAAAATAACTTTTTACAGTGAAAAGCACTTAAAACCGGATGTCAGGTTCCTCCACAGGGCATTAACTGGGGCGGGACGTAACTGAAACAGCCGTCGACATGCTGCTGCAACAGCCACACCAGAGAGAGAGAGCGAGAGAGAGATCGAGGCTCCTGTTGCATCCAGTCAGTCAGCCGCGACTCTCTGTGAGAAAGATGGGAGCTAGATCCTATCTTTGACCTGGCGAAAGCTATCGCTAGCCGTTCGAAGATCGCTTTGCTAGATGCTGCCACGTGTGTCAGAGTGTGTTGTCATGGCGAACTCAGAATTCGTGATGTATTTCAGATGTACATGTAGTCTGGCTAAAGTGGCTTGATTGTGTGAATCTGGAGAGAGAGAGAGAGAGAGAGAGAGAGAGAGAGAGAGAGAGAGACAGAGACAGAGACAGAGACAGAGAGACAGAGACAGACAGACAGGCAGGCAGGCAGAAAGACAGACAAACAGACAGACAGACAAAAACAATCTAAACAAAGTTGTTAGCTAGCGTTCTCACACAAGATTCAAACACACAAAAGATTAATAACAAAAACAACAAACACACACGTGCACACACACACACACACACACACACACACACACACACACACACACACACACACACACACACACACACACACACACACACACACACAGATTTTACCAAGACAAAACATACGCAAATTTTCGCGGAAAACCTTTTTTTCTCTCTCCACTGAGCAGACTGACAGCTAAACGATGATAGATGACAAATAAAAGTTGTCTGCTTATCCAGTTTCCGTTATTGGTGCTTGCGTGCACGCCCCAGACACTCCAGCACCATTAATCGAAACAGGATAAGCAGACAATCTTCATTATTTTGTCGTTTGTCATCGACTACCTGTCAGTCTATTGCATGGAATAAAGGGGGTTTACACGGGGAATGGTCAGCACAATACTGCGGTGTACGACACTGCGGCGTTTCTCTGTTTGTCAAGAGTCAAAGCAAAATATTAAAACAGCATACCCATCATAGTGTGTGTGTGTGTGTGTGTGTGTGTGTGTGTGTGTGTGTGTGTGTGTGGTGTGTGTGTGTGTGTGCGTGAGTGTGTGTGCCCGCGCGCGCGCGTGTGCTTATGAGGAGGTGAGTGTGAGTGTGTAGGAGTCTGTGTGTAATCATATAGTAGGTGGCTGTGTGTGAAACGCTTTAGTGTTGATGTATGTATTTACAGTATTATTTTGTGCTTTTCTGATTGTCATGACAGTATTATTGCTTTTCTGATTGTCATGTTGATATTAATATATGCATTATTTTATAGCACTTGTGATTATTTCAGTGTGTGTGAAATGCTTTAATTCGAAGTACGAATTTGCTTCTTCTTCACTTTTTTTTTTTTTTTTTAAATTTGGTTTCAACCTGGCTTTTTTGTCAATTTGATATTGATGTATGCTTTTATAGTACTTGTACCCTTTTGATTGTCAAGCGGATCTTGATGTTGATAATGTACAGCGCCGCGAGCTTGTAAATGTTTACGGGGTATAGCGCTATATAAGAGTCATTATTATTATTATTATCAACCGTTCGAGCTCTCCATAGTAAATTAGTTACTTGATGCTTTGAGCCCAGTCAACCACATAGGGTTATATCAAGGCTAAGCTCTCCATTGTGATGTTCCTGGTGCAGTTATAAATTTGATGACTACACACGTATAATTAGAGTATGTAAGAAGAAGAAGAAGAAGAAGAAGAAGAAGAAGAAGCCCAAACCTAGAATCAACAAACAAGGGAGTTAATTAGCGCTCGAAATACGCAACACAAAGACAACAACAAAGACCCGAGTGGCCTACGGTAACTCTCACCTGGCATCCGTGTAAATACAAGGTACATAAACTCCGCCAAAGGTATATCCTCAAGACAACAACAACAACAAACCTAGAGTTAAACATTAGCCCTAACGTCTTTTGTGACATCACAGAGAAGAAAGAGTTCCTCTTAGTGCACCAAAGTAAACAACGACGCCCCGGCCGTGAATGAGCGAATGATTCCCCCCTGCCCCCCCCCCCCCCCCCCCCCCCCCCACCCCCACCCCCACCCCCTCCATCCCTCCCCCCAAAACAACAACAACAACAACAGTTCCCATCTTCAATGTTGGAGAACAGAAAATCTAATAAAACTAATGGTGACTTGAAAGAAACGAGATATTCTTCCCTCGGCGTCTGGAAACGTGCGAGAGTGCGCAAAGAGAAAACGGCGATGTGGAAAGAACACTAAATGGGTTTATGGAACGCCATGAGAGGTGTTCGAAATTGGCTGGATCACGTGACCAGAGGCCTCTAATGTACGGCAGGCCGGTGGTGCCAGACAGACCGGAAGCCAGGCCATCCCCACGACTGCGCGCGCATCATCACTCAGCTAGACAGGTCGTGATCTGATTTTGCCTTTGAGAATTATCACCCCTTGAAGGTTTCAGCTGCCAACAGTGGTCTTCCTTTGATGTTCTCAAAGCATCCCCATCTATGCGTCCTTTTCCAGTCCTTTGACACGACTTTCTCACTGTTTCAGGGCGTATATATAGTCTCCCTTTCAGGGTCTCACCTCCTCCCATGCCCACCCCCAAACCTCCACCCTACCTCCCTTTCCTACCCCAACACCATCACTCCTTGAACCGTACATGCCGAATTTGTGGCCATCCACTTGTGACAATTACGGTTATTGTCTGCGAAGGTCCGGACTGCAGGCATCCAGAAGAGCCGAGACAGAGATGGAAACGGACTCTGACTAAAAACAGGATGATGGACTGGGTCCGCGAGAAGCCGTAGTGAGTGCTCTAAATTATGACACGTAAATCCCTGAGTTTCCATCACTCGCCGTATTTCTCTCTCTCCCGGCTCCGCTATCAGCTTACCCCTTCTCTCCTCCAAACTGCCTCCCGCCCCCCCACCCCCCCACCCCCACACCCCCACCTCCCCACTCCCACCCCACCACCCACCCACCCGTCCCGTACACGCACTTACACCAACCACCCTGACTCGCTCCATCCTTTCGCGATTCCTCCTTGTATCCTGTAATTGAGTATCATCCCAGTTGGACATCAATCCGCACCATGGTGACATATTAATCGATGTTTCTCCATTCAGCATAATCTGTTCAGGCTTACATCGTTCGCTGTGATATAGAGAGTTAAGTTGATTTTTATGTCGAATGCCGGGTGAATGGGCCCTCAGGGTTTCAGGTTTACGCCGTCAAAATGATATGAAGTCTGTGAGTGGTGGTCCAGTCAGCTATCTCTGTCTCTCTCGGTGTCTCTGTCTATCTTTCTGTCTAGCTGTGCATCTGTCTGTCTGGCTGTTTTTCTCTGTGTCTATGTCTGTTTGTCTCTGTCTGTTTGTCTCTGTCTATCTTTCTGTCTCTCTGTCTTTCTGTCTCTCTCCGTCTCTGTCTGTCTGTCTCTCTGTCTGTCTCTCTGTCTGTCTCTCTGTCTCTGTCTCCCTCTCTCGGTGTCTCTCTGTCTCTGTCTGTTCTGTCTGTCTCTGTCTCTCTCTCTCTCTCTCTGTCTCTGTCTCTCTCTGTCTCTGTCTGTCTGTCTGTCTGTCTGTCTGTCTGTCTGTCTCTCTCTCTCTCTCTCTCTCTCTCTCTCTCTCTCTCTCTCTCTCTCTCTCTCTCTCTCTCTCTCTCTCAAGTATAGCCCTTCTGGTGCCTTTCTATGCAAGAACGTACCTCTCACTGCCAGAACTTGTCACTCGCTCAGCTATTTAAGCAAAAGTTTCGTGTACACCTTGAGGCAATTGCGTAAGATGGATTGTGGCAGAAAACTGCTAAGGGGAGAGAGAGGGGGGCATACAGACCGAGAGAGAGGGGCGGGCGGGTGGGGGTGGGGGGGGGGAGGGGGGGAGAGAGAGAGAGAGGGAGAGATTTTCGAGTGACTGGAATTGCCGTTGCAGTGAATATATCTGTAGTCATTTAAGCCTAGTTTCTATACCAATTCAATTCCGCCCAGTCCTCCTGACTTTCCGACTGCTTTAAAAAAATGTTTACTATCAGTAATAGTAGCTTATATGAATCTATGAAATATTGTACTGCCTTTCGTGCTGGTTGTATGTTTACACATGTGTCATTGAGTGACGTATGCGTTGTATGAATGTGTTCATCTGGCGCTGTGAACACGCGGACGCAGAAATTAATCCTCTTCGATTTCACCCCCTCCACCTCACCTAAGAACCCAGAGTTTCTCAGGTTCCCTCTTTAGAGCCTCAAGTCGGTCAGAATATATAGCTTCGTATTCTTTGCCTGCTGCCAGTAATTAATTGCGCCTTAGTTCTTTTTATGCAGGTTTATTCAGTCTTGAAAATAAGAAAGAAAGAAAGAAACAAACAAACAAAAACAACAAATCTTGAGGTGTTTCAGACTGGGATTTGACGATGAGCATTCTCTCGCCCTGATGTAACCGTCACAGTTGACCGGACGTTGCACGTCCAGCATCAATATATCGACCCCTGTTCCAGGTAGGACAGGGACCGGAGGCGGCACGAAAAAAGAAAGAAGGGTGGGTGGGGATGGAGGGTAATTTGAAAAGAAAGAAAGAAAGAAAGCAAGAAACAAAAAACAAAAGAAAGAAAGACTACAACCAATACCAAAAAGGGGCGTAATTTAAAAAGCTTGAGCAATGTGACCTTTACAGTTCACCGGACGTTAAACGGTTAGTATCAATATACTGAGCCCTGTTCTAGCTAGGACAACGGACGGACACGACAAGAAAGAAAACAAAAGAAGAAGGAAAGAATAAGAAAAAGAAAAAAAGAAAGAAAAAAAGAAAGAAAAAAAAAGAAAAAAGAAGAAAGAAAGACTACAACCAAAACCAAAAAGAGGCATAATTTCAAAAGCTTGAGCAATATGACCTTTACAGTTCACCGGACGTTAAACGGTTAGTATCAATATACTGAGCCCTGTTCTAGCTTGACAAAAGAAAGAGAGAAAAAAAAAGAGAGAAAGAAAAGGGGAGTACTTTTAAAAGCTTGAGCGATTTGACCTTTACAGTTCACCGGACGTTAAACGGTCAGTATCAATATACTGAGCCCTGTTCTAGCTAGGACAACGGACGGACGCAACACGAAAGAAAACAAAAGAAGAAGAAAAGAAAGAAAGAAAGACTACAACCAAAACCAAAAAGGGGTATAATTTCAAAAGCTTGAGCAATATGACCCTTACAGTTCAACGGACGTTAAACGGTCAGCATCAGTATACTGACCCCTGTTGTAGCTAGGACAACGGACGGAGGCGACACGAAAGAAAGGCAGGTGTGGGGGGGGGGGGAGAAAAAGAAGAAGAAGAAAAAGAAACACCAACAAAAAACGGGGGGGGGGGGGAGGTTACTTCTAAAGCTTGAGCGATTTGACCTTTGCAGTATACATATATCTATGAGAGAGAGAGAGGGGTGGAGGGGAGAAGGAGGGGGGGAGAGAGAGAGAGAGAGAGAGAGAGAGAGATCTTGACCGCTGTTCTAGCAAGGACAACGCCCGGAGGCGACACGGGGGAGAGAAAAAAAAAGTCCCACAAAAAAAGGAGACTTTTAAAAGCTTGAGCGACGTTATGCTTCTTTCATCGGCAGTTTACGTTTCCTAAGAACGGCGAAGTTGTTAGCCATAAAAGTGCAAGCGAGCAGTTTGTCGAGGACTCGCTCCGGCTCTTATTGCTTTAACCTCCGGATTGCTGACCCCGGACGGACTCCTTCAGCACGTGGAATCCGTTGACGTTACAAAGTTACAGTGATGTGCGAGAGCTATTTACAAGCCTGCGGACGTAATGACAATTCTTTGCTTTTGACGCAAGCAAGCCGCCATACTTAACCTGGTTGGAGTCTCCGCCATAAATGACCAAATTAATGGGATGAGGAGTTCAGAGAGCGGTTAACTGAACTCGTCACTAGAAGGGCAACGGCCGGGACTGCAACAGTGAGGAGGGAGGAAGAGGAAGACAAAATGAATGGTCTGTAGCTATGTTTTTTGTGCTTTAGCGAGGTTGATGTTACAGTGAGATAAAGAATCGCGCCATTTCCTCCCACGTGCAGAAAGGCACATTTTCGGAGCAAACAGGTTGTGGGATCTCTCTCTCTCTCTCTCTCTCTCTCTCTCTCTCTCTCTCTCTCTCTCTCTCTCTCTAACACACACACACACACATACACACACACACTCAAGCACGTACACACACACACACACACACACACACACACACACACACACACACACACACACACACACAGCCCACAACACAGCAAAATCGCACGCAGCCGCCCACACACACACACACCACACACACACACACACACACACACACACACACACACACACACACACACACACACACACACACACAGATCAATGCCTCCTGAATCACAGAACCAAAAGAGCAACCAAGTCAGTCTTTTTAACGGCAATGAGACTGCCCCCCCACACACACACACACCCCTCTCCCCCCTCCCACCCACCCATAAAACAACAAGAACAACAACAACAAAACTAAAAATATAATAAAATAAAAACTAAACCTAAATGGCCTTTGGTAGTTGTGAAATTCGTCAACAATAACGTTTGAAGCAGTAATAATTACATATTATACAATACATTGACACCTCAGCACGAGACGAAGAAGAAGAAGAACAACAACAGCAGCAGCAGCAATCCTGTTAACAGCAAAAGTAAATCAGCAAACAGCAGAGCTTGTAAGGTAGAAGGGCAAGCACGAAATCTCGGGGGGATCAGGAGCTGTGTGAGAGTCGAGGTGGCCGTCCTTAGCTCCCCGTCCCTAATAGTCCTTCTGGTCTCTGTGGACGTAAAGCACCACTGAACAACAGACCAGAACGTGTTCTGAGTTCAGGAGCTGTGTGAAAGTCGAGGTGGCCGTCCTTGGCTCCCCGTCCTTAATAGTCCTTCTGGTCTCTGTGGACGTAAAGCAACCCTGAACAACAGAACAGAACGTGTTCTGGGTTCAGGAGCTGTGTGAAAGTCGAGGTGGCCGTCCTTGGCTCCCCGACCCTAATAGTCCTTCTGGTCTCTGTGGACGTAAAGCAACACTGAACAACAGAACAGAACGTGTTCTGAGTTCAGGAGCTGTGAGAAAGTCGAGGTGACGTGGACGTCCTGGACTCCCCGTCCCTAATAGTCCTTCTGGTCTCTGTGGACGTAAAGCAACACTGAACAACAGAACAGAACGTGTTCTGAGTTCAGGAGCTGTGAGAAAGTCGAGGTGACGTGGACGTCCTGGACTCCTCGACCCTAATAGTCCTTCTGGTCTCTGTGGACGTAAAGCAACACTGAACAACAGAACAGAACGTGTTCTGAGTTCAGGAGCTGTGTGAGAGTCGAGGTGGCCGTCCTTGGACTCCTCGACCCTAATAGTCCTTCTGGTCTCTGTGGACGTAAAGCAACGCTGAACAACAGAAAAAGAAAAACGTGTTCAGAGCTCAGGAGCTGTGTGGGATTGGAGATGGCCGTCCTTGGCTCCGCGTCCTTTATAGTCCTTCTGGTCACTGTGGACGTAAAGCAACACTGAACTACAGAAAGAAAAAAGAAAAACGTGTTCAGAGCTCTGAAGCCGCGTGAAATTCGAGGTGGCTGTCCTTGGCTCCCCGTCCCTGAAAGCCATTCTGGTCTCGGTGGACGTAAAGCAATACTGAACTTGAACAAAAGAAAGCAAATGGCCAGGTAGAAGGGCAGAGCAAAACTGACGCAAGAGACGAAGATGAAAGGGGAGAAAACCGGAAGCTTGTTTTATCCTGCTCGTGATAGATGGGGCCTGAGTCGATGAAAACCGTCTACTGTATAATCATATCCTCCCAGGGAGTCAGACATCAGTCCTCCCGCAGACCTCCCCTTAAAGCGGCCGACAAATGATTAATTTAGATAAAAAGTTAAATATGTTCTAGGGCAAAATGTCTCCAGTCATTGAGATCGAAAGTCCCACCCCCTCTCCCACCCCCACACCCCCCCGAGCGCCCCCGCCCACTTCCTGCCCCTCCCCCTTCTAATACTTCACTTGAGTTTACCCCAACGAAATGGAAAAAGAAAAAGAAAAAAGTAGAGGAAGAAGAGAGAGAGAGAGAGAGAGAGAGAGAGAGAGAGAGAGAGAGAGAGAGAGAGAGAGAGAGAACGGTTTATTGATCTAAGCCATCTGCCCGTGTCAAATTGGGAGCAATTTGGAAATCAAGGTATTACAAGGATACACAAAATCAATATTTATCCATACACATATTAACAATAACAAAGCCAACACACACACACACACACGCACGCACGCACGCACGCACGCACGCACGCACGCACGCACGCACGCACGCACGCACGCACGCACACACACACACACACACACACACACACACATGTACACACAGAGAGAGAGCGAGAGAGAGAGAGAGCGTGGCTGGGTGCGGTAGAAAATATTGACCAAACGCTGTTTTCAAAGGCGAAAAGGGGAGACTCCACCTGGAAAGTACAGATGGGCGGAACCTAGATGGAAGGCTTAGGAATAATAAGACATTGGAGTGGGAAGTCCGCACTGCTATTTTGACTCCCCTTTCATTAGTTGTGATTGAAGTACAGTAGCTAGGGCACGCTGTTGTCAGGGCTGCTTGTACTGCATCATGGCTGACTTTGGTCGGCTCTTCCACCGATTAATTTGATTTCTCCATGGTGTTTGTGTAGTTACTTCTTCTCTGTCTCTCTGTCTCTGTCTCTCTCTGTCTCTCTCTGTCTGTCTGTCTGTCTGTCTGTCTGTCTCTTCTCTCTCTCTCTCTCTCTCTCTCTCTCTCTCTCTCTCTCTCTCCCCCCCCCCCCCCTCTCTCTCGGATGGCTGTGGCGAAACGTACTTAAAGAACCGAAATCCCTACATCGAAGTGCAGGCAAATTAATCCTTCCTGATCCATCCCTATCTGCAGAGCAAAAGATGAATGCACTTGGAATTTTAAACCTACCGCAACTGCTCGCTTACAATAAAGGAATATTTATGCATACAGTTCTTAATAATAATTCCCCAAATTACCTGGTACAACTCTTTCTTAGTCACCAGTCTCACTACCCTAACTCGTAGAATAACCTCTACGTGCCAAGGCCAAGGCTTGACTTATTTAAAACTAGCTGGAACTCTCTGCCTCAAAATATAAAATCATGTATATTTCTCCCTTGTTTCAAACGTAATCTGCACAAATGTCTGAGAATAACCTTTCGTCAAATTTGGATGGATTTGTTTGAATCACACGTTTGCCAAAATATTTAGTGTTGTATACATTTATGTCCACGAAAGACGTTTAATTCTGATGTTTCTGCACATTTGTAGGAACTGTGAAACTGCATTAATCATATGCTTAATCGTGTTTATAATGTTTGTTCGTGGTATTGTCGTGTTTATTTGTGTTTGTAGTATAGTAAGCACTGGCTGTTAGATAGGTCCTAAAGGAGCTAACGCTACTATCCTTGTGTTCACCGGGAATCAACATAATTATTAGAGAGTTCGTGGCCCTCATTGGCTACACGTTCAAAGCTCTCCGGACTTGGGGATCGGGTCCAAAGATGAGGCGCTTATAGATACCGTGTTAGTCTTCTTTGAACGCGAAACTCGTTTACATATTAGCGGGTCCAAAGATGAGGCGCTTATAATATACCGCTTATAATATACCGTATTCATTCTTCTTTGAACGCGAAACTCGTTTACGTATTAGCGGGTCCAGAGATGAGGCGCTTATAATATACCGTATTCATCCTTCTCTGAACGCGAAGCTCTTTTACGTATTAGCCTATCATCTTAATAAGTTACCGGACTTATGTCGATGATATTCCTTCTGTACTTGCAGTTTCTCATTCTCTTTGTGACTTTTTGCTTCGGTCCCGTGTTCATTTCCGCAATGGATAATTGATAAAAATTAAAATTAAATAAAAATTATACGACTTAATATGCTTTTTTGACAAGGACAATATCACATCTTTCAAATGCTATGTGAAATCATCTCCTGTTCAAGCTGTCCTATTGACTGTGTGTATGTGTGTGTGTGTGTGTGTGTGTGTGTGTGTGTGTGTGTGTGCGTGCGTGCGTGCGTGCGTGCGTGCGTGCGTGCGTGCGTGCGTGCGTGCGTGCGTGCGTGCGTGCGTGCGAGCGTGCGTGCGTGCGTGTGTGTACGTGTGCGGGTGCGGGCGCGTGTGTGTTTGTTTTGACTGTGGTTTTGTTCTTTGCTTTGCAATTGGCGTGTGCTCCAATTTGGAGAAAAATCACATAAAAGAGTCAGTAGCAGCAGTAGTAGTAGTAGTAGCTGTAGTAGTAGTAGTAGTAGTTAGTAGTAGTAGTAGTAGTAGTAGTAGTAGTAGTAATATAGCTATTAACGGAACAAACTCTTCCGAAATTTGTGTTTGATATTTGTGTATGTTCGTTGTTTGGGTGTGTTTTTTATACATAATTTTTCGTGTGGATTGGATTTTTGTGTATGTATGCATTTCCCTCTCTTTTCTTCTTCTTTAAAAAAAAAAAAAAAAAGAAAAAAAAAAGTATTTTGTGTATGGATTGATCTGTACATTTCACGTAACAAGGAGACTGAATATAAGAAGAGTTTTGAAATATGCATTTGTTTATAATGACCGAGTGTGATCGTCCTGAGATAACCCTACAGGACTGTAAACTCCGACTGCTAAGCAGCTAACTTCCTTATACTTCGTTGCTGTCTACCTCCCCGATACACGCTGCTGAGACCGAGTCTCGGTGGGCGATGGACTTGAACCTTTCTCACGTTCTAGTTCAAACTCCAAGCACTGATTTACGACATCCTTCCGTCAACCACTGCCGTATTTAGTTACGCCCCAGGGTCCACAAAACTGTCAGCTAACGAGCAGTTTTTTGTTGGTGCTCAAACAGTAGTAAGTTTGTTACAGACAACTCAATTATATAGACGTTTGTTTTATAACTGACCATGCTGCTTACGCCACCTCAAATAAAACCAAAACAGTTTGAATCGAGACGGAACTCTTTTTCTACCCAGGGTGGATGCGCCTCATGTTTACGTGCGTGCTTGGGCGCTCGGTTGCTTCTACAGTCAGGTTAGTACCCAAACCTTTCGGAGGGCGCTGACCGCGTCGGTGGACAGCTGCGCGGAGATAAAGAGTGTCGTCTCTTCAGTGGCGTAACTAAATCTGGCTACGAGCACTTTTAATATTACCTCCCTTTTGCCCACATGTACTGAGTGCTGTCCCATTGCCGCTGGGGAAATCCTGCCACTAAGGGTTGTTTTCTTTTGACATGGGTGCACTCCCGGGTGTGGCACTAGAAAGCAAAAAGTTAATGTACCCCCTACCCCCACCCAGCCTCCGGCTGTGGAGAATCGGGACCTAGTATTGAACGCTCCTCTGCTAATTAAAACTAGGTTTGGGAAGAACAATTTTTGCGTGCTTCGTCCGCTGCCGTGAATTCTTCTTCCTTTCGAACGCCTCTCATCCCCGGTTCATTCCACTTCATTTTTAAAATACCTCTTGCATCGTAACGCCACTTGTGTGATGAATGCGCAGTGACGCAAACATTTCTCGTGATTTGATCAATCATGCGTTGCTCTGATGTGACCCTTGCAGTTGAGAAGGATGTAAGTGCTATTAACCCTTTCGCTTGCCACGACCGATAAAAGCGCCAAATTTGAAATTATTAAGGCCTTTTTCGTCCCTTCGCATGAGCACGTAAAAGGATTCTATTCAAAATGCCCAATATTGAATGTAGATTTGTTATAAGACCATCAGATATATTGTTTGCAGGCGTGTATGTGGGCACTTTTCAGCCCGGAAATTTTTACAGGCTGAGGCAGTGAAGTGGTTAAGGGTCTAGCCGGAGAACCATGATCACCATAGCGCCACTTGGGCCTCCCAGGGCGATATATCAATTCGCCGTTTCATATTTCGCCGTTCACTATCTCCCTGCACGGTGGCTACAATTGTATTAGCCGTAGACAAGATGCCAACTAATACATGGTGTGTGTAGTTGAGTGTGCGTGCGTGCGTGTGTGTGCGTGTGTGTGTGAGTGAGTGAGTGAGTGTGTGTGGGTGTGTGTGTGTGTGTGTGTGTGTGTGTGTGTGTGTGTGTGTGTGTGTGTGTGTGTGTGTGTGTGTGTGTGTGTGTGTGTGTGTGTGTGTGTGTGTGTGTGAATGAGTGAGACAGAGAGATAAAGCGAGAGACAGACAGACAGACAGACTGACAGACAGGCAGAGACAGAGAGACAAAGAGAGACAGAGACAGAGAGAGACAGAGACAAATAGAGACAGAGACAGAGACAGACAGAGACAAATAGAATCAGAGCGAGACAGAGACATAGAGACAGAGAGAGAGAAGGGTGGAGGGGTTAAGAGCACATAACTGGTCGATCGGCCTAGGGCCAAGGGAGTTCACCCGCGGTCATGACATTTACGTCGTTTGAACAGAACCTTCGAACTCCTGCTTGCACTCTTTAAAATGAGTTCTCTTCACTATCAATCTTGATTTCCATGTCGCAAGGTCGCGGGCTTCTTTTGACGGAACGACAGGCGTGTATCGATATTGCATCCCACGAAATGCCGCCCCACCTCTTCAAGAATAAATTCTAACAGGTGTTTTTTGTTTGTTTCGCTTTGTTGATGCTGCTGTTTTTTGGTTTTTTTTTTAAAGAAACGGTTCATGAAACCGGTTTCTGCATTAATTCTGCAGCGGCCGTTACGAGTTGTCTTGACAGTGACTACTGTAGTCACAGTACCAAGGTAGTACACTTTCATGCCGTGATGTCGGAATCCATCATGGCATGCACGTTCAAGTGCGCCGGCGTGTGTGTGTGGTGTGTCTGTGTGTGTGTGTGTGTGGGGGGGGGGGTGGCGGTTGTGGTGTGTGTGTGTGTGTGTGTGTGTGTGTGTGTGTGTCGTATGTGTGTGTGTGTGGGTGCGTGTGTGCTGTTGTGTGTGTGTGTGTGGTGTGCTGGTGTGTGTGTGTGTTTTGTGTGTGTGTGTGTGTGTGTGTGTGTGTGTGTGTGTGTGTGTGTGTGTGTGTGTGTGTGTGTGTGTGTGTGCGTGCGTACGAGCGTGTGTGCGATAGCTAGCGTACCTCAATACAATGTTCCTGACCATTACGGCACCCTTTAGATAACGGTGATTTGGACAAAGCGCGCGCCCGCGCGCGCACGCACACACACACACACACACACACACACACACACACACACACACACACACACACACACACACACACACACACACACACACACACCACACGCACACAACACCCCACACGCACGCACGCACACACACACCACACACACACACACATCTACTACACACACACACACACACACACACACAACACATATCTATCTATCTATCTATCTATCTACACACACACACACACACAACACACAACACACACACACACACACACACACACACACACACACACACACACACACCTCCATTAACAAAAATGTCTCCCTCTGCAGTGACTGTTTTCGTTTTGCCGGTGTGCACTGTCCTCTACCCCGGCAGATGTCCCTACCATCCTCTCATCACTGACTTTAAAACCGTTCCGCCCTGCTGATGCTCCGGCACAAATCACGACAATGTACACTGACTGCAAGGATTTATTGCTTCCGTCCTTTCCAGAGCTCAGCAGCTGTGTGAAAGCCGAGATGGCCATGCTGGGCTCCCTGTCCCCAATAGTCTATTCAATTCAATTCAATTCAAAAAACTTTAATCATCCCACAAGGGGCAATTTTGTTTGTTCTCTGTGGATGTAAAGCAGCAGTGAACGAAACTGTCCTTAGAACTCAGGAGCTGTGTGAAAGTGGAGGTGGCCGTCCCGGGTTCCCCATCCCCAGTAGTCCTTATGGTCTCTGAGGACGTAAAGCAACATTGAAGGAAACTGTCCTCAGAACTCAAGAGCTGTGTGAAAGTGGAGGTGGCCGTCCCGGGTTCCCCATCCCCAGTAGTCCTTATGGTCTCTGTGGACGTAAAGCAACATTGAAGGAAACTGTCCCCAGAACTCAGGAGCTGTGTGAAAGTGGAGATGGCCGTCCTGGCAAGTTCTCCGTCCACTATAGTCCTTATGGTCTCTGTGAACGTAAGGCAACACTGAACGAAATTGTCCCCAGATGAAAGTGGAGGTGGCCGTCCTGGGCTCCCCATCCCCCATATTTCTTATGGTCTCTGCGGACGTAAAGCAACATTGAAGGAAACTGTCCTCAGAACCCAAGCGCTGTGTGAAAGCGGAGGTGGCCGTCCTGGGCTCCCCGTCCCCAACAGTCCTAACTTCTGTCCTTGCTACCGGTACACGCCGCTGAAACGTATACGTCTGCATCCCTACCACTGCTGCTTCCGTGCACATCAGGCCGATCGCTCGATCTTCACGCAGTCCCTTCGCCACGTCCGGGGGCTTGTTTCCCGTAGCGGATGCAGCATCAGTCAAAGGCGCTGCACAGCAAGGTTCCAGAAGGGGGAAGTCTTTGCTCCGGCCTGAAGGCAGCTCAGAGCCGGAGGTTTCCTAATGTCACCCCGGGAGACCCCGGCGGGTCCTGGGAGTCACGCGCAGGGCGCGAGGAAAGCACGCGCGGACAGCAGCGCCACTTTGCGGCCGTTTGAGGTAAACAAACCTTTGCCGGGCGTCGAGCTTGTTTTGCCGCCGAGGGGGCATCTATAGCTATATACCACTTTCTGCTTGTTGCTCCGGGGTCGACCTTGAGAGTTCTTCTTCTTCTTTCATCTCTGCTAAGTGCTCCCGCGCGATAAACATCCTTTTTGGGGTATTTTTCTTCCTCTTTTTTCCCCCTTTTTTTTCTACTTTTCTCTCTCTCTCTCTCTCTCTCTCTCTCTCTCTCTCTCTCTCTCTCGTCCACCTGCACCCCTTCATGAGGGGCAATGGCCTAAATGTATAATCATCTCTCTCTCTCTCTCTCTCTCTCTCTCTCTCTCTCTCTCTCTCTCTCTCTCTCTCTCTCTCCTTCATGCAAAAACACCTTCCATAGGGAAAGGAAACAGCAACACGACACAAACTACGCTCGTTCACCCCTTGCGCCCAAAAAGAAAGACAAAAACCCTTCAAAAACAGCATCCTTTGGTTACACAAGGTACTAAGAACACATTCTTGTTATCACTGTGCCCGCTGCACGCGTCCGGCCTCGTTACGGAGCAGCGCACGTGCGTCACGCTTTAAAGGCTCACTGGCAAAGAATCAAATAAAACAGAATAACATCCAGGAAAATCAAATAAAACTATACTTCCCTGATGCCGGGGCGGTTTGGGATACAAGACATACCGGGGCTATTAGGTTGTTGACCCGAGTTTCTGTCGTGATGCTGATCCAGGGAAAGTTCACAAAGATCCTTGGGACAGTTTAAACAGGATCTAGCCTGGCCTGACGCAAACAACGATGACGTGATGAAAATGCTGATAGGAAATTTTAAGTCTGCCGGTTTGCGAGATTGACACCACGTTCGTTTAATATTGATATACACAGTGTTTGCTTGGTTACGTGTCCGTACCGCTGTCTGGGCCTGTTGATGACGATTCTGTTGTTTCTGTTGGATGTTGCACGTGTCTTGCTTGCCTGGGTATCTGAGTAGAGGTGTGTGTGTGTGTGTGTGTGTGTGTGTGTGTGTGTGTGTGTGTGTGTGTGTGTGTGTGTGTGCGCGCCTGTGTGTGTTATATGTGTGTGTGTGTGTGTGTGTGTGTGTGTGTGTGTGTGTGCGTGCGCTGTGTGTGTGTGTGTGTGTGTGTGTGTGTGTGTGTGTGTGTGTGTGTGTGTGCTGCTCTGTGTGTATGTGTGTGTGTTGTGTGTGTGTGTGTGTGTGTGTGTGTGTGTGTGGGCGTGCGCCTGTGTGTGTGTGTGTGTGTGTGTGTGTGTGGTTGTGTGTGTGTGTGTGTGTGTGTGTGTGTGTGTGTGTGTGTGTGGTGTGTGTGTGTATGTGTGGGGGGTGTGTGCGTGCGGTGCGTGGTGTGTGTGGTGTGTGTGTGTGTGTGTGTGTGTGTGTGTGTGTGTGTGTGTTGTGGTGTGTGTGCGTGCGTTTTGAGCGGGTGTGGGTGTGTTTATGCGCGTGTGTGCTTGCGTGAGTGGGTGTTTGTTAGTATATCAGTGTGCCTGATGCGTGCGTGCATATGTTAGTGCTTTCACAAATCGTTATTGCCTTTCTGAAATCAATATCTGACCTTATTTGATGAGAATATGAAGCGCATCACACTCCTCTCTTAAAGCTGCTTTGCGTTCTGGCATGAGCATACTCAGAACGATGAGAGGGCCGGTACACGGTTAAGCATTCGGTCAACAGAGATTTATAATGTGCTCTTAGACATACTCACACACGCACGCATACACACGCAGGCACACACACACGCACACGCACATACACACACACACACACGCACACGCACACACACACACACCACACACAACAACACACCACACACACACACACACACACACACACACACACACACACACACACACACACACACACACACACACAACACACACACTGATACGTACCAACACGCGCGCTCCCTAAACCGTAAATACAACAGCTAAGACCCGTCTCCATCTTGTGATGCAGAGAGAGGGGTGGGGGTGGGGTGGGGGGTGGGGGGTGGAAGACCTGTCTGTTTATTAGATGAAAACATCATACGCACAGGAAACAAGGGAGGACTGGTAGTGGGTAACGTGGATGGGGGCAGGGGTCCGGGATGAAAATCTCCAGGCCTTGCGTGTCGATCTCCTCAAAGAGGTTGCCGACTGCCCGACCAGCACCAGAGACTGATGACTGTCAAGGCGCGCACGGGAAGTCAGCAGAGCGGAAGCTCCACTGGCTGATTTCAACGGCAGGGGCCAACCGCTGGAGTTCATTAACCGCAAGAAACTCTCCAAGGGACCTGCCTATAATATTCATGCGTGATATGTGACCAACGTTACCCCGTACACGGCTCTCTCCATTCAAGCAAATCTGATGAGTGGGTGGTTGCGCGTATTGTGATCTCTCTCTCTCTCTCTCTCTCTCTCTCTCTCTCTCTCTCTCTCTCTCTCTCTCTCTCTCTCTCTCTCTCTCTCGGGATGGATTTAGAAAAAGTACTATATTTAGCCTATTCCATTACCTTCCTTAATAAATAAAAACAATCGTCCACTCTCTCTCTCTCTCTCTCTCTCTCTCTCTCTCTCTCTTCTCTCTCTCTCTCTCTCTCTCTCTCTCTCTCTCTCTCTCTCTCTCTCTCTTACAATCCTTGTAAAATAAATTTTCGAGCTTTCTTCTGCGTCTTTTTTCTCTCTCTCTCTCTCTCTCTCTCTCTCTCTCTCTCTCTGTGTGTGTGTGTGTGTGTGTGTGTGTGTGTGTGTGTGTGTGTGTGTTGGAAGTGAACGCGGGAGACGTTGAATGAAGCGTTGAAGTGTATCTGTGTTCATAATTGGTAGGATTTCATTGCGCACTTCGTTCTGTGTAATATACTTTTTGTCGACCTTAGTGTGTTTGTGTCATGCGCTTGTGCCTCACGCTAGGTGTAACTGTGGTTTATTGTTACCCTGTCATGCGCTTGTGCCTCACGCTAGGTGTAACCGTGGTTTATTATTACCCTGTCATGCGCTTGTGCCTCACGCTAGGTGTAACCGTGGTTTATTATTACCCTGTCATGCGCTTGTGCCTCACGCTAGGTGTAACTGTGGTTTATTATTACCCTGTCATGCGCTTGTGCCTCACGCTAGGTGTAACCGTGGTTTATTATTACCCTGTCATGCGCTTGTGCCTCACGCTAGGTGTAACCGTGGTTTATTATTACCCTGTCATGCGTTACATGGCATTAGTTGACCTCGGAAGATCGAAATACATAAAAGGTACAAACAGTCAACAACAACCAAACAACAACAAAACAGCAACAACAACAACAGATTAGCTATCCATCCCATGTTTCATCGTTTTTCGCCGTTTAACTGTTGTTTAAGTGTCGTTTCGTAGCTTGATAAAGGGGATTACCCCAATAATTCGCATGTTGTGTTTTGTCCTAATAAAGAGCATTACTTTGAACCTTTTACGTGTTTGGATCTTGTTTTAGAACGCTAGCAGTTTAAGATTTGCATGACCTCAGGCGGCTTTTTTAATATTTTTTATTAAACGGAGATTAATCGGTTTCGTGATATCTGACGCCCAGTTACGAAACGGCGAGGGTGATATCAGGGCCAAACATGATTCTGTCATTCGCAAACACCGAAGCGTTCCGTCCACAAAATGTGCCATTTTTCATTCAAAGAGTGGCTACAAGGGTTTTAACACAGCTACTCGTATGTGTGTGTGTGTGTGTGTGTGTGTGTGTGTGTGTGTGTGTGTGTGTGTGTGTGTGTGAGAGAGAGAGAGAGAGAGAGAGAGAGAGAGAGAGAGAGAGAGAGAGAGAACTCGAACTTGTCCTCGAGGATAGTAGCGTTAGGTCCATTTGGACCTATCTAACAGCCAGTCCTTGCTATGCTACTAACACAAATAAGCACGACTATACCACTGAGAGTGAGACAGAGACAGTGTGTGTATGTGTGTGTGTGTGTGTGTGTGTGTGTGTGTGTGTGTGTGTGTGTGTGTGTGGTGTTGTTTTGTGTTTTGGTGTGTGTGTGTGTGTGTGTGTGTGTGTGTGTGTGTGTGTGTGTGTGTGTGTGTGTGTGTGTGTGTGTGTCTGACGGGGGCAAAGTGCATTGACCCAAAGCCTGCGCACATACAATTGTTGCCTTGTATTCACCCTATAATTACGGATGTACATTTTTATTTTATATTTTAGCTACAGTCGTAATTGCCTACCGTCTGTGAGTTGCCATTGTGTGGCGCTTAGGGCACATCTGGGGAATCCGGAACCCTACAAGTGTTGACTGTTATTAATTATGATGATGATTTCAGCACAGGTTTCTCTCACTTGCTCAGTGGACACTTTACGTTCGTGGGGTACTGCGGACGTGGAAATTAAGGTGCACTCTGTTGAGAACCCAGATCGGACGGATGTTCTCCTTTTAAAGCAGGGAGTCGTTCAGAATGTAGCCTCGCATGCTTCGCCAACTGCCAAGATTTTGTTCCTTGTTCTAATTCTCCCTCTTGGTCCTTTCACACACCCCTCCCCTTCTTTTTTGTTGTTGTTGTTGTTGTTGTCTCCAAGTCTCACCATAATTTTCAACTGTATTAGTCTGTGCCTAACGCAGAATCAAATAGCATGGTCACTCTGATATAGTCACAAGCAATTTAAGCTGGTTCCCGTGGTGTCGAGTGCCTGCGGAATAGAAAATTAGGCTCTAAAACATGTCGTGTGTACCAGACCAGATAATTATATAGAGACATACTTGTGATTTGATCACTTGTGTATTAACTGCTATGTCTCAGGGAATCTGTCTGGAAATATCTTTCTCAGTTTTAAAAACATGGAATATAAGATCCAAACACGTAAAAGGTCCATACTAACGCTATTTATTAGGACAAAACACATCGTTCGAATTTTCGCGGTAATCGCCTTTATCAAGCTACAAGACGACGTTTAAACAACAATTAAACGGTGAAAAACAATGAAAAATGAGATGGAGAGCTAATCCGCTTATCTTTCTTGGGGTGAGCTCACATTCCGAGCACCGCTTTCTGGCACCTTCCTCCAAACTCTGCCAAATTTAGTTACGCCACTGACGGGGCACTCTTTATTTCCGCGCAGCTGTCCAGCGACGCGGTCAGCGCCCTCCGAAAGGTTACTAATACGACTGAAGAAGTAACCTAGCGCCAAAGCACGCACGTAAACATGAGGCGCATCCACCCCGGGTAAAAAAAAAAAGAGAGAGTTCCGTCTCGATTCAAACGACTGTGGTTTTATTTGTGCTGGTGTAAACTTTGTTGGCGGCTATAAATGACACGCCTTGTTTTATTTGAGTTGTTTGTAACAAACTTACTACTGTTTGAGCACCAATAAAAAAAACTGCTCGTTAGCTGACAGTTTTCTGGATTCTGTGGCGTAACTAAATACGGTAGTGGTTGAAGAAAGGATGTCGTAAACCAGTGCTTGGAGTTTGGGGTGAGCTATGTCCAGTGCTTGGAAGAATGTTGACATCGTATATCTTAATAGCGTTATTTTGAAACTTTTATGTGTTTAGATCTTGTTTAAGAACGCTAGCAGTCCTTGTTTCAGGCTTTTTTTGTGTGCATGAAACGTAAATATTGAGACGCGCTAATTATACTGACCTTTTTGGCTTGGTTGCGCTTTCTATTCAAGATTGTGTTAGGTGTAGAACCTTGAGCTAATTTTTACTTGTGATTTGGTGACTTGCTTTTCAACTTGGCATGGGGTAGCTGAACATGT
>JABMCL010000733.1:855000-857500 GCA_018857735.1 Alviniconcha marisindica | reverse complement strand
GTCGCTTCTTTCGCTCCTCAACACAATCTGCACATCAACCGTTCTCTTGCCCAAGAGACTGCATTCGACTTTGTGGGCGGGAATGTTGCTGGGGGAGGAGGGGGGGGGGGGGGGGGGGGGGAGATGGGGGGAAGGCGGATTAGGTTTGGGTCATGCTCTTCAGTGCAGGATCGACCTTCGGAAGAAAAGCGGCACGGTAAATTGTCTGTTTAGCGTCGTGCCATGGGGACTTTCGCTGTCAAGTACATTGATGATTCTGGCCGTCATGCACCCTGACGACTGTCTGTATCCCGACGACTGGATTTCAAGTACCCTGACGATTCTGGCTCTCATGTACCTGGCTGTCATGTACCCTGACGACTGGCTGTCCTGTACCCTTACGACTGACTGCAATGTATCCTAACGACCGGCTGTCATATGTACCTTGACGACTGGCTGCCATGTACCCTGATGACTTTGGCTGTCATGTACCCTTACGTCTGGCTGTCATGTACCCTGACGACTTTGGCTGTCATGTACCCTAACGACTCTGCCAAAATCGATAATCGGTCTTATGATTTAGAAGCACACCGGCGACCGGCAGTACTCGGATTATCTCCGTCAATCACTGAGTGATTACTTGGACACCAACGGTTCCTGCTGCTCTTCACCCATGGCCTCCATATTTTTTTTGGCGCCCGTACTAGACGTATTGAAAGAGACAATCACGGACCTGAGAAAGTAGTTTCCGATTGGCTGATGTCCCCCGGGCTCCCGGGGCACAAAAAAGTAAATTGGCGATTTGCCGCACTGCACGCGAGAATGTGTGTCCCGGCTTTGGAGATTCCACAGTCCTCTTTCCACGCACATAAAAAAATAAAATAAAAAAATGTACCTTTATCACAGACAACGGAGGTTTTAGCTGACCACTGGTTAAAAATGTGTTCTTATCTTGACCACAAGTATGACAGTTTATACCTTTAACGCAAATAAGTCACGACAGGTAACTCCTCGACCATAGGTTAAGACAGGGAGGTAAGGGAGGAGAGTATCTATACAATATTTGAACTAGACGAACGCGGTAACCTGCAAGTTTCAAAAACAAGCAAGCAAACAAACAACAACAAAACTCTGCAGAATACCACTCATTCTTTCGGCAAATATGCCTCTCTTTTTCTTTCTTCCCCCTCCATTTTCTCAGTCTTTCCAAACAACCTCCCCCACCCCCACCCCCACCCCAACACACGCAAGCACACACCCTTTTTCATTTCCCTTCCCCGCATCGTCTTCTGCTGCTGCACCTGGACAGGATGCAATTGAAAGGCGAAAATGATACCCAGGAAATTGAGGGCTACGTGCGTGCACTTATGCATACAATGATTTCCTGCACTCAACGCGGCGTTCAAAACGCCTCCAAGAAAGAAACAAACAGGAACCCCGGCGGACGGTGACGCTTTGCTGAACTCAGACGACGGTAGCATGTTGATCGAGGCTTTATATTACAGTCATGTACACAACAGCTTCCTGCTGCGAGCATAACAACCGAAGCCCATGGGGTGCTATCGCGGATAATGATCATCATCAGCATACATAGCCCAGCGGAGAAAAGCCGAAGCGGAACCCGGCCGGTATATTGTTTTCGTCGTCTATGTGTAATGACTGCCTGTCCGTCTTTAAATAATTATTGCTCGCCGTTTTGTCCAGTTCTTGTAAAAGCGTTATTACAGGTACAGAGCGTTCATTGTGCACGGCTAGGAAATGATGGAACATATTCGGTGATAATCTTTTTTATAGTGACTCTCTCTCTCTCTCTCTCTCTCTCTCTCTCTCTCTCTCTCTCTCCTCTCTCTCTCTCTCTCTCTCTCTCTCTTTCTTCTTGAATACAATGACTGCTTTAGTCCAAATACCTAGCTATCTTCTTTGTTTGGTTTCTCTCTCTCTCTCTTCTCTCTCTCTCTCTCTCTCTCTCTCTCTCTCTCTCCTCTCTCTCTCTCTCTCTCTCTCTCCTCTCTTCTCTCTCTCTCTCCCTTCTCTCTCTCTCTCTCTCCTCTCTCTCTCTCTTCTCTCTCTCTCTTCTCTCTTCTCTCTCTCTCTCTCTCTCTCTCTCTCTCTCTCTCTCTCTCTCTCTCTCTCTCTCTCTCTCTCTCTCTGTGAAATTATTGAGTAGCACTGTTTCGTTGTGGCTTTTTTTTCTTTTCTTATGAAAATGCGAGGTGAGCTCCCGTGAGTTCGTAGATGGAGCGCCTTAATAAATGCACCTGCACTGAGACAGCTCCAGTCTTTAGATATGCCCTCAATCAGACTCGGTGCACTTTGCTATTCCGCACGTGTCGCAGGGAGTCGCAGACCTTGCTGATTAAGTTACGTTGGTGGAAACCATATCCTCCGACTGCCCTCGAGCATCTCTGGCATTCTGGAACAGCATCGTCCTCAGCCACTTCTTCACAAATGGAAGCAAAAACAAAAACCAAGAAGAAAAAAAATCGCAAGGGGAGGGGGGACTGCAACTGTGGAGACTACG
>JABMCL010000733.1:842500-845000 GCA_018857735.1 Alviniconcha marisindica | reverse complement strand
TGTGTGTGTGTGTGTGTGTGTGTGTGTGTGTTGTGTGTGTGTGTGTGTGTGTGTGTGTGTGTGTGTGTTGTGTGTGTGTGTGTGTGTTTGTGTGTGTGTGTGTGTGTGTGTGTGGTGTGTGTGTGTGTGTGTGTGTGTGTGTGTGTGTGTGTGTGTGTACTAACTCCGCAAAGTGGCTCAGCTGATTCTGAAACGTCAAATCAAAACCAGAAACAAAAACAACAACAACAACTTTCGGGTAGCATCTACTGGTGAGTTTTTTGTTGTTGTTGTTTTGTTTAGTTTTTTCGGGAACCAAGGTTACGATTCTTTTGCTTCTTTTACTTATTCTTCCGCATCGGCATCTCAGGCGGGAAGCCATATTCGTGTCCGTGTTGGTGGTCGGGATGCAGTGATCATTTTGGTATGCGAGTTTAGTAGAAGCCCCCTCATCAGCAACACATCTTAATAAAAAATGTCATCGCCGTTTCTGGAATTGTCAAGCATCCGGGAATAACTGCAGACGTGCCTCTGTCGTTAGATTGAAATAATCATGTTGGTGTACCCTATCGGTGGAAACTATTTCATCACGTACCACGTCTGGTTCAGGTTTCGTCGAAGTACTATCTGATCCAGATTCTGTTTTCCCCAAACCCAGCGACCCTCCATTGTGGAATTGCAGTAGCCCTATGACAACCCCCATACGGACCCAGGTTCCTTTCCAACACCATGCAATCTGAAGTGGACAGGAGGCCTGTGACGACCCCAGTTACTCAGATGGGTATAAGAGCCTGTGCGTTCTGATTAAGTGGACGTAGCACTAAACTGTATGTGAGAGAGAGAGAGAGAGAGAGAGAGAGAGAGAGAGAGAGAGAGAGAGAGAGAGAGAGAGAGAGAGAGAGAGAGAGAGAGAGTGATTGATTGATTGATGGTTTAATGAATAAAGCCATTGGCCCATTTCATGTGGAGAACAATCGAGTCACATTCGGTAGTAGTATGGAAGAGAGAGAGAGAGAGAGAGAGAGAGAGAGAGAGAGAGAGAGAGAGAGAGAGAGAGAGAAGTTTTGTTGTTGTTGTATTAGTGGTCCACGGCCGAACGCTCTTGGGGCCACCCGGGAGCTGTATGGAGATCTACACTGACACCTGCCTCCCATTGGGTGAGAGTTTGGCCTGCGTGTGTGACCATGTAGAGGGTTTGACTCTCGCAAGGAGCGGTCAACGCTCACCTCTAACATGAAATAACATTAATGTTCCGGCTGGTGTGGTGCTGCGCAATCCAGGCACACTGGTGGACAACACTTCCGGTTTCCCTGATTCGTTCTGGTACCATCCACTGTAATGAGACGAGAAAACCCTGACGACCCGATCTAAACCATTTTCCCCACTACCGTACCATCGGATGTGGTATGGTCAGGAGACCGAGCTGATGGGGACCGTGACACTTAATCCCGCTTCCTCTCCGCTGCCATCTGTCGCAGAGCTGTGGAGAACCCCGTGACGGCTCTGGGGTTTCCACTGGGCGAACGAACGCCTAGCTGTCATCAATACTCGGTATCCTGGGGTGACCTCGAGGAGTCTTGTCGCTGGCCTGCTTTCAGCTCCTATCGATGTTCCTCGATAAGCAAGGAGGTGGATTAAACCATGCCCGGCTCGAAGTGTTGAAAGCTAGGGTGTCTTTGTTCGTGTGCTGATTTTTCAGTGTCGATGACCTTCTCCGTACTGGATTTTGCTTCAGAGCTTTGTTCTAGTTTTTGTTTGGTGGTGATAGGGGAAGGCGGAGTGCGCTCGTGCGTGTGGGTGTTTGTGTGGGTGGGGTATGTGTGTATGTGCGTGTGTGTGTGTGTGTGTGTGTGTGTTGTGTGTGTGCGTGCGTGCGTGCGTGCGTGCGTGCGTGCGTGCGTGCGCGCGCGCGCGCGCATTGTGTGTGTGTCTCTCTCTTTATGTGTGTTTGCGTACGTGAGTCTATGTATGCATGCGTGCGTGCGTGCGTGCGTGCGTGAGTGCGTGCGTGCGTGTGTGTGTATGTGTGTGTGTGTGTGTGTGTGTGTGTGTGTGTGTGTGTGTCTGTCGTGTCTGTCTGTCTGTCTGTCTGTCTTACTCGTACTTGGATTGCCGTGTATGTGCTTTTCGGACAATTGTTTCTGTTAAAAAAGTGATTTGATTTCAATTCCTTTTTCCTGACTTCTTTTTCTTCTTCTCTCTCTCTCTCTCTCTCTCTCTCTCTCTCTCTCTCTCTCTCTCTCTCTCTCTCTCTCTCTCTCTCTAATCTCATTTCATTTTAGCCAGTCCATTACGTCATCCACCTCGGCTTCCTGTCCTGATTAATAATGTCCACAGACAACCAGATAACTGGCTTTTAACGTGCGGCTGGTCTGCCTGGGGTTCGGGTCAGAACAACCACAAGTTAGAAATAAAAAAGAACTCCCTTTTTAAAACCAAATCCAGAATGTTTCAGGATCTCCCCCCCATCACAATACACTTCCTTCGATATTTTGCGATGTGAATACCACATTAACTTCAC
>JABMCL010000733.1:817500-835000 GCA_018857735.1 Alviniconcha marisindica | reverse complement strand
ACATGGATGCTGACGCATTATCGGTAAAACTCTACCCTTGTACCTTGTACATTATCGGTAAAACTCTACCCTTTCATCCAAAATCCTCATTTTTGACCTCATTCTATGCTGGACGGCGGGGTGAGGGGGGTGGGGGGGGGGGGCGGAGAGAAAAAAAATCACCTTGAATCGAGTTCAAAAGTGCAAAAAGCCGGTGCCTTAAGACCGAAAAGGCTCGAGCAAATTCTTCCTCGAGAGCTCCCCGTCCGTAGCAGTCCGTAGGGTTCCGTGTGTACATAGCGCAACACTGAACTCAACGCAAATCGAAAGTGGAAAAAGAAAAGAAAAAAGAAGAGAAAAGGCTGTGACAAATGATAATCCAATTAAAATCCACACACCAATCTATTATACCTTTTGGACAGCCCGGTTCCACCAGCTCTGGGTGCATCAGATTGCTTTTAATTGCTATTGAAAAGTTCCGAAGGCTCTGCACTCCTCTGTGGAAATTTCGCTTCAAGCTGCAGTTTACACGGCCAAGTTGAATTAATTGCCAACTTTGGAAACCGAATCCCAACGGCCGCTGGCGCGTTCTAAAGATTTTCAGCTGAGCGGTCACGAGAGCACGCGAGCCGACACAAAAGGGCAGCAACTCCTGCTGCTCAAGTGTCAATACAGGTAACTCGCATCACTCAACAGACTGAGTGGCAGGCCTTGACAATGGCGGCAAAACAAGCAGGAAGCCGGGCGGCAGGGGACAAACAAAGTATCACCCGCGCGCTTCACGGCCAAAGAGCGGGGGGAACCATTGATCAAAACAAATGCAGTTTCTGTGTCCCCTTTACGCTGGCTGCTTTGTGCGGGAACGCTGCAGCGGACTCGAACCTTCTCGCTCTACGGATGCCCGCACGGATGCCACTACAAAGATCTTTGATTCCCTTGCCCGCTGGGCCGCGCGCGCGCGCTGCATGCGGTACGTCCCAACGCGCGGGTCACTGCTGCGGAACAGTGGACTAGTCTTCCGCTTGCGTAAATCCGATTGCCATACAATCGTTGTCACACATTTGCTTCGCAGAATGCTGCTTTTGAACTATGAATGGTGATACACCCCATTGCCTTCTTGAGTAAATTCAATTACCATTTGAACTATCAATGGTATACCCATTGCCCTTTTCATTAAGTTCAATTACCATTTGAACTAGGAATGGTTCATACACCCAAATGCCCCTTGCGTTAATTCAGTTACTAATTGAACTATGAATGGTATATTCACCCCAATTGCTCCTTGGGTAAATTCGATGACCATCTGAAATATGGATAGCGTGTACACCCACTGCCCCTTGAGTAAATTCGATGACCATCTGAAATATGGATAGCGTGTACACCCACTGCCCCTTGAGTAAATTCGATGACCATCTGAAATATGGATAGCGTGTACACCCACTGCCCCTTGAGTAAATTCGATGACCATCTGAAATATGGATAGCGTGTACACCCACTGCACCCCTTGAGTAAATTGAATTACCAACTGAACCAGGAATGGTATATTCACCTCAATTGCTCCTTGGGTAAATTCGATGACCATCTGAAATATGAATGGGGTGTACACCCCATTGCCCCTTGAGTAAATTCGGTTACCAATTGAACTATGAATGATATATTCACCCCAATTATCCCTTGAGTAAATTCGGTTACCAATTGAACTATGAATGATATATTCACCCCAATTGTCCCTTGAGTAAATTCGGTTACCAATTGAACTATGAATGATATATTCACCCTCAATTATCAACTATGATGTAAATTCGGAATGTTACCAATTGAACTATGAATGATATATTCACCCCAATTGTCCCTTGAGTAAATTCGGTTACCAATTGAACTATGAATGATATATTCACCCCATTGTCCCTTGAGCAAATTCAGTTACCAATTGAACTATGAATGATATATTCACCCCAATTGTCCCTTGAGTAAATTCGGTTACCAACTGAACAATGAATGATATATTCACCCCAATTGTCCCTTGAGTAAATTCAGTTACCAATTGAACTATGATATATTCACCCCAATTGTCCCTTGAGTAAATTCAGTTACCAATTGAACTACGAATGGTATAATTATACACCCCAATTGCCCCTTGTGGATAACCCCCACCCATTCCCGTGCACAATACATTGCTCGTACCACAGTCAGCAAAAGGCTACACAGCAGCACATCACAGACGTTCAACCATAAAGATATTCCACTCTGAAACACGCAGTAAACACCAACCAGCAAGAAGATCGAGCTCCCAGCTTGCATTCTCCTTCAAGCGGTTGATTATCTCAACAAATTACCGTTCAAATCCTAGGTCTTCCATGAACTGAAGCGCAGTAGAGGACCTCATGCTGTTAGGAGGTTTGTCTTCCGAATTGTGCTACGTTAGCCGGATTGGTCTGATCGAATGCCTGAAAAGTTCAGAACAGAGAACGGGCAGAAGGGGAGGTAGGCGGGCGGTGGTCCTTTGGCTGTCTGCGTTGCGAGCATAAAAGTCAAAGGGTAGTAACTGTTGACTGTTTGAGATGCTGATTGGTAGATTGTGATCGGGATCCCATCCGCTTTCGCCAGGGAAACCAAGTAAGTAAGTAAACATGGTGCTTAACATCCACAGAAACCAGAAGGCTTATTAGGGACGGGGAGAAGGGGGTGGTATGGAGGTGGGGGAAGAGGGAGATTATATACCTATCGCTACACTGTCACCATCAGAATGACTCATGCATTAAGATGGGCAGCGAGGAGAGCCATTTTAATGTTTCATTAATTTTGAGGGATGAAGTCACAAGACAGGGTCCACAGACCACAACTTTTGAAGAGAAAGGAGAGCCGAAGCAGATTCCAACCGAAGTCCCTCTGCTTACCAGCCTTAGGCCTTACCGCTAGGCCAAACCGGCTCACAGGGAACCAAGTTTATGCCTAAGGCCTTTTAAGTTTTCCAAGGTACGTCGGGAAAAGATTCAGTTTGAACTAAAAATGAAATTAACTCTTCTTGGTCGCAGTAAACATTTCCTATTTAAACATGCGCCCCGATAAGACAACGCAGTGGAACACCGTGGACGCAGAAATTAGGGTGTTCTTACGCAGAGACCTCAGAGCTATAGATTCCCTATTTTACGCCCGGAGTAGGTTCAGCATATACGGCTTCGAATGCTTAACCTGGTACCGGAAATTCCGTCTCTCGTAGGTCAGCATACTTATAGCTTTGCATGCTTTACCTACTGTCAGTAATCAATTCTGTCCCTCATTTTTCCCTACAATTTCATACAGCTTCACTCCCACCCCACCTCCCAACCATCCACCCCGAACAGCCGCCCCCCGAACCCTCCCACCTTTACCCCCCACCCCCATCACAATCCTCTGCGATAATGGGTGTTGCAAACGGTGAATCAGCCCTTTTACCTGTTAGTCTGATGGCTGCGTTTCGCCCTGACATGAACTTCGCGCTTGACTGAACGCTAAGTATCCAGAAACCACTCCCATTCATTCCCGGGTACGATGCTGAAAGCCAGGAATCAATCAGTGTGACGGCAGCAGGGTGGACGATTGCTTCACCTACAGATCGGAAATACCAGCCGTCAATCACCATCGCAATCTCGTCCTCGCGTTCTCGGGTGGTTGCCCACGAGCCTGAAACGGTCCTCTGTGATGTATTATATACCCAGTTCTCTGACTCCTAGTTGGGGCTAGAAAACACAGGAAAGCACCGGTGGGAAGAAGTGCAGAGCGGGACTGAGCTCTTTAAGCCGGAAGAGTCAGGGACGCCGAGGTGGTGGCGATGCAAGTACACGGGTGGTGATGTGGAAGATCTCGGTCTGCGGCGGTAGACGCCAACAATGCCGTGCGCAGCGAGATCGCTTGTGTAATAGCCTATATAGCTTTGTGCCCGTTTGGGGAACTGGTTAGACCTGCTTAACGCCGAGTTAGTAGGTAAGTAAGTAAACATGGTGCTTAACGTCCACAGAAACCATAAGGCTTATTAGGGACGGGGAGAAGGAGGGAAGGGGGTATGGAGGTGGGGGGGGGGGGGGGAGATTATATACCTATCGCTGCACTGTCGCCACCAGAGTGACTTCTGCATTAAGATGGGCAGAGATGAGAGCCATTTTAATGTTTCAGTAGGAAGTAATGGACAAAGTCACAAGACAGTGTCCACAGACCACAACCTTTTTGAAGAGAAAGGAGAGCCGAAGCGGTATCGAACCGTGGTCCTTCCGCTTACCAGCTTAACGCCTTACTGCTAGGCCAAACCGGCTCACAGACGCCGAGTTGTCCCCGAAGAGGTAGCTATATTCTGGCGGGGACAGATATCCAGGGAGGTGTGGGAAGGGGGAGACTATGCTTAGCACTACACTGTCACCACCATAATTACTCCTGCGAAAAGATGGGTTTTGGTTGGTTGGTTGGTTGGTTGGTTGAAGTGTTGCTTTACGTCCACAGAAACCGTAGGCTTGTAAGGGACGGGAGCCCAGGACGGCCATTTTCCCGTCCCTAATAAGCCTTGTGGTTTCTGTGGACGTTAAGCACCATGTTTACTTACTTACTGACGGCCACCTCGACTTTCCACACAGCTCCTGAACTCTGTCGCCAAAAAGATGAGCAGCGATGAGCGCCATTTTAAAGATCCGGTGATTGTGAGGGACAAAAGTCGCAATTCGACAATGTCCACAGACGACAGCTTTAAAGTTAGAGGAGAACCGAACTGGAACGAACCGAGGACCTTCTGCTTACCAGGCTAGCGTCTTACCGCAAGGCCACACTGGTTCACAACTTAGTGTTCAACCGATCGTTTCCCATTTTATTTCCCTGCGCTAAGAAAGCCGATCGTCAATGGGTGCACAGCAGTGCGGCACTGCCAGGAGAGTCTATGATGGGCAAAGAGCTTGGTTTTAACACGGAAAATCAGCGCGCTGAGTTTCACATTGCTTGTCCGTGGACGTTTCGTGCGTTGTTGAATGTTCAGCTGTCTTCATAAATTCTCTCTCTCTCTCTCTCTCTCTCTCTCTCTCTCTCTCTCTCTCTCTCTCTCTCTCTCTTCTGTCTGTCTGTCTGTCTCTGTCTGTCTGTCTGTCTGTCTCTCTCTCTCTCTCTCTCTCTCTCTCTCTCTCTCTCTCTCTCTCTCTCTCTCTCTCTCTCTCTCTCTCTCCCTCCCTACTCTCTTTCTCCTCTCGATGCATACGCTATATGAGTTTGTTCATCTCCTCCCCCCCCCCCTCCCCCGTTAAAAAACAAATCCCAACTATTTCTATCTACGCAATTCTTCTAAAGCAGTATTAAGTCACTTGCCGCTTTTGAACGGACAGTTTAGAACTATCTCCCCAGCACTGAGCATGTAATTGGACAAGAAGATTGAATATAACGCTTGATATAACATCCAGTCAGCCGGAAAGGTCTCGTATCAGGCGCACACCACAAGTCATCCATTTACAAGTAAAAGTCTAAGTCCCTCTCCGTTTATTCGTTGGACGTTTTTAACGCCGTTATCTCCGGGGCGGGGCTGGCAGGAAACCTAGAACAGGTGAAAGTCTAAGTCCCTTTCCTTTAGTAAGTAAGTAATTAAGTAAGTAAGTAAGTAAACATGGTGCTTAACGTCCACAGAAACCATAAGGCTTATTAGGGACGGGGAGAAGAGGGGGAGGGGGTAGGTGGTGGGAAGAGAGGAAGCTTGTATACCTATCGCTACGCTGTCACCACCAGAATGACTCTTGCATTAAGATGGGCATTGATGAGAGCCATTTTAGTATTTCATTAATTGTGAGGGACAAAGTCACAAGACAGTGTCAACAGACCACGACCTTTTTGAAGAGAAAGGAGAGCCGAAGCGGTATTGAACCGAGGTCCTTCCGCTTACCAACCTAACGCCTTACCGCTAGGCCAAACCGGCTCACGAGCCTTTCCTTTTATTGGTTGGACGGTTTTAACGCCGTTATCTCCGGGGAGGGGCTGGCGGGAACCTAGAGCCCAGGAGAGAGGGAAGGGCGTTTGCTGCTTTGTATAGTCAGAATGTTTGTGTGTGCGGGTGCGTGCGTGCGTGCGTGCGTGCGTGCGTGCGTGCGTGCGTGCGTGTGTGTGTGTGTGTGTGTGTGTGTGTGTGTGTGTGTGTGTGTGTGTGTGTGTGTGTGTGTGTGTGTGTGTGTGTGTGTGTGTGTGTGTGTGTGTGTGTGTGTGTGTGTGTGTGTGTGTGTGTGTGTGTGTGTGTATGTGTGTGTGCGTGTATGCGCTTAGAATAGTCTCTAGGGACAAGATGTTGCACTTTAAAAATACTTTTATTATTATTATTATTAATTGTAGGCTACCTATAACGTACGTAACACCGTCACTATCAGAGAGATTCTTCATCGAGATGGGCAGCACTTAGAGGCTTTATAACATTTAATCATAATAATAATGGACATTTCTGTGGCGCATGATCCATAGCAAAATCTAAAGCACAAAGCGCCATACAAAAAGATACAGAAGAAAAAAATGTATAAACACATACAATGGACAAAATAAAAAGGTTTCGGCCCATACGACCGCCCAACCACCCAAGAATGTATGTACAACAATTTCAGTAAGTAAACCAAAGGTGTCAGTAAGTAAACCATACAAACTCTGATCTGAGACAGAATTATGTATAAAACAATAAATGGCAAACACATAAAAAGGTTACGGCATATGCTCCTCTCCTCACCTCTCTGTCTTCACATCTTCTCTCCATGTCTGTCATCCTCTCTATCTCCCTATTCCCTTCTCTCATACACACAATAGAATCTGCAACACAAAACATCACCTTTCTCACCTCTCTCTCCTCCCTCTCTACTCATCGTCTCTCCCTACTGCCTCTCTCTCCTGCACGCACACACCACACACACCACACAAACACACACACACACACCAACACACAACACCACCCCACACACACACACACACAAACACCACACACACACACACAACACACACAACATCCGGGGGGGGGGGGGGGGGGGGGGGGGGGCTGGCTTATCAACTATATCCAGATTTGAAGAGATGAGTTTTTAAGGCTTGCTTAAAAGAAGATGCTGATGCTGATGCTGATTTCGTTCTCTGCGAGGAACAAACAGATGGAGTAACAATTAATTAAGACAGTGTCCTCACACCACGCCTCTTGGTAGAAAGGAAATCCGAAGCGAGGGATAGAACCGATGTTGTCCGCTTACGGCCTAATAAATTACCGCTTGACCAAACCCGATCATAGTTTCTTCGTTTCTTCATTGTTCGTGGGTTTTTTTCACTTTGTATTTGAAAAGGACGGGCGGGGGAGGGGAAGCCGAATGAGCCAGGAAAGCAGAATTCCTTGTAGCCAGCGAAGCATGAAAAAAACAAAAAGAAAAATGAGGAAAAAAAACCTCATCTGTTCTGGGTTTTACATAGTTCATTTCAGTTCATGAACTGAACTGAACTGAAATAAACTATGTCAAACCCAGAGCAGATCAGTTTTTTTTTTTTTTTTAAATGAACTATGTAAAACCCAGAGCAGATTTCTTTTTTTTTTTCTTCTTTTTTTTTTTGCACCCGGAAAGGTCCACATACACTCCTTCCGGTCTCTCTGAGATGTCTAAGACGTTGCCTTTGAAACATCTCTCAGAGATGTCTAAGACGTTGCCTTTGAAACATCTCTCAGAGATGTCTAAGACCTTGCCTTTGAAACATCTCTCAGAGATGTCTAAGACCTTGCCTTTGAAACATCTCTCAGAGGTGTCTAAGACCTTGCCTTTGAAACATACGTACAGAACCTTTAATACGTCTGGGCTCTCCGCAGGGTAAATCTTAATTAATGTTCTGCTTTCCCGGTGCTAGCCCTGGTTTAATTATTATAACACTGTGTGGTTGACTGCGCTCAAAGCACCAACTAACTAACTAAATTCCCCGGTACCCAACCCAAGAAGAAGAAGGAAGAAGAAGAATTAAAATGGGGTAAAAATAAGAGAGGAGAAGAAGACAGGAAGAAGACAAAAAGAGGGGAAAGGTTGGTAGTGGTTACGGAAAAGGCGAAAGGAAGAACGGAAGGAGGTAACACTCAAATAAGCATATTGCTTTTGTGTTTCCTGTACTTATTTGTTGAGCTTATGATTACGATGAATGAATAAAATTTAGTTTGTACCAAGGAAGCCCCCCCCCCCCTTTAAAAACAAAAAAACAAAAAAACAAAAAAAACGCGGGCGGTGGGAGGGGAGGGGGAGGGGGGGGGGGGGGGTGTAGGCTATTCTGGTACCAAAAGGTGGCATCATCTGCTGCCCGTGCTCGTAACGGCACGTCGGCCTATTACGGGCTACATAAAACGCATATATATATATATATATATATATATATACACCTCCAACCGCTGACACTGCCAGCGCTCGTCGAAACCAAACAGAAATCGTTATCCCGCTTTTAGGGCGCCGTCTCCACACAGGAGGACGAATCGGGGACGTGGAAGTCTTAAACTTTGGAACGGCGAACTCTAACTGAGTTCCGCAAGCCTCTTTACCCCATTAGACCCAAATAGGTCGTCGTGGGATCAAAGGGGAGACAAAGCAATGCGCTGAGGCACAACTGGATTACCTCCCTTGCAAACGAGACGGCCTGGGAGAAGCAGTCTCCTTTTGTTGCTCTTCGTTCAAGGAGGGGGCAAGGAAAAAAAGAAGAAAAATATCAACAAATTACTTTGAAACCGTTCCAAAGAAAAGAGACAGAGTTAAAAAAAAAAAAAAATTACCCCCCCCCCCCCCCCCAACCACCACCCCCCAAAAAAACACAACAAAAAGTATTGACGGATTTCTTGCAAACTTCTTCTAAAGGATCGTGATCGGGGAATGAAAAGCGTGAACAGATTTTCGCACCCATCCAACATTTGCATCGAATTAGCTTTCTCCTTCGTGCGCCATTTCCCCCAAGCTCCTGGAGAATTCTCCCGAAGGTCAACACAAAAAGACTTTTCGTCTTCAACCTCACTATTTTCGGCGTTTGGGGCGGGAGACCCAGAAAATGTGGTGGTAATGAAATAAGCCTTGTCTTGGACGACCCGTTTAACTGCCCTTGTCTGTCACCAGCAACGCTTGACATGTTCCTCATCATAGGCAGTTACAGGTGGCAGATGGAACGATACTGGTATGAAGATGAGTTAATAATAATAATAGACGAATATCTGTGTGTGTGTGTGTGTGTGTGTGTGTGTGTGTGTGTGTGTGTGTGTGTGTTGTGTCTCTCTCTCTCTCTCTCTCTCTCTCTCTCTCTCTCTCTCTCTCTCTCTCTCTCTCTCTCTCTCTCTCTCTCTCTCTCTCTCTCTCTCTCCTCTACTACACACACACACACACACACACCACACCACACACACACACACACACACACACACACACACACACACACACGCGCGCGCGCGCGCGCGCGCAAGCGTACACAAACGACAGTATACACCCTCACGCACACACACACACACCACACACGCGCGCATACACATACGCGCACACGCAAGGAAACACGCATATACACAATGACTGAAACCTACGTAATGCCCGCCCGAAGCGTTAGGGGGGAGGAAGGGGGGTGACGGGAGGGGGGGGGAGGGGGAAGGGGGCTGAAAGAAAATCAAAATTATAAATCTGGTCTCGTAATAAAGACACGCTGCGGCCCGCAAAATAGCGCAGACAAGGCAAAATTCACACAAACATACATCATTTTCTATAATGTATCATTATGTTCCTGTTTTGGCACTTGCAGCTCTGGGGATGGGGATGGCTTCAGCGCCGGTCGCCCTGAGGTCGTTAGTCCTACGTGTGTTTTTTTCGCTCGTATTTCTCTCTTCTCTTCCCTCCGCCGTCAGGGGAACTTTTTTTCTTTTTTTTTTTGGTCACCGGAATGGACGTTCACAATAGGGCTTTAATCACTACACCAGGCGTCTACCTGGGTTATGGCGTGCTGGCTGCATAGCCCCGGGTAAAAGGACCTATCACGCGTGGCTGAAGTCTGTTTAATTTTACGGGAAGAGGAGGTCACCAACTTAAAGGCTGTATGTATTATTGAGGGAAATAACAGCGGTTGATTGGCGTTATACGTCAAGCGGGACTAAAAGACAGAGAGGCTTGCGTACACAGTAAATGAAGTCAGCCAAGTTTGCCAAGACAGACAGCGTGAGAGAGAGGGAGTGTGTGTGTGTGTGTGTGTGTGTGTGTGTGTGTGTGTGTGTGTGTGTGTGTGTGTGTGTGTGTGTGTGTGTGTGTGTGTGTGTGTGTGTGTGTGTGTGTGTGTGTGTGTGTGTGTGTGTGTGTGTGGAAAATCAATCACTATACTAGATTTTTTCTTCTTTTTTTTAGGTGTGCATGAACTGCTTGTGAGAAAGAGCAAGACTTACATTTTCCTTTCAAACATTGTGATTACAGGCAGAATTTAAAGGGCCGTTCGCTGCTGTAGAGACAGGCTAGAAGTAAGATCCGAATAAATTGGTAAGTACATTTTCCTTATTCTTTTTCGTCTCAGTTTTGGTGAATGCGGTTTCCTTGGTCTGTTCAGTCTTCTTTTGGCGAGTATCTATATTTTCCGTGTTCTTTTCCTTTGGTCAATCGTGGCACAGTGCATGTACAGGAGCTGTGATGAATCCAACTGAAACCAGTCCCACTTTCAGCGATGCCTACTTAAATTTTTATGGAAACATTTGCAACGGGGCATTGAGGAAAGAAACAAACAAAAACAGAACAAACCGTGTGTGTGCGTGTGTGCGCGCGTGCGTGCGTGTGTGTGTGTGTGTGTGTGTGTGTGTGTGTGTGTGTGTGTGTGTGTGTGTGTGTGTGTGTGTGTGTGTGTGTGTGTGTGTGTGTGTGTGTTGTGTGCCATGGTGTGTGTGTGTGTGGGTGGGTGTGGTGTGTGTGTGTGTGTGTGTGTGTGTGTGTGTGTGTGTGGTGTGTGTGTGTGTGTGTGTGTGTGTGTGTGTGTGATATTGTTTTAATTGCTGTGTGTGGTACTCTAATTGTTTTACAAGTATGTGATCTTAAGTTTATTACTATTTCATGATGACGTCACAGATGTTCTATATATATAACTATAACTATGGTTAAAGTAAGATTCTTTTGTTGGTGGTGTTGTGTTTGTTGTATTGTTCTCTTAACTTTATGCGTTATTATTTTATGAGCCCGCCATGACCACAACAAAATTGCCCCTTGTGGGATGATTACAGTTTTCTTAATTGAATTGAATTCAAACAGCGAAACTTCTGTGATGCTGTGTTAGGTGACATATATACACAATGCGTGTAGACTGTATGAGGTCAGAACAGACTCTATGGACAATATTTTGCGCTCTATAAATACTTCAGTTTAGTAGTAGTAGTAGTAGTAGTAGTAGTAGTAGTAGTAGTAGTAGTAGTATGATATGCGCGCGTGACACAATACTTTTGAATTTTATATATGGAAATAAAAATATTTCCATTGAGACGCACAGTTCCTTTAAACACTGAAGTATATAAGATTGCTGAATGCTACGGCTAATGGGAGAGAGCAGACTGATTACTTCTTCTGTATTCTGCCTCTTTCCAACCCTTCCCCGGTCACTCCCCTCGTACACTCCGACCGTCTACCCCCCCCCCCACCCCCCTCCCCCACAACCACCCAACCACCTACCATCGCCCCCCGCGCCCTTCTTAGAATCTTGGAAAAATATAGTTCTGTGCCCCTTTTTCTTTTCTTTTTCTTTTTCTTCCTTTTTTTTTTTTTTTTTTTTTTTTTTTACGTAAGGCTCCTTACTTTTAGAACGACAGTCTCAGCGTTAGTATTTTTGCATTAAAAAGGGTGTAGGGGATCTGTAATTGATTTTTTCGACAACCTTCTTGCCGAGCTGAAGATATTACTGGGATGCGTACTGAGTGCTCTCTCTCTCTCTCTCTCTCTCTCTCTCTCTCTCTCTCTCTCTCTCTCTCTCTCTCTCTCTCTCTCTCTCTCTGTAAAAGTTTTTGAATGACTAAATAAATAATGCCCTGTAATTTTTTACTCATCAGCAGCTTAGCAAGGACTAGTTGTTGGAGAGGCCTTGACCAAACCTAAGCTACAATCCTTCTAAAATAAAGTTTTCGAGTTCGAGTTCTCTCTGCCTTAACTTCCCGCGGCTGGGTACCACAAAAAAAAGCAAAACGATTTTAAGGTTCGTCCTCGTGAAAACCTACGGCTACCAAGGGTTCTTTGCTCTTCTTTGTATGCAGTAGATCAAAACACAGTATGCAGCAAGTTGTGCATGTTTCTCCATCTTCCAGGAATTAAGCTTTCATAATTTCTGAATCAACAAACAAGGGAGTTAATGCGCGCTCGATCGATGTCACACAAACACAACAACAACAAAGACCCGAGTCGCCTACGGTAACTCTCACCTGGCATACGAGGGAAATGCAAGGTATATAAACTCCCACCAGATGTACATCCTCAAATGTTTGTAAGTATAATGATACAAGTTTCTCCCCCCCCCCCCCCCCCCCCCCCCAGAAAACTATTGACTTTCGGGCTTTCGCTCCTCTTCAACTTGTTTAAATGTTGTCTTTAGTATTTTGAAACTGTATTAAAAGCATTTCACTCTTCTTCTTCTTCTTCTTCCTCTTCCTCTTCTTCTTCTTCTTCTTCTTCTTCTTCCTCCTCCTTCTCCTCCTCCTCCTCTTCTTCTTCTTCTTCTTCTTCTTCTTCTTCTTCTTCTTCTTCTTCTTCTTCTTCTTCTTCAGTGTTGTGCAGGAGCACATGCCGGAAACAACATTCAACATAATCGTCTTTCGCTCACGCAAAGCGATAATAGTGAATATTATTGTGTTCCATGTGCCAGTGAAGACGAACTTGGTGTTAACGTTGTAGATGGAAAAGGTTACAGTTTTCTAAAGGCAGGGCGCCATAAATATTCAGTCTTGAAAATTCTGTTTTCACACAGCAAATAGCCTGCTGGCTCTCGATGGTTTACCCGGCAGTTTTTGCAACGGCACCCACAATGTTCATTTCTAAATTGGATTCAAATGACACGTTGGCTTCAAAATCTAGTCGGTGAGCTTAATGCATAGCAATGCTTGATTTTTTTCTTCTTCTCTAGCGTGTACGCGCGGGAAAACGTGCGTGTGTGCGTGTGCGGTTTCATGTGTGTGTGTGTGTGTGTGTGTGTGTGTGTGGTGTGTGTGTGTGTGTGTGTGTGTGTGTGTGTGTGTGTGTGTGTGTTTGTCTGCTTATATGTCTTGTGTGCGTGTGTGCTTCTGTTTGTGTGCGCATGTGTGTCTGTATAAATTAACTTCAGAATCCTCTGATACTGCAAGCTTTTCAGCCCCTTGGGATGATAGTTTTGTCGCTGAAATTGGAAACAACCCACAGAAAAACCAGAGCTCATAAATAACCTCTTTGGAGTTTCTTTGGCTTAATTATCTAAGCCGTTCGCGTGTTAACCATAAAAAAGATCCGGCGTCTCCAGACGACAGCCTCCGCTCGAACTATGAACCTGCAAACTTCCGGTGCACGGGCGCCGATTCCTTGCTTGATCACGTGGCCTTGTAGTGTGTCCAATCAGACGCCATTGTCCTTACACCCGCACGCGCTGCACACGTCACACATCTCAGGCAATATTGGCACATTCATTTTCGAGATGCACTTTCCGCGAGCCGCTCTTTAATATCCGCGGGCAACCGGTACACAAACTCGATTCGGATCACGACTCCGGATTCCCCGAAGGTAGAGAAGCCAATGTTATACAGCTGCGTTATCCTGCCGGCAGTGGGGAAATAAAAGATGAATATGGATTGATCTCTGAGGGACAGAAGGACAAGGAAGGGTCGCTACACACACACACGCACACACACACACACACACACACACACACACACACACACACACACACACACACGAGAACACAAACAAAAAACGCAAAAGGTGCTTGAGACGGTCTCGGGGCCTTTCCTGTTGTTTCCCGCTGTTCCGGTCGTTTGCGGTGTGTATCGAACGTGCCGTGCACGGGCGTTTTGCGCACTCTCCACACAGGAAGAGCAGTTCCCATTCCCGGCAGAGTATACCGTATTACTAACACTGCGATGAACAAACAGACTGCTCGGTTTCATGTGGCAGACATTCCTGGCCTCAGTGGCTGGGGAGCACTGCACATGCATGCATTTACGTGTATTCCGGAGACAAACAGACAGACAGAGAAAACGAATGAACGAACGAATTTATATCAACGAGAGTAATGGAATAAGTACAGTACTATTTATTTTATTTTATTTTTTACATCTAGCCCTCGGGCAAAACCCAAAACAAAATATAAACTCAAAATCAAAACATCATATTAACTACTGAGAGAGAGAGAGAGAGAGAGAGAGAGACAGAGAGAGAGAGAGAGAGAGAGAGAGAGAGAGAGAGAGAGAGAGACAGTAACTTGTTGTTTTTACGCTAAGTCAACCAACAGAGTGAGAAGTTACGCATACTCCTTGATCTGCGTTAACCTGCCAGGGTTAGTGAAACAACGATAACAACACATATGGCAATTAAGCCGATTTTGGTCGATCCCCACTGCTATTTAAACGTCGTTTTGTAGCTTGATGAAGGGGATTGCCCCGAAAATTTGCATGTTATATTTTGTCCCAATAAACAGCGTTCTTTCGAACCTTTTATGTGTTTGGATCTCATCATCATAATCATCTACTTCGTGTGTGTTTGTGTATGTGTGTGTGTGTGTGTGGGGTGGTGATGATTGTTGTTAAGGTTTTTATAAAGCGCTCTGGGCTGTACAAATCCCCTTTAGGCAGCAGCAGCAGCAGCAGCAGCAGCAGTAGCAGCAGCAGCAGCAGTAGTAGTAGTAGTAGTTGCTGTTGTTGTTGTTGTTGTAGCAGCAGCAGTAGCAGTAGTAGGATGAGGAGGAGAAGCAGCAGCAGCAGCAGCAGCAGTAAATTCTGACAACACCTTTTTCCAAGCAACAAAATGCTGTAGGCAATATATCAGTCCTTGAACTCTCGCGGCGATATCTGAGGTGCCGTTACTTTGACGCGACGGAGCCGCTGACTGGCGCGACACGGCAGGATTTGCTGCCAGGAATTCAAAATTCCTCCTGGAATATTCCGTGTCGCAATATGAACCAAGAGCTGTGAGGAAACATGGGTTTCAGACTTGATGTCTAATTCCCTTCACACTCGCGATCGATGGAAGTCCAAGTCGAACCTCCCTTGTGTCATATAAGGTGAAAGAGAAAAAACGATAAAATTTCGGCGTTGTGTAGCTGAATGATGCTAGAGTCTCCACAGAGAAGCTCTCCAGCAACCAGTCTGTATAGCATGTCAGGGGGTGTAAAATACGGAGCGTCTGCCAATCGCAAAAACAGTGGTGATAAGTCATCTCATTTTTCATCGTTTTTAACCTTTTAACTGTTGTTTTGTCGCTTGGCGAAGGGGATTACCCCGAAAGTTTTCAGATTGTGCGTCTGTGTCATAATAAATAAGCGTTCTTTTGAATATTTTACGTGTTTGGATCACAGTGCTGACCAGTTTGCTTGACCACACAGAGGTGTCGTCATTTCAGCTACAGACCAGCTGACTCGACTAGCTCAAAATATGTAGCCATCATCTAACCAAGTGAACCAGCTACCGGCGTCCATTTACCTATCTGAGCTACTGGCCACGGCCTAACCAGCAGAGCTACCGGCCACGAACTAACCAAGAGAGCTACCGGCCACGAACCCACCAGAGAGCTACAGGCCACGACCTAACCAATACAGCTACCGGCCACCATCTAACCAGCAGAGCCACCGGCCACCATCTAACCAGCAGAGCTACCGGCCACGACCTAACCAACAGAGCTACCAGCCACGACCTAACCAACAGAGCTACCGGCCACGACCTAACCAGCAGAGATACCGGCCACCGTCTAAACAGCAGAGCTATCGGCCACGACCTAACCAACAGAGCTACCGGCCACCATATAAACAGCAGAGCTATCGGCCACGACATAACCAAATGCATTATCGGCCACTGCCTAACCAACGGAACTACCGGCCACCTTCCAACCAACAGAACTGCCGACCACCATCCAGCCAGCTGAGCTTATATACTGACCATCATCTAACCAGCAGTTACCTCTTGGATCTTAACATCCCTTCAAACGCACAGGGTCACCTCAGGAAAAATCTAACCAACACAGCTACCTGCCACCATCTAACCAACAGAACTAACTACCTGCCACAATTTAAGCAACAGAGCTACCGGCCGCCTTCAAACCAACCGCACTACCCGCTGCTATCTGACCCAAAACGCTAATAATTATAATCCACCAAGGTGTGCTTGGTTGAAAACCAAAAAGTGTTTAAAATGAGTTGACACCACTGACAAGGGAGGACATGTTCACGACCGAGTCGGTGTGGGTGTTCAACTGTGCACGATGAAGCAGACGAAGGCAGGCAAAGGTTCGACTGGCAGACACCTAAATATTTCAGACTTGGTGTGATCAACTGTATCATTATGCTGATCACTTCGCTTAACGGACACAATTAACAACCCCACCTGCCCCACCCCCACCCCCACACCCCACCTCCGTCTCACCGACACGTGATCTTCAGCCAGTCGGCGCCTGGCTACGTACAAACACACGTCTTCAGACAATCAGACAAGCCGAATGTAAACAGCCAAGCACGTAATTATTAAGCCTGCTGTTTTCCAAAACAATATCCAAGCGCTTGGAAGATTCAAACTTCCAAGCACCGAACAAGCGGTAAAAACTCAACAAAACAAGATAAGTCTTTTTCTTTAATTTTTCATCGTTTTTGACCGTTTATCTGTTGTTTAAGTGTCGTTTTGTGGCTTGATAAAGGGGATTTCCCCGAAAATTTGCGTACTGTGTGTCCGTGTTAAAAAAAAATCAGCGTTCGTTTGAACCTTTTTGTGCTTTGGATCTTGTTTTAGAACGCTAGAAGTAATTCTGTTTCAGATTTTTCTGCAGTTATAAGCCTGAGTTCGAACACACGATGTGTGTGTGTGTGTGCGTGTGTGTGTGTATGTGTGTGTGTGTGTGTGTGTGTGTGTGTGTGTGTGTGTGTGTGTGTGTGCGTGCGTGCGTGCGTGCGTGCGTGCGTGCGTGCGTGCGTGCGTGCGTGTGTGTGTGTGTGTGTGTGTTTGTGAGAGAGAGAGAGAGAATTCTCGAGTGAGATTATTTATCACATGTGTGGTGTGTGTGTGGTGTGTGGTGTTTGTGTGTGTGTGGTGTGTGGTGTGTGTGTGTGTGTGTGTGTGTGTGTGTGTGTGTGTGTGTTGTGTGTGTATGTGTGCGCGCGCGCGTGTGTGTGTGTGTGTGTGTGTGTGTGTGTGTGTGTGTGTGTGTGTGTGTGTGTGTGTGTGTGTGTGTGTGTGTGTGGTGTGTGTGTGTGGTTGTGTTGCGTGCGTGCGTGGGTGTGTGTGTGTGTGTGTGTGTGTGTGGTGTGTGTGTGTGTGTGGTGTGTGTGTGTGTGTGTGAGAGAGAGAGAGAGAATTATCGAGAGAAATCACCATGTGTGTGTGTGTGTGTGTGTG
>JABMCL010000733.1:805000-812500 GCA_018857735.1 Alviniconcha marisindica | reverse complement strand
TAGCAATAAAACCTGATTGCTGTTCGCCTTCTGTGGTCTCCATTTTTACTGACTCCGCTGCCTGTGTCCTGTCCTTCTACGCTCCACCGCTCCATTACAATTATTATTATTATTATTATTATTATTATTATATTATTATTATTATTGTTACTGTTATTGTTTTTGTTGTTGTTGTTTCGGAAATGGATTCGGACTCGTATTTTGCATTTTACTTCTATAAACATTAATGGCTTCTAGTGAGTACATCTTGCCGACAACAGTTGCGTTTGTTTTTCATTCTACTGGCCACAAACGGGATTCCAGCAGATAATTTGCTCTGTACTAATAACACAACAGCTTGCAAAATGGGGAAATTGAAATATTTATGGTGCAGAAGCAAAACACACACACACACGCACGCACGCACGCACGCACGCACGCACGCACGCACACAGTTTAGAGAAAGATCAATAATGCATTTAGCAAAACAGAAACAGCAAAGGGATGCAAACAACAGTAATCTTTTTTATGTACAGCTGCAGTTTCGATTGGGTTAGTTTGCTTAATTCTTTGTGACAATTTCACGTCCTGCGGCCAGTCCAGTGATTATCATTTTGTTTTACTCCTTTGTTCGCGAATTCGCTGCACGTATCGTTCAACCTGAAGCTTCTGTTTGCCTTACGCTCACGCAAAGACAAAAGACACTAAATATTTACCACAAAGGGTTTTTAATGGGTTTTTGTCTGGGTGGGCGGAGGGCAGGGTGGCGGGAGGGGAGGGAAGTATGGAAGACTTGAAAGCGCGAACAAAAGGAGCGCATGTTTAAAGCTAAAGGGAGTTGATTCCTGTTGTTGGGCCCCGATGAAGGAAGCACGAACAGTCACTGCATCACTCTAAATCCATGAATAATCAAACTGCAGACTCTTCAACAAGGCAAGGGGATTAAGTGCGCGACACTGTTGCGTCCCGTCGCTTGAATTTGTCCTAGGGATGAGCGAACAACTGCTGGTGAGGTTGACAAAAAGGAACAGATCTAGGAATATGTACTCGCCAATAAGACGACAAACAGGGAAACAATAATTAACACGTAAGCGCTTTTGACGATTCGTCTTCTTCAAGTGAAAGAAGACGAATCGTCGAAAGCGCTTGTGTGTTATTGTTAATTCCATGTTTTTCGTCTTACTGGTGAGTACATTTTCCTAGATCTGTTCCATTTTCAATTTGTCCTAGTTTTAAAATTCAGTTCACAAAGCCACGCTGAACGATACCATCTGGACCAAACGTCAACCAACACAGACTTCAGGGTCTTTTGTAGTCACAGCCAAAGAGATTTTAGAGAGGAGAGGAGATCCCAGGGCAGACAAGGCTCCCAGTTCCCCGGATGGAAGCCGCAAAAAGCAGCTATGCAGACTTCATAAAATCACACAGACACAATATTGCAACTGATGTTGTGATCCGAAGACAGTTGCTTTAAACATAATATTATTAATAAGGGCAATAGCAGAACTTTTGTTTTTGTTTTTGTTTGTTTGTTTCTTAGCGTCGAACAAAATTAATAAGCTTCTGTCAGACGCTCAAAATGACAGAATAATTATACAATGTGGTGGGCAGGTTAACATTTGATTTTTAAACGGGGGGGAGAGAGAGATAAAGGTGGGAGCGAGAAAGAGAAATGAGTGGGGAGACAGTCTCGCGATTGTTGTCAATCCTTTCTTTGGCTTATCACTTAATCAGTAACCTCACTGGTCATTTACTTTGAAGTGTGTGTGTGTGTGTGTGTGTGTGTGTGTGTGTGTGTGTGTGTGTGTGTGTGTGTGTGTGTGTGTGTGTGTGTGTGTGTGTGTGTGTGTGTGTGTGTGTGTGTGTGTGTGTGTGTGTGTGTGTGTGTTGTATGCTTTGCTCTCTCTCTCTCTCTCTCTCTCTCTCTCTCTCTCTCTCTCTCTCTCTCTCTCTCTCTCTCTCTCTCTCTCTCTCTCTCTCTCTCTCACACACACACATCAGATGGGTGTGTGGGGTGAGGGTGTGGGGATTGTGTATATGTATGATGATATGTCTGTGCATGAGTTGGAGGAGTGGGGGTGGATGGAGTGAAAGTATGCGTGATCGTTGTTTTAAAAGTCAGATAATTTCTACACAATGTATTTTTGGTATCATGGTGACGACATTTATGGCGTAGGAATGTAGTAGTATATATGCGTGTGCATGTGTTTCTGCGTATGTGAGCTATAGCTCAAATAAAAATAACTATGTGCATGAATACATTAATAAAATATACAAGTGTATGTTTGTTTTCACGACTGTAAACAAGTGTATACTGAGTTTTTGTTTTTTGTTTATGTGTTTGTTGTTGTTGTTGTTGTTCTTGAAGTCTGTTGTTGTCTTGGTGTAACTTGCTGACATATATTGTTAGCTTGAAAATTTTAAGATCAGTCTAATATCACTTATGTGAAAAGACTTTAAATAAAAAGGAATAAAATGCAGAAGTTTCGAGCACACTGAGCCAGCTGAGCATCGTTCATCTTGTCCGTCCATCATTTAGGTCACAAAAATGACACAAAATGTCTGCAGAGCAATCCATAAAACATTTTTGGGGTGGGATGTGGAGGGGGAGGGGGGGCAGGGCGGGGGGTACTTACTCCTTTATATCTTGTTATCTTGGCGTATGTCTGGTGATGTTCTATCTGAAACGGAAGCTGCAGCTGTGACCTCTTTTCTGATATGAAGCCATACTTGGTCTTTACCAAATGGCGAGACAGACAGGCAGGCAGACAGACAGATAGATAGAGAACAACGAACGAACGAATGATTTATTGAACTAGGCCGTCTGTCCATGTAAAAAGGGAGGTGGGGGGGTGGGGGAAGGGGGTGGGGTTAGGGGGGGGCATTTTATGTGCATAAACAATCATAAATCATCGAAACGTTCCGGCAAGGATTCTCTCCCTACACACACACACACACACACACACACACACACACACACACACACACACACACACACACACACACACACACACACACACACACACACACACACACACACACACACACACACACACACACACACACACACACACACACACACACACTCAATCGCTCTTACGCTTGCACGCATCCACGCAAGCTCGAACTCGCTCACGTACGCACGCGCGCGCGCACGCTTGCACGCATGCACGCATGCACGCGCACGCACACACACACACACACACACACACACACACACACACACACACACACACACACACACACACACACACACACACACACACACACACACACACTATATATATATATCACACACACACAACACACACACACACACACACACACACACACACACACACACACACACACACACACACATGTGCGCGCGCGCACACAAATAAGACACTCAGGCAAGCGCGCTTGAGAGAGGGGGGTGGAGAAAGAGACAGACAAAGAGACAGAGACAGAGAGAGAGAGGCCACCGAGCTGAGTCTACACCAAAGCCAGAAGCTGTTTTCCTATTGCAGCTTAGAGGCTACAAATCAAGGAGATTATACAGATCATCTGCCTTCCATGCAGTCATATATAACCCCACGCACACATTTCATTTCGACTAATGCGCTGGTCAGTGTAGGCATGCAGTACGGTTCAGTTCGGTTCAGATCAAGATTTTTTTTACGTGCTCGGAAAAGCCCATATGCGCTCCAACCCGCCTCTCATACGTTTCCGTAAGGTTGCCTTCGAAACCCCGTTCCAGTGTCGGTCTGATTGATGGTGTCCTTTCAAGGAAGGTAGTCGAGCAGTTCCTCTCTCTGCGCCCACCTCTCCTCCAGTCGATCGGTGGTGTAATATCCTTAGCTTTGTGCATGCCTCGAGCTCCTCAACACTTCAGATCTTCCGAGATACAAGCCATGTGTCATGCTTGCTTTGCCAGCGAGACTACCTGCTCGATCATTTCCCTTGACTTCAGCATGTCCAGGGCAGTACATCCACAGGAATTTTCGAAGGTGGGCGCTGAACATTAACAAATATTTTGAAGCATACCAGTGTGGGCTTCCCATTCGCTTTTTGTCGTGGGTGCATTGACTGGGAGGACGATGGAAAATGTGTGTGGTCTGGCTGTCACTTCTTGAGGCAACTGGGTTTGTTATTAGTGTATGCAGATTGAGAGAAAGGGGGCGTATGTCTAAGAGTGTGTATAATAATAATAATGTACATTTATCATGCGCTCATCAACGCCCTGAGCGCTCACATGATACATATTAACCTAAATATGATATTCTATACACATGCAGAACATAGTTCTACCAAAACAATTTACATAAAGTATTATTTAAAAAACAAAAACAAAAACAAAAACGCACTACACACACACACACACACACACACACACACACACACACACACCCACACAACACACACACACACACACACACATGACTGTAGAAGAAACTGGGTACTGATATTAGTTAGGATGGAAATACTGTGAGAAGAGGAAGGTCTTCAGTTTGGCTTTAAAGGATGACAGGGTTGAGCAGTGTCTAAGGTCTTGTGGGAATGAATTCCAAATGTGGGGTCCAAAGCAAGAGAAGGCGCGGAAGCCATGAGTCTTGCGTTTGTATTGTTGGATTTCCAGCATGCGGGTGTCAGAAGAAGAGCGTAGTGTACGAGATGGAGTGTAGACATGCAGCAGTTCAGAGAGGTAAGCAGGAGGTATGTGCGTGTGTTTCATGACTAGAATTATTGAGATACGTTCTTCGTTGTGCGATCGAACGACAGCTTTAATTTCCCGCTGGGATGAATAAAGTATATTGTTATTGTTACTCAAGCGAGATGAGGATGCCGTACGTTATTTGGGACATCAAGCTGGCCTGACGACACAACATTCTATGGAGATGAAATACGTAATACGTGCGGGAAGAAGTCGGTTTCTAGTTCAAGCACGTTTTATATGTGTGTTGTGTTATTCCTTTCGTGACACAGACTCTATTTCACTCGAAATGTTACTGTCGTGATCTTTTTTCTTCTTCTTTTTTTCTTTCTTTCTTTTTTTCATTTTTTTTTCTTTCTTTTTTTCTTTCTTTCAAGTACAGCTTGCTATATACATCTGATGTTTTATAGAAGACATCATTCAAGTGAATTAAGACGGGAAAAAATGCATTGCACTTCAGCTACACACATTTACGTATATCCCCGTCTGTCTTGTCTATTACCACGATTTTCAACTCCGATTCATCAGTTCAAAATTTCGGTTTTTGCCTTTAGACAGTTAAGGCTTCGATCTTTGTGAAAAGCATTATTTTCATCCGCAAAACGTATATCGACGCATCAATATAGCATTCGTCAAACGTCTATACCTGACAGACAATACCACCACATCCGCTTGTACATTCCTGAATTGACTATTGTCATTATTTTGTAGCCGGTCTGCAGTCCTAGATATGTGTGAAGCGTCTTGCCGTTTGTATAACTTCTAAGCGCGCACGCGAGCATACCAGTGCAGGGGTATACAGCCCCGATGGCTGCCAGTCTTATTTAAAATTTCATCCTGCAAAAAAGAGAGAGACTCACTGATGTTTTATTTGCGTAGAAGCCGTGGCCCATTACAAAGGGGTATACAAACAACACATTTTAAACACGAGTACACGCTGATTCCGATCTACGGAATGCCTTGCTACCGTTGCACGCGCGCGTACACGCACGCACGCACACGCACACGCACACACACACACACACGCACACGCACTCTCTCTCTCTCTCTCTCTCTCTCTCTCTCTCTCTCTCTCTCTCTCTCTCTCTCTCTCTCACACACACACACACACACACACACACACACACACACACACACACACACACACACACACACACACACTTACACACACACGGTCGCTCGCACTCACACACACGCACACAATGAGACAGACAGACAGACAGACAGACAGAAAGCCATCTCTCGATCTGCTTTAAAGGCACCACGTCCATCATCCCTGCTGTGGGTGAGCGGGCGTTAAGAAACGGTTATTTATCCATCTCTCCTGCTGTGACCTCCGACAACCATTCACGCCTTCTTCAGCTCGTCGCTTAATGCAATGTTGACACCTCTCGGAAAACCGTCAGCCCGTAGGCTGAGTGCAAGATCAAAGAGAAGTTGCGGGTTTGGTTTTGTCTGTTCGGTTGGTTGGTTGGTTGGTTGTTGTTATCGTTGTTGCTGTTGCTGTTTTGTTTTAAGCAATAACAACCAGCTATCTCAACACACTAATCAGTCATGTTACCGGCTTCTGTCTTTCAGAATATTGTTCCCTAGTATGAAGCACATTTTTCGAAATTAACAGTAGCTGCATGAATACGAAGGGAAAATAAAATGAACATAAATACCGTAGCATACATAATACATCACTTTACGGTGGAAATTATATAACACTACTACACAAGTCTAGAATACATTGACACGTAGACGCAAGTAAATCCTTTGAACAGTATAGGGCGGGAAAAAAGAAGAGCAAAAACATGATTGAATATAGATATAATTATTATTTACATACACTTACAAAGTTACACCAGGGTGAAAGAGAGAGAGAGGGAGGAGAGAGAGACAGACAGACAGACAGACAGACAAAGACACAGACAGACAGACAGACAGTCAGAGACAGATACAAACAGAGAGACAGATAGAAAGATCGTGTGTGTGCGTGCAAAAGTGTACCCAACGGTTAATCTTCACGCACTGCCACCACTTCTCCTCGAAGCCGGCATCCACGTTAGTTGTTATTCCCTTTAAGGCGCTTGCAGCTTGTCAGTGATTGCACGTCTCTGAGAAAACAGCTATTATCATCACCCCGAAGGACAAAGAAACATTCCAATGCGACACTCCCGCCACCGACCAATCATTCCTCATTGATCCACCATACAGACCGCAAGAATGCAACACGGCTGTACAGCTGCAACCTACGGCAGCCACTTTTCACCGCTGTTCCTGTGGGAACAAACATTCCGGGTCCGGGAGTATCTGTCTGATCTATTCAATGACTAAAAGAAGCGAGGTGCGTGACGTTTGTCATCTTCGAGATCCTACACCGTGTCGGGGCGGACTTGTGCAAACCGAAGTTACCGCTGTCCGGCAGTGTTTCTTCGTGTGACGCATAGTCCGGTGTGGTCCAAATATTTGACCAGAGCTGATGGTTGTGTGCTGAAGAACCGAAACAACAGTAGGTTGCTGGGGACCAGCAGTTTCATGCGCCCATTGTTTGATTACACCCCTTGCAACCCCTTTACATCCCGACGACCCGCCTCCCGTTTCCTCTTTATCCCCCCCCCCCCCCCCCCCATCCCCACCCCACCATCCCCACCACCACACACACACGCACACACACGCCGAAAGGAAAACGCCATGCGTGGGATTTTTGAAAATGGAGCTTAGCATTGCGAGACGTGAAACTGAATTAAGAATCAAAGCACGCATGCGCGCGCGCGCATGCAAACGCACACACAACCCCACACACACACACACACACACACACACACACACACACACACACGCAC
>JABMCL010000733.1:787500-790000 GCA_018857735.1 Alviniconcha marisindica | reverse complement strand
GCTCACAATGCGCCCGCCTACCCGTAACGTAGGCCCGAGGAGCACAATGCAGACTAATACAGTGTCAGTCAAAGTGTACCTGAACAACAGAACAATGAAAGCCTACATCAATATTTATTTTGGTTATTTTTTATTATCATTGATCGCTTTTGTTTAGCGCTATTTTCTGCTCTCGCGCACATCCACTGCGCTCTTGTCGCACGCGGCTCTGAATCTGTGATGTTGCTGGTCCACAGAAGCCATATACGGCTTATTAGGGACGGATGGGGGTGGGTGGGGCGAGGGAGAAGGTGGGAGTGGGGGTGGGGGGGGGTGGTTAAGGTACCGATGAGTTGCTCGTCCCTGCGCTCCGATTCACAAAGACCGAAGAAACCGTCAGCCAGCACCAGAACAATAGAGACAGACAGACAGACAGACAGACAGACAGACAGACAGACAGAGACAGAGAGAGACAGAGACAGAGTGAATGAGAGAGAGAGAGAGAGAGAGAGAGAGAGAGAGAGAGAGAGAGAGAGAGAGAGAGAGAGAGACAGACAGACAGACAGACAGACAGACAGACAGACAGACAGACAGACAGACAGACAGACAGAGACAGAGAGAGACAGAGACAGAATGAATGAGAGAGAGAGAGAGAGAGAGAGAGAGAGAGAGAGAGAGAGAGAAAGAGAGAGAGAGAGAGATCTTTGTGGCTCTACACTACAACAGTTCAAAGCTACGTTTTTGCTTGTATATGACATGTTAGCAAATGTAAATGGTATATCATTTTTATTATGTGCATGTATATGAACAAGCGCGTTGAGTTTCGCTCAGCGGGGAATAGCGCTATAGAAAATGTATGTATGTATTATTATTATTATTGAAGACAAGAGTCCGAGACACCAGCTGCTGGAACGTGAGGCACAAGACAGTCCAACTCACTATGAGAGCCAAGCTCCACCTGAAGAGGTGCAGATCGTTCCTGGGCTCTGACTCTGAATGGATGACCGTATCCATTTTCAGCGCATATTTTGAATAGTCACTGAAGTGGTATACTTGCAGGGCTAGTTTTTGTAACATGGCTTACGCGGCTGTTACACGGCTGGTGCCACGTGAAACTGCTGCCGTGTCGGCGCACGTTCTGTGTACACCATACAACCATGCACCAGTTTCCAGTGGCACAAGCCACAAACATGTGCGTTTAGTTGTAACCAGCCACTTGCACTTTTGGCAGAACGATCGGGATCTTTTACGCGACACTGCGGTAACGCGGGAGTAGAACGGATACTGAAATAAAATCGGCACAGAAAGTTGACCCTGGAGCAGAAAATTCTCCCGCCGCTCCTACCGCGTACGTGATTCGAACCCACGACCTTTCGACCACGAGTCCGTCGCTCTATCACTGAGCTATCCACGCTACCTACCCCATAATAATAATTATATAGCAAATACACTACAACAGTTCAAAGTCTTTCTCTTCATTTCCAACGCACGCGTGCGCGCGCGCGCACGCACGCACGCACGCACACACACGCACACGCACGACACGCACGCACGCACACACACGCACACGCACGCACGCACGCACACGCCCCCCCCCCCTCCCCCCACCATAAACACAACCACACAGACGCGCACACAGGTAATTTAAGCCATACAGTGACGTATTTAGTGTTCAGGATCGTGCGTTAGTTTTTGAGAGAATAGCCGCCTCAACACTTACGCTGTCTGGCGGGCTGATACAAGACCGATAAAACTTTCAAATTAAGGATTCTGCTCTAAAGGTCTTATACCTCGTCATGTCGCGCCAGCTGCTGTGGTATTTTCCTCCCGATCCGCATCCAGACTTTATTGATATCGCGTCGATCTTGGAAAGCCAAGTTTCTTTTCGGTGCTCTGAATACACCCGAAAGTCGTGGCACGTGCACGCGCAGAGCGCGCCTGCCAAACTACCGAGACGCAGCTGGTATGCGCCGAACCGTCTGTAGACTTTTGTTTTTTTGTTGGCGTTGTTGTGTCTACACTCGAGCTGCGGGGTAGACCCAGTCGAAACCGTCAACAGTCGGTCCATGCTTGCAACTTTCGTACAAGATCAATGAGGACATTGTGTGTAGCTTATCTATTTCGATCTCGCCCACTCGGTATTACGTACAAAAATATAATACGTACTGAAGTAAGATCAACGGGGAAATTTTTAGCGATACATTTGACTGAGTAGCCTGTCTATTTCGATCCCGTCCACTCGGTATTACGTACAAAATACGTACTGAAGTAAGATCAACGGGGAAATTTGTAGCGATACATTTGACTGAGTAGCCTGTCTATTTCGATCTCGTCCACTCGGTATTACGTACAAAATACGTATTGAAGTAAGATCAACGGAGAAATTTGTAGCGATACATTTGACTGAGCTGATTTCGATCTCGTCCACTCGGTATTAGGTACAAAACACGTATTGAAGTAAGATCAACGGGGAAATTTGTAGCGATACATTTGACTGAGTAGCCTGTCTATTTCGATCTCG
>JABMCL010000733.1:780000-785000 GCA_018857735.1 Alviniconcha marisindica | reverse complement strand
TTCGGTGACGACACGGCGTTAAAGGAGAACCGACCGGAATAAGTATTATCCGCCTTATCGATAGGAATGGAGGATATATACAGCCAGCCAGCCAGCCAGCCAGCCAGACAGACAGAGAGAAAGAGAGAGGAAACTCGAACTCGAAAAATTTTTTTTTGCAAAGATTGTAGTTCTGGTTCAGTCAAAAAATAACAACTAGTCTTTGCTAAATTAAGCTACTGATGAATAACAATTTAAAAAAAATACATGGCATCATTTATATTTATGAATGGATGAGTGAAATGGATGAGTGAAAATCTATACATGGAGAAACAGAGGGAGAATGTCATATCTATAATATATTATAATTATACACATTCACCAGTCTTTCGCTCGATTTCAAGTCCTGTTTGTTTTAAAAAAAATCGTCCTTCTTTGAAAGTCGCAGAATACACGACCGTGAGTGCTGTCATTTTGTGCTCCGCAATGTGTACCAGTGACGTCATGTGTGACAAAAAAATATAATATGAAATAGGCCACGAGCTAGCCCTTTTCTGTTCTTCATTGGTAAAGAGCGAACCAACATGGCTGCGCCCTGAGAAGCTCAAATTCGAAACAAAAAATACTCTCTCTCTTTCTCTCTCTCTCTCTCTCTCTCTCTCTCTCTCTCTCTCTCTCTCTCCTCTCTCTCTCTCTCTCTCTCTCTCTCTCTCTCTTTTATTTTTCTTCTTCTTCTTCTTCTTGTTTTCTTTTTCTTGTTTGGTATAAATGTTGATATAACAACCACATGAAGCCTGCAACTCTGAAAGCTTCGCACATGTTCTCCGTTCGCATGCCCACTTGCGATTTCGATTCGATTTCCCTTTAAGTAAATGTGACAACACCAACGAAATGGTGACATTTACGAGGGGCACTGAGCGACGGCGGCCGCCAACGTGTTCTGAGTCACCGTGACATTTTCGTATTTCGCCCTGTATCCCCAAGGATTTTCCCTAAGGGAAAGCTACAGCTGTATCGTGGTCATTGATTGGCGTATTGTGCTGTATCGTTCACAGCCAAGCGTCGTTCGCCGTCGTGTTGGCGCATGCAGAGAGCTATAAGCTGGGATCAGTTCTGATGGTAATCAGTCTCTGGGATTTGTCTACATGCATGCACTGCTGTATCGGCCAGGAGCTGATCGACGGCTCAGAGCTGACTGTCGGCATGAAAACAAAAAGTCCCAAGGTGGAATTTAAAGGCGCATGTCTTCCTTTGTAACGCATCTTCGAAGCCGTTCTTTTCTTTTCGTCTTGTCTGTTGTTGTTGTTGTTGTTGTTGTTGTTGTTGTTGTTGTTGTTGTTGTTGTTGTTGTTCTTCTTCTTCTTCTTCTTCTTCTTCTTCTTCTTCTTCTTCTTCTTCTTCTTTCTTTCTTTCTTTCTTTCTTTGCTTAATTTTGGGGGTGTTTTTTCTCTTTTTCCTCTGTCTTGCTTCTTTTCTTTGTTGTTTCCTATACTGTTTGTTGTTGTGTTGCTGTTGTTGTGTTGCTTGTGTGTGTGTGTGTGTGTGTGTGTGTGTGTGTGTGTGGTGTGTGTGTGTTGTGTGGTGGGTGTGGTGTGTGTGTGGTGTGTTGTGTGTGTTTGCTAGGTGTGGGTTGATTGTAGGCTAGAGATAGTGTGTTGTGTGTACGGACCTGCCTGAAAGAGTAGCATAGGTTTCGTGTACGGACCTGCCTGAAAGGCTAGAGCATAGGTTTCCGTGTTACGGACCTGCCTGAAAGCGTAGACATAGGTTTCCGTGTTACGGACCTGCCTGAAAGCGTAGAGCATAGGTTTCCGTGTTAGGATGCCTGAAAGGTAGAGCATGGTTTTCCGTGTTACGGACCTGCCTGAAAGCGTTAGAGCATAGGTTTCCGTGTTACGGACCGCCTGAAAGGCTAGAGCATAGGTTTCCGTGTTACGGACCTGCCTGAAAGCGTTAGAGCATAGGTTTCCGTGTTACGGACCTGCCTGAAAGCGTAGAGCATAGGTTTCCGTGTTACGGACCTGCCTGAAAGCGTAGAGCATAGGTTTCCGTGTTACGGACCTGCCTGAAAGCGCTAGAGCATAGGTTTCCGTGTTACGGACCTGCCTGAAAGCGTTAGAGCATAGGTTTCCGTGTTACGGACCTGCCTGAAAGCGTTAGAGCATAGGTTTCCGTGTTACGGACCTGCCTGAAAGCGTTAGAGCATAGGTTTCCGTGTTACGGACCTGCCTGAAAGCGTTAGAGCATAGGTTTCCGTGTTACGGACCTGCCTGAAAGCGTTAGAGCATAGGTTTCCGTGTTACGGACCTGCCTGAAAGCGTTAGAGCAAGGTTCCGTGTTACGGACCTGCCTGAAAGCGTTAGAGCATAGGTTCCGTGTTACGACCTGCCTGAAAGCGTTAGAGCATAGGTCCGTGTTACGGACCTGCCTGAAAGCGTTAGACATAGGCTTCCGTGTTACGGACCTGCCTGAAAGCGTTAGAGCATAGGTTTCCGTGTTACGGACCTGCCTGAAAGCGTTAGAGCATAGGTTTCCGTGTTGACTTGGACGCCACTGAACTCCCCGCGACATGGTGCTCTTCAGGAAGGAGAAGAAGAAAGAGGAGGATAAGGAAGTTGGTTGGCCGCTGGCTTTCAAAAGCTGCCTTTGTTTCCACGAGAAGAGTGCAGCTGCTGCTCTAACGGAGACAATGGACGTGGTTAAGATCAGTTCTGTGGATGTGGAGCCAGTTTTGTGAAGCTACAATCCCAATCGCTCTCCTTCATTTCAACAGCGTTGACCCAACCATGCTGTACGTAACACGCCTTGTTGTGACACCATCTCGCTAGCCCAAAAGCTCCCTTTGTTTCCACGAGAAGAGTGCGAATACTGCTCTAACGGAGACGGGAATGGACGTGGTGAAGATCAATTCTGTGGATGTGAAGCCGATTTTGTAAAGCTGTAATCCCAGTCAAAAGCAAACTCAAGGCATTTCTCTTCGAAGAAAAATTTCAGTGAATCAAAATCGTCCTTCACCCCTATCTGTCTGTACAGTGTGTGTGTGTGTGTGTGTGTGTGTGTGTGTGTGTGTGTGTGTGTGTGTGTGTGTGTGTGTGTGTGTGTGTGTGTGTGTGTGTGTGTGTGTGTGTGTGTGTGTGTGTGTGTGTGTGTGTGTGTGTGTGTGTGTGTGTGTGTGTGTGTGTGTGTGTGTGTGTGTGTGTGTGTGTGTGTGTGTGCATCTTTCACACAGTTATGTTTGACCCCTTTTGATGTGTACTTTATGTGTTACCTTTTTGTTAAATTGCTGATAACATTTTCCATCTCGATGTACATTATGCGTGTTATACTTGTTCAGCGCCTTGAGTCACAGGGTAGGCGCTTTACAGTTTCCCTTATTATTATTATTATTATTATTATTATTATTCTCGATCTCCCTCATTTCAGTAGCGTTGACCCGACCATAACAGACTTTGGTGTTACAACATCTCGCTAGAACATAGAATGCCTGGCGCAGTCATTAAGTGCGCATCGCTTGTAGTTCATGTTCAAAAAGCGTTGTTCTGTCGATAAACGCGCGATTTTCCGAAGTGCCTAAAATGTTTTCGACGCGTGCATTCAGTGTTGTTTTTGTTGTTGTTGTTGTTGTTTTTCAAACATTAATTACTAAACTAGAAAATACAGCAAATACATAGCAGTTTTTTCCCTTTTCTTTTCTCTCTCTCTCTCTCTCTCTCTCTCTCTCTCTCTCTCTCTCTCTCTCTCTCTCTCTCTCTCTCTCTTTGTATTAAAAATGATCACTAATCGAGACAATGTATACTCACCGTTTTGATCAAACGGCCAAACGTACACACACACACACACACACACACACGCACGCACGCACGCACGCACGCACGCGGACGCGCACGCACGCACGCACGCACGCACGCACGCACACACACACACACACACACACACACACACGGGCGCGCACGCACGCACGCACGCACGCACGCACGCACGCACGCACGCACGCACGCACGCACGCACACACGCACGCACACACACACACACACACACACACACACACACAAGAAATACACACAACCATGCTAGGCAAGGCTGGTGAAAATACACCGTCCCAAATCTACATCGTAGGCATTTCATAAACAGCACAATAACACGCATTTTGAGGATATAGCTACTCGCTTTTGGACAACGAGCACACGCACCTTTTGAAAAGAAAGACAAACACAAAAATAAAAACCTTTCTTCTTAACGTAATTTCAGTTCCGCACATGCGCGTATTGACAACTGCAGAGCAGCGTCGCACTCATAGCAACCGCTCTAGAATGGCAGTGAGAGAGCTGAGAGAGAATAGAAGACCGGCAACCATGCGTGCAGTGTGGCTCTGAACGAGCAACATCAAGTTAGCCGTTTCCGTGCATGTTGGCCGTCATAACCGGTTCCAGACTCGGGGTGTTCCCTCCCAACCCACCCCCCACCCACACCCACACCCTCCCTTTTCTCTCCCATTTTCCTCATTGTGAAGCTTTAAAAAACAAACAAACATTCGCGTTGCCACAGAAACCTGTTTTTACGCAGTGGGCTGCACGCCGGCAAAACTGAACGATTTTCCCCGAATAGCGTGTCAACAAAGAATGCGGCGATGTGTCTGCGATGACCGGCTGACAACTGTCATATCTGGCCTTCATTATGACACTTATCCTTTTAGCTTTGAGGCATATTCCCTTAGGGAATCATTGAGCGCCGAACGGCAAACACCGATGTAGCCATTTCCTCTAAGTTTCCTTAATGCGCCGGAAAATTAACGCTTTTGTTTTCTCGCCTATACTTCAGTGAGACTCACAACACAAATCATAATTATGACGGTGTTTAGTGATTTAAAAAATTTAAAAAAATGTTTTCGTGTTGAAGCGCCCAGAATGTGTTTGATTGTCAAAGCGATCGTTTTCGAGACTCGTGGCTAATTTCGACCAACTAATTGCTACGATCAACTACAAATCAACAGTTTGGTTTCAGTAATAATGGTGATGAAGAGA
>JABMCL010000733.1:762500-775000 GCA_018857735.1 Alviniconcha marisindica | reverse complement strand
CAGCGACAAGGAAGGTCAACGAGCAAAACAATGATCGGGTTTCTGCGCTATCACAAACAGCGCAGCATCGTAATGAAGGCGTGCAGTCTGCCATATTGCCAGTGACTGTTATTCTGAGATGGGAGGGGGGGGGGGGAGGGGGAGGGGGGGGATGCAGGAATACCCTCCAACGACGTCAGATGAATGTTCCGTTCAGACTGGGAACCAAGGATGACGATTGCTGTTCTGCTCCAGGCCAAACGCGTTACCGTCCCTCCCGTCGCGCAAATGTCAAAACCTGTCCGTGGGTGGTTTGTTTTTGCAGGGTTTTTGAAAGAATCGATGACAAAGTACCACCTTCGTCAAATGTCGCTATCAAAACCAAAAATAGGCGCTTAACGTTTATCGGCGAAGCCTCCTCAGCAGCGGCCCTGCGCGAACGTGTCTGAAGGGATGCGAGAAAACAAACAGTCGGTCCAAGCGGAGCACGACCGTTCAAAATGACGCGCTTCGCACCTTCCTCTCCCAATGTTTCAATCTAAAAATAAAACGAAGTGGCACCTAGCCCTGCAAATGTCTTCGTGTATCGAACAAAAGACACTGAAGGTCAGCCGAGGGAAGAGACTGACGGGTGGAAGATCAATGATTCCTCGTCTTCAATCGGCGACCACCCGATGCACTGTGTAACAAATGGCGCATGGGACACGTCAGCCTCGGTGGTAACACCTACGTCGAGAAGATCCGATCGATGACGTTTGGCCTACGGTCTCTCTGGAGTCGGCACGGTCCCTGAATGAATGAATAAAATGACAGAAAGAATAAATCAGTCAACATCAGCAAACGAGCAGTAAGTAAGTAATTTGGTGTTTTACGCCCAGTCAGCCGTTACGGTTATTTCAGGGCGTTACACATTTTGTCGGTACACAATATCTGTTAAAAACATGGTGCATGTTAAAAACTTATACGTATTCAGATTTTTTTTTTAAACAGTCGTAAGAAGTGGGTAAAACACAAACTGGAAACCTTTTCTCAAAATATATATATGCTTTCTCAAGTCAACAGCAAACGAACAAGTGAACGACTGAATGAATCACAGAAAGAATAGATCAGTGAATATAAGCGAACGAACAAATAAATGAATGAATAAATGACAGAATAGATCAGTGAATATAAGCAAACGAACAAGTGAGTGAAGACATGGATGAATGAATGAAGGTGTGAATGAATGACAGAATGAATGGATGAATGACAGAAAGAAGGAATCACAGACAGTAAGCAAACGAACAAGTGAGTGAAGTAATGGATGAATGAATGAAGGTGTGAATGAATGACAGAATGAACGGATGAATGACAGAAAGAAAGAATCGGTGAATAGAAGCAAACGAACAAGTGAGTGAATAAATGCGTGAATGAACGAAGGTGTGAATGAACGGATAGAATGAATGGATTCCTGATCTGTCACACTTGATCAGGTCTGCGACAACTGCGAGTACATATAGTGCGTGCTCCTTGGCATCTTTTGCTATCGATGCCCTTGGTACTGTGTGCCAACTGCGGTCTTCAAACAAAGCGAACTCGTGAGGTCTGCATAAAAGAACATGCCTGGACTCTGGTAACGTGTTCTATGTCTCTCTGGTGTTTTAGGCAAACTGTGGAATATTTCACTTTTTGCGAAATGGGAAAAAGATTTTGCGACGTTTGAGACCGGTAGGGTGAAGGGGGATATGTGTGTGTGTGGTGTGTGTGTGTGTGTGTGTGTGGTGTGTGTGTGTGTGTGTGTGTGGTGGTGGGGGGGGGTCCATGAACTTGGTTTTCTTGCTTTTTTATATATTTTTATTTTTAACTTGGTTTTCTTGCTTTTTTATATATTTTTCTTTTTAACTTTTAACCATTCAGTTGAAAAATGACCGTTTCAATCCAGGTCGGTGCGGTAGGTAAATGGACAGTAAATCATGAGTTGTCCCCATTTTCTTCAGCGTTCTCGATAAATCCAGCAAAGGGCACACAGTTAACAAAGTTCTAACAAAGGGCACACAATTAACAAAGTTCAAACAAAGGGTACACAATTAACAAAGATCTAGCGAAGGGCACTCAGGTAGCAAAGATCCAGTAAATGGCACACAATTAACTGGCAAAGGGCACACAACAAAATATCGAGTAAAGGGTAAACAGTTAACAATAAATCCAACAAAGGGCACACAGTTAACTATGAGCGTGGAAAACGAAAGTAGGTCAAAAGTAAAATAACAATAACCGACAGTTCCGCTGATTTCCGATTTTGTTGATATTTCCGTAAGAAGTGTCTAGATTTTACGACTTTACTTTCCAAATGCATGTAATATGTCTAGTCCAATGTCCTCAGAAGGGGTCATTACATTAAAAATCGAGGTCTTTTTTTTTTTTTTTTTTTTTGGGGGGGGGGGGGGCTAAATCACAGTAATTGTCCTGTTACGAAACCAACCAACCTACAGAACACAAAAGTTAAGTGTCTCGCGTGGTATATTATGTCACATAATTGTGTGGCACGCCGACTGACTTTGGAGATAACTCGCACAAATCAACGCGTAGGCTGAACCACGCTGATGATTTTTCTGATAAGGTTTACACTTGCTGTTTCGTTCTGTGAATCACACAAATTATTTTGTTGGGTAAAACCTCGCTGTTTGTCTTCAAAGGTAATGACACTGCGGTGAGGACGCTGGAGCAGGACGATGATTTATAGAGCGCAAAATGTCCATACTGCAACAGCACGCTGTTTACGCTTAATGTATTTGATTATGATCTTCACTTACTGCGTTCATCCTGATATATATATATATTTTTACTTCTAAGGTTGACTGGACGTTAAAAACCAGTAACTAACTAACTCATTGACTGTTTTTATATTCTGAAGCCAGTCACCTAACTGTCTTGTAAGGTAAAAGAAAAATCAACAACGGATAAACCACGCTAATCTAGTGTGGCAAATCATACTGATTGTATTGTAAGGCAAAGCATCTCACTGTCTGAAAAGCAAGCTACACTGATGGCCTTGTAAAGCAAACCACGTGGAACGTCTTGTAAAACAAATTACAGCTAGCTGGCTTGAGGATATTGTCCTTCGTGTAATTTTCTAGGCGACACGCGAGCTGGCCATCTACGTAAATGAGGAAAAATGGATATCCGAGGACAAGAACAAAAAGAAGGAAAAAAGCTCTGCCAGTAATAGAACGGAATTAACACAGAAAAGAACCCAAAAATAAAGCTGTGGTCTGTGACCTAGTTTTTCAGACACACCCAAAACCTCGTATGTGTGTGTGTGTGTGTGTGTGTGTGTGTGTGTGTGTGGAGAGAGAGAGAGAAGAGAGAGAGAGAGAGAGAGAGAGAGAGAGAGAGATACACACACATACACACACGTGTATATATGCCTCTGTGTGTGTGTGTGTGTGTGTGTGTGTGTGTGTGTGTGTGTGTGTGTGGTGTGCAAAGGGGGTGGGGGGGTCTGAATCTTAATTTCAAAATTTAAAGCGGAACTAGCTGTTGAACGAAACTTGCCCGAAACACCGAAGCACCCTTCGTTTGCTGCTGCACGTCACACAGACAAATCAGCCAGATTGCCCAACTCGGTCAGCGGGCTGAATAGTCCGCCGAGGGGTGCGGGGTGTTTGTTCATTGCCGGCGGAGTCTCTTGAAGCCTTCCGTTTTCCCAAGCAGACGACACCCCAATCTCCCTTTAAAATAAAGCCGAACAATCCTCGGAGCTTACCGGAAGGTGCGCAGAAACCTCTCCCTTTGACACTGACGTGGACGCTCCATCAAGCGCAAGAAAAGCAGACGCAGACGCTTCAATCTCCATTAGATGTATAGCACGGAAGACAGTTCAATCTGGACCCTCATGGAAAATGAATGGTCCACCCGTTCCACCAGAGGAGGCGGAGAATGGAGGAGGAGGTGTGTTGTGGGTGGAGGGTTGGCAGGGTTGGGAGGGAGGGGGGAGGGGAGGGGGGATTTAGTGAAAAAAGGGAAGTGGGGAAAGGAGAAGACACTGGAAATGGGGAAGATCCATCCTAGGCTAGAAGATCACTCAGTTTGGTCACGATATCTTCTCGGGATCACGCGACCTAGCTGTGGTCACGACGTGTTTTCAAGATCACCAGTTCCTCTTTGGTCACGATCTGTTCTCAGGACGATGCACCTTTTGGTCAAAACCATGACGCGCCCTGTGATGACTGTGTGTTCGCAAGATCATGTACTCCGTAGGTACGATGTATTGTCATGACTACGCCCTCTGTGATGACGATATTGTGTCACAACCACGCCCTCTGTGATGACGATATTGTGTCACAACCACGCCCTCTGTGATGACGATATTGTGTCACAACCACGCCCTCTGTGATGACGATATTTTGTCACAACCACGCACTCTGTGATGACGATGTGTTGTCAATGCCACGCACTCTGCACCGTTACGGTGTGTTCTCAACACCATGCACTCACCCTGTGGTCACGATGTGTTCTCAAGGTCACGCTGGCCGTGGTCACGACGCGTTGTCAAGATCACGCACCCTGTGGTCACGATGTGTTCTCAAGGTCACACTCATTGTAGTCACGATATGTTGTCAAGACCACGCACCCTGTGGTCAAGATGTGTTCACAAGGTCACGCTCATTGTAGTCACGATATGTTGTCAAGACCACGCACCCTGTGGTCACGATGTGTTCTCAAGATCACGCTCATTGTAGTCACGATATGTTGTCAAGACCACGCACCCTGTGGTCACGAGATGTTCTCAAGGTCACGCTCATTGTAGTCACGATATGTTGTCAAGACCACGCACCCTGTGGTCACGACGTGTTGTCAAGATCACGCACCCTGTGATCACCAGGTGCTGGCAAGACTATGCACCAGATGGTTAGGCTGTGTTGTCAAGATCACGCACCGCGTGATCATGAATTCCAAGGTGCACCGTGGACATATTTCCAACTAACACCAAACAACAGGCACTCGCATTAAAGCGTTCAAGCCACAAATATTCTGCTGGGGAATTGGGAAATTGGTTTTGTTTTGATTTTCTCTTCTTTTTTTTCTCCCCCTTCTCCCTTTGCTATTGATGTTCCAATCATAACGGACTAAGAACGTGAAAGCAATGCAATTCGATTTTCGTGCTTATTTTACCAGCACATTACTCACAGATCAGCTGATCATCCTTCCGAGTTTGTTTAAAGTTTTTTGTTGTTGTTTTTTGGCAGGGATTTGAATGCTAATTCGTCTTGCTCTCGCTTGTTTGCCATCTGCTCGTTTCATCAAATCTGAGGTAAGTGCAAAGCTCGCACGGGATGCAGACGCCAGTGTATCAGAATCATACCTCCAGTATCCTCGCAAACACTGAACGAATGTTCTTATTCATAGAAATTGGTCCTCTCTTGTATTCCACGGAGACTGCGCGTGCGTAGAGTAGACTGCCATCAATGGCTATAACAACGTGGGCTGCTCAGAAAGACGACAGGATCACAGTTGTTTGCATTTTTTTCCGCACACACTGACCGAAGGCATGACTGGAATAATCGATGGTTTCTGTTGTTGTTGTTGTGTTGTTGTTGTTGTTGTTGTTGTTGTTGTTGTTCTTCTTCTTCTTCTTCTTCTTCTTCTTCTTCTTCTTCTTCTTCTTCTTCTTCTTCTTCTTCTTCTTTACCGCATACACAACCGTGGAATGTTCAAGTTGCCGTACGCTTTCGATTCGTCCGTTAATAAGACAGCTGGTTCTGCAGGAAAATCCAATTTACATTCACAATTCCACTACACAGACGGGAAGAAAAAAAAGAGATCCGTGCAGACGACCAAAATTCCAAGAACAATAACAATTAACGTGCCGCCGAAATCTGAATGACAGACACGATTAGTTAATAAGCAAGCGCAAGACGAGACACACCACACTCATGACCGCCAGTTTCATCCGACAGTTCAGAATCACCGCAGGGGCAAGGATGGTCGTACTTGGATGGGGAGAGAAAAACGTTCTGGCAACGACGAACAGTGAAAGAATGTCTAGCGTTCTTTCGAACATTTAAGGGTGGCCTGGGGAAAATTCGTCCAAACAGGTACGTTTGATTCCCATGCACGCTTCGAGACACGATTCTGTCACACTGGCCCAACCAACACATGCTCATTGTGGTTTGTAGACACCTTCGACAAATCGCAGACTAGTATACAACACAACTACCCGTGTGATTTCATGAATATGAAAGAAAATTCTTTTTCTGAGGAATGAGTGAACAACTACTGGTGAGGTTGACAAAACTGATAGAACAGAACTAGGGAAATGTATTCACCTATACAACGTAGCACAAGGAAACAAGGAAACACAAGCGCTTTCGACAGAAAATTGTCTTCGTCAAATGCAAGAAAAATTGACAGATAATAATAAAAGAAGAAGGAAACAAAGAAGAAAACAGACAAGAAGAAGCTGAAGTTAAAAAAAAAATGTTTTGTTAAGAATGGATACGCAGATTTAAGACGACGTCATCAAAATTAAGAGGATTTTTACGTGGCAAACACTGAACTTCAAAACAAACAAGTTCTGCCAACATTATTCGGTCCTTGCTTTTCATACAACCCACACTATGTTGTTGTTGTTGTTTTGTTGTTGTTGTTGGGGTTTTTTTTTTTTTTTTTTGCCAAACGCATAGCAAGGCTCCCAAAGTAGAACAGGTTTTCCCACACGCTACTTGTAACAATCACTCGTTTGTTGTTTTGTTTGTGGACTGATCCATTATGAAGCTGATGTTACAGTTGGGAAAATTCAATTGTAGGGGTTGATGCGTAGATTGAGTGCAGTTCACAAGGTGTTTGGGTGGCCGAAGTTCCCCCAACCGAGCGAGTGGACGAATTTCCCCCATGCCACCCTATGTGTTTGGCTCAATGAAATGATGGCAAAATCATTTTGACGTCATTACGATATCAATAATTTGACGCAAGATTATAGAAAAGAGAAGGAAGAGTCGAAGGAAACAATGGCTCTAGTAGTTAGTGATGGCAAGAATAACAAAACTGAAAATAATGAATAGGAATATGTACATAACAAAAGAACACGGGACGGGACATGTGTTTTGTTTTGTGTGTCGCCTTCTTTTGTGCTAACAGATATCAAATACATTCTTTCATGTGCTATTATAAGGAGCAAATAGCCCGTTGAAAGAAAGCAACGAAGAACTGAGAATGAAACAGTGGTGTTTATATCTTCATAGTTCTTTTCCTTTTTTCAAGATTATGCAATCAAAGCAGAGATAATTTGGAGTTACTACCATTTATCTTCATAATTAAAAAATAAAGTTTAGCTCGACTGGCAAGAGACCGACAACGTAGATACAGGTCGTGGCTGGTAAACCTGGGTGACCAGGTGGAGAGGTGGAGAGAGCGGTGCACAAGGTTAGACGTCTGCGATAGGAAACTGGCTATGCTGTTACTGGACAAGTAAAAGAAAAGGTTCTGATACTTCTTTTTTGATTGATAGGAGCAGTCTACCGGAACTATACGTTTAAATATTCTACTAAGTACTACCTTTTGCGTAAGTGTGTGTTTCTGCGTGCCACCGGCCGGCAGGTTTTCTTTTTTTTCATTATTATTATTATGGTGACTAAAATATTTCCTGTAGTAGCATCGGATCAATACGCAGAGAAAGAATTGTCACCCAACACTTTGCACCTCGGTCCATCGCCGAGCATTATTAGTAAACGGCAGCTACAGGTCTCATCCACTATAGTGAAGTACACATAGCACGCTTAAGAGATTTATTCACAGAAAGACATAAAATTATTCACACAATCATTAGTTAAGTCGCCCGACAAATTATTAGGCCTGAGCAGATTACGTGCCTGAGACAACGCCATTGTCATTTTTGTAGGCCGCGTCTACAAACATTTTTGTAAAACAACAAAATGTAATGACGTAATACGCATTCCGTAAATAGCTGCACCCGGGGGAGATCCCCAATCTATTTTTAGACCACTACAGTTATTCTTAAATTGCCGCATTTCAACAGGACCAAAACAGAAATTAATTGCTACATAATAATCGCACATAAAACAATAAAAATTCATGCAAAAAAACAACAAACGTTTTTTTAGCCAAATCTGCGTGGGCCAGTCCCTTTAAGGTCAGTGGGAGGAGTTTTCTCTCTCCTGGTGACAGGTTAGGACAGCAGTCGATGCTGTTAAGCAGCAAGCACTTGCATGCTGACTCACCCAGACACGATTTCCTCCGGCTGTTGCTGCACTTAATGCACGGGCATACAGGATGACGTCACGCTGTGGTCAAGCATACACAGTGTGTCTACAGGTTCGATCACGGCAAACGTCTTTGAGTATAACGAATGTATCCTTGTTTTCTATCTATGACTGCGAGTGTTGCTCTGCAGCAGACCGAAGCTTCTTAGTCCTCATGCAGTGACGCACCTGTTCCACTTCTGCAGCTTTATAACCAAACTTCCTCGTCCTTTTTCCGCTCCGCGTCTGCAGCATAACCAAACTTCGTTGTCTTCTATCCGCTATACTTCCGCAATATAACCAAACTTTTTCGTCCCTCATCCGCTCCACTTCTGCAGCATGTAACCAAGCTTCTTTGTCCTTCATCCGCTCCGCTTCTGCAGCATGTAACCCAGCTTCTTTGTCCTTCATCCGCTCCATTTCTGGAGCATAACCAGTAATCGTCGTCTTCCTGTGTTTCTCAGCCACTCAGCAGCAACGTACGTCAGCATGCCAACGACAAAGATAATTAACTGCTTTTATGCCTAATGTGTTTCTTAAAGGAAAATTCGGATCAGTAGACTAAGTAGTACGAATTACTAATGCTTCGCACACTCTATAATTCTGTTGTAAAGATAATCTAGTTCATTAATGGATCCAAGTAAGTAAGTAAGTAACTTGGTGTTTTACGCCCAGTCAACCATATCAGGGCGATAATGGATCCAAACACATGAAAGGTGCAAAATAACGCTATTTATTAGAAGCATTTGTCCTAATAAATAGCGTTATTTTGAACTTTTTTCTTCTTGTTCTTTTTCTTTTGGCTAGTAAATAGCGTTATTTTGAACCTTTTATGTGTTCGGATCTTGTTTTAGAATGCTAGCAGTTATTCTTGTTTCAGATTTTAGCTCATTAATGGAATTAAGCCGTCTGCTAAATCATTATGGTGAAGATCGAACAAAGTTTGCATAGACTACTCTTTCTGTTTCAGTCGCCAATGAAATCATACAGCAGTTTGCAAACTTCTGGGAGTGTAATTTTATTTTTATTTTTTAAATTCAAATGTATTGAATTGACAAAGTCTCACCTATTCATGAGAGCAATTAGCGATTTGCAAGATACGCTTCGCGCATTAACCTAGATTGGCGATATCTAACCACCACTTGTCCGTTTCTGTAAGAGGTTTCGTAATTCACCTCCCCAAGTGTCTCTGGATCCGGCAGCGGAATTAAAGTTACTCACTCAATATAGCTCCGCAGAAGGGGCGAGGGTTGTGAAAAGTACGCATGCATCTGGCACTATATCGATGTCGTGAGTATCTCCAAGACTCGTGGTGACGAACCCTCCATCACATCTCCACCCGACAGCCGCCTTTGACGTGCTCACGTGCCCGCTTTCAAGGAGATCGGGATGGTGGCGGCCGTAGACTAGGAGGTCGCCCTGTCAGACCAAAAACGAAGTAGCGTGACCATCTCTCACAAAATGAACTGAAAAAATGAGCTGTCCCGTTTTTTTCGAGGAGTGCAAGCAAATCATAAACGTTTTTGTTGTTGTTGTTTTTTTTTGTTTTTTTTTGTTTTTTTGTGTGTGTTTTTTTTTTTTTTTTGTGTGGGGTTTTTTGTTTGTTGTTATTGTGTGGGGGTTTTTTGTTGTGTGTTTTGTTTTTGTTGACTCTGTGTGTGTGTGGTGTTTTGTGTGTGGTGTGTGGTGTTTTGTGTGGGGGTGTGGTTTTGTGTGTGGGGTGTGTGTGTTTTGGGGGGTGACTTTGTAGATATTTCTACATTTAACTATTATCTGTCGGTGCACTTTTGGGGTGGGGTGGGGGGTTGTTTGTACTTTATTGGCGTGAATGTCTTTGGTAGTTTTAGCTTGTGAGAACTTACATGTATGCACTGTGTGTATCTGGCACTGTGAATATACAAGGTTTTGTGTGGAGGTTTTTATGCGCCATATATAAAATTTCATTAATTTATTTATGTATGAGACAAGTACGCTCGACTTGTGTTACGGCATGCGCAGAGCTATATCTTGATCAAAGCTTGCTAAATGTCAATGTTCGAACAGAGAAATCTTTAATGGGCGAGTATTGTTGTTAAACTGTAAATCCATTAAAAACAAAACAAAACAAAAAACGTTTCGTTAGCTGAAATCCAATGTCAAAAATATAAAAAATGGTTTGAAGGATGTGCTGTGACCAAGCGGCTAATTGACACTGGAGTCGAAATCCAGGGGTTGCAGGTTCGAACCCGGTTATGGGCAGCAAACTTCTCTCCTCTCTCAGCAGTCTCAGTGTGGTCGGTTCATTATAATTATTCTTACACTGCTCGTACCCCAGGTGTTAACAGGAGAACATTTGTCAGCTCTGGGTTCTCAACAGAGGATACTTTGATTTCTGTGTCCGCAGTACTACACTGAGTGTTAACAGGAGAACATTTGTCAGCTCTGGGTTCTCAACAGAGGATACCTTGATTTCTGTGTCCACAGTACTACACTGAGTGTTAACAGGAGAACATTTGTCAGCTGTGGGTTCTCAACAGAGGATACATTGATTTCTGTGTCCGCAGTACTACACTGAGTGTTAACAGGAGAACATTTGTCAGCTGTGGGTTCTCAACAGAGGATACCTTGATTTCTGTGTCCGCAGTACTAGACTGAGTGTTAACAGGAGAACATTTGTCAGCTGTGGGTTCTCAACAGAGGATACCTTGATTTCTGCGTCCGTAGTACTACACTGAGGGTGACAATTAAAGCACAGGATGGATGGGCTGATCGAATAGTAACATACGTGTAGCGATATGGGATGAGGAAACAAACTTCGTTTTTTTTTGTTGTTGTTTCTGTTGTGTTGGTTGGGGGGGGGGGGGGGGGGGGGGGGGAGGAAAATTTTTTTTCTCTCTCTCTCTCTCTCTCTCTCTCTCTCTCTCTCTCTCTCTCTCTCTCTCTCTCTCTCTCTCTTATGGACCATTTACACAGCAAATGTAAAAGCGTAGATGAGGTCTGGTCCCAGCGGAAGGTCCCCGTCCTGCAAAACAAGGCCGTCGTGGACTGGTCGTCTTGTGGGATCAGTGGTAAGAGCAGGGTGTTAGGAGAGCTTGTCTGAGATCTCTCTTCAGTGGACTCTTTCTCTCTCTCTCTCTCTCTCTCTCCCCTTCCCCTCTCTCTCTCTCTCTCTCTCTCTCTCTCTCTCTCCCTTCCCCCTCCCCACCTCTCTCTCTCCCTCTCTTTGTCTCTGTCTCTCTGTCTCTATCCCTCTCTCTCGCTCGCTCTCTGTCTCTGTCTCTGTTTTATTCTGTTCTCTTTTCTTTTGGGGTGGGTTTTTGTGTGTGTGTTTTTGTGTGTGTTTTGTGTGTGTGTTTTGTGTGTGTGTGTGTTTTTGGGGTTTTGTGGTTTTTTGCGTGTGGGGGTTTCGGTTTCGTGCGGGGCGTGGGGGTTTTGTGTGTTTTGTGTGGGGGTTGTTGTTTCCTCTCTCTCCTCTCTCTTTTCTCTCTCTCTCTCTCTCTTTTTCTCTCTCTCTCTCTCTCTCTCTCTCTCTCTCTCTCTCTCTCTCTCTTTCTCTCCCCCCCTCCTTCCTTCGCCCAATCCTCAATACTCTCCAAGGCCTGGTGGAAATGTCAGTTTTGTCGATAATTCTCCGCGGCTTCTGCGGACCCGGTCCCAGGTCTTGGAAAAAGTTGTCTGCTGGGCGTTAAAGTGCCGAAGAGACGGAGACGTGTCCCTCTCTTGTCCATAGTCTTTACTGTGAGGTTACGATTCTTTGGATAAATGTCAGTGCTGCCTTGCATGGCTCGAAGATCCCCTTGATACTTTCTCACAGAGAGAGAGAGAGAGAGACAGAGACAGACAGAGACAGACAGACAGACAGTGACAGACAGACAGTTTGTGTGTGTGTGTGTGTGTGTGTGTGTGTGTGTGTGTGTGTGTGTGTGTGTGTGTGTGTGTGTGTGTGTGTGTTGCGTGTGTGTGCGCGCGCGCGCGCTGGCTAGTGTATATGTGTGTGTATCTGTGTATCTGTGTGTGTGTGTGTGCGCGCGTGTGCGCGTGTATGTGTCTATGTGTGTTCCTGTGTGTGCACGCGTGAGTGTGTGGATGCTTTCCCTGAGATAGTCCAGTCGTGTTTTCCCCGTCATATTCTCTTGTGCGTAAATTACGTATTTGACAATAACACACAGAAACATTCTCGCCAGAGTGTCTTTTACTTTCATAGCCCACAGTGCCAAAAGTACCCCCTACCCCCATCCACCCCCCCCACCCCCCCACCCCCACACACACACACCACGAGACAGCACCGTATACCAAAGTACG
>JABMCL010000733.1:745000-750000 GCA_018857735.1 Alviniconcha marisindica | reverse complement strand
CAGACAGAGACGGACAGAGACAGACAGACAGACAGAGACACAGAGAGAGACAGCGAGACAGGGACAGAGGCAGAGATAGATTCCTGATAGATAACGCCAAGCTAAGACCCGTAAGCCATATCAGAACGAAAAACAAGTCATTAAACAACAAATAAAGTCTGAATCACCGCACACGTTAAACCTCGCTTTCCATTGGAAGAGGATGTGATAAACCATCACCGTCAATTGCTAGTAAAGAGGGAAATTGGAAAGTAGTGCACACTGGCAGCAGGTGAAACATTTTATAAAGCCATAATCTAATCTCGGCGTCCATAGCAGATGAGACCTATACTAATAATTTCGTTGTTGGCGATATCTCCCTGCAGGTCTGCAGGTCTCTCGGTTGTGATGGCTGCTATGTTCACAGCCTGATGCAATGGATTTGCACGTGACTCGTGAGAGGATGTACGTGCCGCAGAGTCTGACTGATCACCAGACAGATAAAAGCTTCCTTATCTTCTTCTTCTTCTTCTTCTTCTTCTTCTTCTTTTTTTTTGTTGTTGTTGTTGTTGTTGTTGTTGTTGTTGTTGTTGTTGTTGTTCTTCTTCTTCTTCTTCTTCTTCTTCTTCTTCTTCTTCTTCTTCTTCTTCTTCTTCTTCTTCTTTCTTCTTCTGTCTTCTTCTTCTTCTTCTTTTTTTTGTTGTTGTTGTTGTTGTTGTTGTTGTTGTTGTTGTTCTTCTTCTTCTTCTTCTTCTTCTTCTTCTTCTTCTTCTTCTTCTTCTTCTTCTTCTTCTTCTTCTTCTTCTTTCTTTCTTTTTTCGATCGTTAGCCGCAAGTTTGTGAGTGCTATGAAGGTTACAAACTACTTCAACTGCCATGTATTGACGATATGTCATATACGACCACACGTTCTGAGCCAACAGGCAGCTCCAGCATCCACCACCAGCCAATATATATATATATAGAGAGAGATAGATAGATAGATAAACTGAAAACATCTGAGAAAAAGAACAAGTTAGCTTAAAAGTCCCTTGATTTATACACACACACACACACGCACTCGCACACACACACACACACACACATATATATATATATTATAATCAAGCTGACTGCCAGCGTTCAGAGATATAAATCGAATCACAAGAAAAAAAGAAATTCAATGGTACATGATAAAACATTGCAAATTTCCAGTAGAGTTTGCCTCTGTCAAAGGAACAAACCGACAGTTAATGAGTTTATTCAGCACGGAATCACTTTTGTGTATAAAGTCACAAAACAAACGGAATTAATTAACGCTGGAAAGACGTGACATGGACACAAGGCCAAAGACCTGAATCGTCTTCGGGCGGCAGTGAGAGCCATTTTAATGTTTCACTAATTGCGAGGGACAAAGTCACAAGACAGCGTCCACAATCTGCAACCTTTTTGAAGAGAAATAAGAGCCGAAGTGGAATCGAGCCGAGGCCCTTCTGCTTACCAGCCTAACGCCTTACCGCTAGGCCAAACCGGCTCAACAAAGATAATTAAGTCAATATATAGCGACAAAGCGCGGCGAAAACTGCAGGAGCAGATTTTTTTGATTTTTTTAAACAAAAGCTGGAAGAAACGTGTCTTAGTTTCCAACTCCATAGGTCTATCCTTTAACTTCCTTAACCAACGCTAACAACCACATAGGTCTATCCTTTAACTGCCTTAACCAACGCCAACAATCACACAGGTCTATCCTTTAACTGACTTAACCAACGCTAACAACAAAAACCAAATTCTGCTGTTCTCCAAGCACGATCATATATCCAGCTCAGTTCAGTTGATGTTAACTGTTCATTCGAAAAAGGCCGTAATAATAATTACGCGCTCCAACCAGTCTCTCAGAAGTTTCCTCATCGCTGCCTTTGACTCGAAACGGTTAAGAAGAAGTCAGATATCCAGATCTAACAGCCCTAATTAACTGCTTTGCAAACGCAAGCAACTGGACATCTCTGCCGTCCGGACGTCTTTGCCTATCACGTCCTTTTCTTAACCTGCCGCTTGGATCCAAGCACGTGATCGTCCAGCCATCTACAACGTTGTAATCTGGAACTCACCGCCTAAGTCAACATTAAAAAAAGATGAAGGAAATAATCGTCTGGGCACCTTTTCCCTTTCAAGTTTTGTTTTCCAGTTGCCGCCCTCATCAACTCCGATCAAAAATAAACCGATCATCTGATCTGTTTGCCATAATTTAAAGAATACGAAATAATCGTCTGGCTACCTTTCCCCTTTAAGTCTTGTTTTCCTGTTGCCGATCAAAAAGAAACCGATCATCTAATCACGTTTGCCATCCCCGCACTCCGGTCTTACAGTGCCGTCCTCCTAAATCCTGCTCCCAAAACGGGGATCATTTGATCGCCTTTGCCTTTGATATCGAAAATGTACCGCCCCTGTTAGCTACCTAGCTGTGTTCCCGAAGTAGCCGTCACTCTGATAAGCTTGATCTCAACCTCCTTTCCTGGCGGGAGGCGTACAAAACCCCGGCCTATAAGCTTACTCCACCGTGTTAATCCACGCCCGCCTTCCCCGGGGCGTCATTACAGCTCGCCCTCCATCACCTCAAAGGTCCGGGTCATAAGTGCACGAGCAACACGTACCCGCCTCTTTCTTTCTTTGTGGCAGCGAGACAAGATTATAACCACCGCTGTACTTACACACTCCCGCGCTGACCTCACAAAGCTTAACTCCTGGCCAGGTCCCCTGCGCATCTTTACCGCGTCTCTTCCGCGCCCGTCTCCCACTCAGTGCTCGGTTGGCGATAGTATGGTCTACACACACATCTAAGGCGGCTGAAGCGGCCATGACAAAAGCCACACGAGCGGAGGACCCTAGATCAGATTATCCCAACCTCCGGCTCTGATTGCCCACCCCCTGTGTCTGCTTCGGGCCGCTGACTGTCCGGTGCCCGGTGCCCCGGCTCGATGCCCGCTTCCAATCTGTTGCCGCACGACGCGCGGACAACGCAATTTTCTCCTCCTTTGAGGCCCAGCTAGCCGAGTAGAGGCCGTCCGGTGAATGGTCAGTGCTCCCCGAGATTTCCGCCACTTGCTGCTGCCGGAATGGAATCCGGCGGACCCAATTAGAGGACGGTGAGAAACGTGGCTGGACCTACATGTATGGCGCGAGAAGAGACGACTAAACTTGGATTGGAGGAGAAAGGGTGGCGGGAGGTGAGGGGAAGGGGGGGGGTCGGAGTGGGCAAGGGAAGGGGAGGGGAGAGTTAGAGGGGGTATGAGGAGGGGGGTAGGGGTGGGGGATGGGGATGATAGAGAGGTTGCGGAGTCTGAGGTCTGAGGTCGAGTGACCGTCGATTGCCGAGACGTTGCGGGGGGGGGGGGGGGGGGGGGTGGGGGGGGGGTGGGGGAGGGAAAGGGGGGGGAGGGCAGGGGGTAGATCGAAGCACCCGGAGGGTTAATAAGAATGAACGCCCTTTCGGTCCGGACGTGACAAGGCGACGTGAGAATTAATTCTAGGCAAACGTGTCTTCTTCAAAGCAATAAACAGGTTACCAAAGGTTGTATTATGCAGGAGAACTACGAGAAAAAGGACGCTCGCCTTATCTGTACAGCTTGATGGGGTTTGGTTGAATAATAATGTGGCTTTGCCTTCCTGTGCTAAGGGCGGAGGGACGTACAGACTCTGGGAAGTATATTGCTCCGTGCTCGGAGACCAAGCTGCTCTAAGGCATATATAGGCACAAGATGGTTCTCTTCGGCTTTGTTGGAAGAGGATTTGTTTATGTGCTGCAGAGTAACTTAGTTAGTTCTTGGATTTTAACGTCCCCTCAACCGCACAAGGTCCCCCCAAAGGATGAACCACACATTCAAATTTCGTTTACACCAGTTCAGTAACACAAGTCACTAACCAGTTCACTGTTACAGCGTTAAAATCACCCGTCCATCTATCAATGCACAATAACACAATAAGACACTTAACCCCTTCACTGCCCCAGCCTGTAAAATTTCCGGGCTGAAAGATGCACGGACGCACCTCAAAAACAGTCTATTTTCCGGTCCTGTAATATATCCTTTCAGTGTGATGCGTTTTGGTGAAAATCCTCTCCAAGGCCAGTGCGAAAAAGAAAACAGAAAGGCTGAAGGGTTTCAAATTGTGCACTTTTATTGGACCTTTTCAAGTGACATCATGGCAGCGAAGGGGTTAAGCTTCGGTACCTATTTATATTCCTTGGGCACTCTCCACGGGAACCTGTCAAAATGGCTTGTGACTGTGAGCAGGGTGACCTGTTTTATTCCCGGGGTTCACACGGGAAACTGCGTTAGCCAAAACTAATGCAGTTAAAACGTAGGGCGGGAATTTGGAAGAAAAAAAGAAGAAGGTTAATGGACCGGGAAGATCGAAATTAGGACAAGGAAAACAATTCCTGACAGTGGGCGAAGCATACGTGGCTATATTCTGACCTACTCCAGGCTTTAAAGGTAGAACGTTTGTCAGCTGTGACTTCTCAGCAGAAGGGACCTTTATTTCTGTGTCCGCTTACCTCACTGCCGGTCTGTGTTGCAGATGGCTGAGGTCATGGACGAAGAGACGAAGTACGTCAGTATGTAACTTGGTGTTTTACACCTAGTCAACCAGTACGGTTATATCAGGGCGTAGAGACGAAGTACGTCAGTATGTAACTTGGTGTTTTACGCCTAATCAACCAGTACGGTTATATCAGGGCGTACAGACGAAGTACGTCAGTATGTAACTTGGTGTTTTACGCCTAGTCAACCAGTACGGTTATATCAGGGCGTAAGACGAAGTACGTCAGTATGTAACTTGGTGTTTTACGCCTAGTCAACCAGTACGGTTATATCAGGGCGTAGAGACGGAAGTACGTAATAGATATGTAACTTGATGTTTTACGCCCAGTCAACCAGTACGGTTATATCAGGGCGTAAGACGAAGACGTAAGTATGTAACTTGTGTTTTACGCCCAGTCAACCAGTACGGTTATATCAGGGCGTAGAGACTTGGTGTATTATACG
>JABMCL010000733.1:717500-730000 GCA_018857735.1 Alviniconcha marisindica | reverse complement strand
GCTCTTAGCTCCCTTTGCTTGTTGTTGCAGTGAATGCTCCCGAGTTACAGCTATTGCTACTTTGACTTTCGGAGCGTTGAAACTCTATTTACCGACGTAATTAACAAACGCTTCGTGTCCACAGCCCGTCTGGTGGCAGCACTGAAGAATGATGACAGAAGCCAAATGCACCGGGAATGCGCTGTGACTGAAGGCAAAGCGTTTGGGTAATAGGCGTACTTTTTGCTCTCCCTACCTTGTATGGCATATGGGATGGACTTTATTAGAAACAAACAAAATGTCTCGGCGCAAAATATCTGTATAACTTTTGCTCATTGTGTGTGTGTAACCGGGTGCATCTGCACATTGTGTTTGCCTTCACTCTTTCGCACCCCCCACCCCCGAGAGCAGAGAACAGCGCTGTATAAAAGCGATGAATAACATGTACAAATAATACATAATAGTACATAGTACATGATTTTGGATCGAGCCTTTTTTGTGTGAGTGGTGCATGACAAAACTAATTAGCCTTGCTCCTCGATATTTACGAGTGTTCTGACCCGTGAAGAGAATGAAGACTTGCCTGGAACAATGGGTTCACCGAGTCTTCCAGTTTTATGAGCGTTACGTCCGTGAAAACCGACTCATTTGAAGTGACATGGAGCATGGTTGTATGGTGTACACAGACCTTGCGCCGAGACGGCAGCAGTTTCATGTGGCACCAGCCATGCCAGCGCTGTAAGTACACCACTTCGGTGGATATTCAACAACAAACAAACGCGCTTATAAAAAAATAGTCACTCATGTAGAATTACATGCGAGCGCAGTGAGTCTGCTCAAGAGAGCGGAGAATAGCGCTATATAAGCGATCATCAGTCAATCAATCAATCAATCAATCAATCAACAACAAAACGCAGCTAGGAAGCGTAGAACAGCTCAGTGCAACAGCACCAAACTCATTGGTTGGTTGGTTGGTTTGTGGGTTGGTGGGTTGGTTGGTTAAACTGGTTTAACGCCGAGTTGTCTACGAAGAGGTACTGGCGAGGACCGAGATCCCAAGAGGTGGGGGACGAGGGCGGCTTTACCTATCGCTTCACTGTCACCATCAGAATGACTCGTGCATTAAGATGGGCAGCGATGAGAGACATTTTAATGTTTCATTAACTGAGCGACAAGGGCCGCAAGACAGTCTCTACAGACCACAACTTTTGAAGAGAGATTAGAGAGCCGAAGCAGAATCGAACCGAGGTCCCTCTGCTTACCAGGTTACCGCTAGGTCAAACCGGCTGTCAATCGCCAAACCCAGTCAGCCATGGACAAACGTGAGCACGCAGCGCACACGCATCGAGACACGTACGACACGTGAAAAAGTTTTGAATAAAACTGACAGCTTTCGTTTATGTAATGAGGTTTCCAAAGCGTTCCGGTTGTGATATTGGACTCTGAAACAAGAATGACTGCCAACGTTCTAAAACAAGATCAGAACACACAAGAGGTTCAAAAGAACCTTATTTATTAGAACAAAACACAACATGCGAATTTTCGAGGTAATCTCGTTTATCAAGCTACGAAACGACCCTTAAACAACAGTTAAATTGTGAAAAACGATGAAAAATGAGATGGGGAGCTAAACCACTTATGTGTGGTTAAGTTATTAAGTGGTTTAGCTCCCCGTATTCATCGTTTTTCACCGTTTAATTGTTAAGTGTCGTTTTGTAGCTTGATAAAGGGGATTACCCCGAAAATGTTCATGTTGTGGTTTGCTCTAATAAATAGCTTCTTTTGAACCTTTTGTGTGTTTGGATCTTGTGATAGTGAACGCTTTCATTTTGCTTGTTCAGGCGCAGTTTGTTATGTTAAACAATATCACTCAAAAACCCACTTCCGGCACATCGCGAGATTTTTGTAGACTATATCCTACAGTTTTTGAAAGGATTAGTATTCGTTTCTTCTTTTTAAGCAAGTGTTTCGAAAATCCAAACACACACACACACACACGCACGCACGCACGCACGCACGCACGCACGCACGCACGCACACACCACACACACACACACACACACAAGCAGACAGACAGAGAGACAGAGCGACAACAGAGAGAGAGAGAGAGAGAGAGATTGTTTGTTTCGTATATTAAATGTATTAAGCGACTTAGGCACGGCTGAGATGGGGTGTCAGAAGTATCTGTTATTAATATTTATGAGTACTAAATGTTTCTTAGCCACACAAAAATAGTCCCCCTCCTCGCTTTCCAATTCCCGAACTGCAGTTGCATCGACGACGTCAAATAGACTATATCTATATACCTATACACGCTGTAACGCATGCCAGGCGAGAGTTACCGCAGGCAACTCAGGTCTTCGTTGGTGTACTTGCGTGATGTCTTTCGAGCGCTAATTAACTCCCCTGTGTGTTGATTATGTACCTATACTATGATGGCTGTGATAGCGAAGTTATGGAACCACACTGACTGAACCCCCTTCCCCTCCCCAAATTTCCCCGTCCCCCTTCCCCCCCCCCCCCCCCCCCCCTCCCCCCCCCCCCCCCTCCGCCCTTCTTAAGATCTCCCAGCGTTATACACCAGCCAAGCTTACATGTCTCTTCCCGAACGCCCAAGCATACAAGAAAACAAAGCAATCACGTCAGCATAATAATTTTGCCAACAGATTCTCAAAATAACGGTCGGTCTGAAACGTAGGGTTTTCGTGGGGCTCATCCATCAGAGTGCTAATTGTGACAAAGTGCCGCCGGGCTCGTTTGTCACTAGTTTCCCCAGTCTGAGACAAGGAATATAAAAACGCATGGGGAATAATGATGTTCGCGTTTCTCTTGTGAGTGGGATTTCAACAAGTCTCAATTTGGTAGCGCGGGTCTGCTGCATTTTGCCGGATTTTTTGCTTTGCTTTGTTTTGTTTTGTTTGTTTGTTTGTTTGTTTGTTTGACTCTCTCTCTCTCTCTCTCTCTCTCTCTCTCTCTCTCTCTCTCTCTCTCTCTCCTCTCTCTCTCTCTCTCTCTCTTCTGTCTGTCTGTCTGTCTGTCTGTCTGTCTGTCTGTCTGTCTCTCTCTCTCTCTCTCTCTCTCTCTCTCTCTCTCTCTCTCTGTGTGTGTGTGTGTGTGTGTGTGTGTGTGTGTGTGTGTGTGTGTGTGTGTGTGTGTGTGTGAGCGCGAGAGACAGAGAGAGAGAGAGAGTGTGTGTGTGTGTGTGTGTGTGTGTGTGTGTGTGTGTGTGTGTGTGTGTGTGTGTGTGTGTGGTTGGTTAGTTTTTGCCGGAAAGTATCTCGAATTTCCGGTGAAAAAATAATCCCGAGTTAGATGGTATCTAAAACTGTAGAAAGTACGAAAACGGAAAACCCCATTAAAACAGCGAAGTTCACATGAATTCGTCACACAACCAAGAACGGTCTTTCGGATGAGACGAATAGCCTGTGGAATACAGACCTGTGCACGCTGAAGACTCCACGGCAGCAGAAAACGCTTGATACAACCAAAATATGTGACGGTTCAACCACTGTAAGGAATGGATTATCAAGCTGAGTACAGCGATTCTGGGGTAGCTGGCTTTCCTGGGAAACAGCGAGCAGAATTAGGTCATGGTATAACCGCTCTTTGGAAACAAGACAGAATAGAAACTACAGCCACAAAATGAAGATCGCGACACACTTTCCGTGACTTTTGCGTACTTGCGACGACATCTGTCTTCAGGGACTGCCGCAAGTTTCCTCGACCAAAGTACACGAAAGAATACTGTCAAGTTGGAAAACAAATAATTTATGAGGCGTCAGCCGGGAAAGTTATCTGCACGAACAGCACTGTATCAGACGAAACTGAAGTGGTAATTAAGCCGTCTACACCCCCCCCCCCCCCCCCCCACCCCAACCAACACACACACACACAGCACGCACGCATGCACGCACGCACGCACGCACGCACGCACGCATGCATTCACAACAGCAAGCACACACCCACGCACACACGCACACACACACACACACACACACACACACGCAACCATGCACCAGTTCACAGTGTCTCTTTTTTCGAAGCCATAAATTATAGGTAGAGCGCATTTGTGGTTAGCTGTAACCTAGCTGTCACCTGCTCTTTTAGAAGAGTGTCCGGGATCTTTTAGGTGTTACTGCGTAACACGGCGGTGCAACGGATACAGAAATAATAGTAGAGAACGTTGACCCCGGAGAAGAAAATTCTCCTGCCGCTGATACCGGGACTTGAGCTTGAGGCCTTTCGATCGCGAGTCCGTAGCTCGAACTCGACCTCGAACTCGAAAACTTTGTTTTACAAGGATTGTAGTTTAGGTTCATTCAAAAACCTGTCTAACAACTATAGTCCTTGCTAAGCTACTGATGAACAGATATCAAATTACAGGCATTATTATATACATATAGGCATGAATGAGTGAGTGAAACGTTATGCATGAGAATTTCCACACAAAACATAGCGTGCTCACAGCGCCAGATGAACGCATGCCATACATCATTCAGTTACATATTATGAGCATACGGTGAGCATATTATGAGCAAATGAAGCAGCAGAACATCTGATCAGTTCATATGACTAGTATCGGTAAAAAGAAAACAAAAGCAGTCACTGCTTTTCTTATAAAGAACAGTAAGGGGGAAGGAGGCGGGTGGGGGGTGGGGGAGTTATTCCTACTCCCCGTTGAACATGTGTAAGAGTTAGTCGGTGTTAATATTATTAGTCTATGGCTGCATGTTCATTTATCTGGCATGCGTGAGTGTCTTGTGTGCTAGCATTACAATAGCATTATGTTAGTATAATCAAATTGTGTTTTTACGTGTGAGGCGCTTAAAGCAATTTTGCGTTGGATTTGCACCAAATATCCGCACATCCTCTTGGTTGATTGATTGAAGCATGGAGCAAGTCTGCTGCATTACGTTCTTCGCCGCGGCTTGTTCAGTTCAGTTCAGTTCAGTTCAAGATGGTGGCCTACTATCTGTGCGCTCGGAAAAGCCCACATGCGCTCCACCCCGTGTCTCAGAAAAGTCCCCAACGTTGCCTTTGAAACGGTTCCAGTGTTCGTCTGACTGACGATGGCCCCACGACTTGCACGTACCTTTGTAATACTTCTGCACTTTTGTGCTTCATCCAGCGTCCTTATTTCCCAGATCTCTCCCCGCGTAGTTCAACGTGTCACTAACGGTTAGTTTAACGTGTCACTAACGGTTAGTTTAACGTGTCACTAACGGTGAATCAGATTTTGACTCGTGGCTTGATGAATTGCGTTTCGTCCCGATATGACCTTTGCGGTCGACTGGGCGTTAAATATCCAGCATCATCAATCACCCGATGGCCAACGGAGTTCTGTCGACAACCATCTGTGAGGGTCTCAATCTTGCACGGTGGGCTTGTTGGATGACATTGTGTTACTCCGGCCTCCTGCGATATTATATTGGAGAATATTTCAGGTCGCAATAAACACAAAAATGAACCGGTTCGAGATACGGTCTGAATTGTGAACTCTTCTGCCATCCCTGTTCTCACCTCCTCCCCCTCCCCCAATCCCTCCAGCACCCTCCCCCAGACCCTCACACCGCTCCTTTTCTTCTTCTTCTTCTTCCTTCTTCTTCTTCTTCTTTTCTCTCTCTCTCTCTCTCTCTCTCTCTCTCTCTCTCTCTCTCTCTCTCTCTCTCCTCTCTCTCTCTCTCTCTCTCTCACTCACTCACTCATTCATGCCTATATGTATATAAATAATGCCTGTAATTTGGTATCTGTTCATCAGTAGCTTAGCAAGGACTAGTTGTTAGACAGTTTTGACTGAACCTAAACTACAATCCTTGTCAAATAAAGTTTTCGAATTCGAGTTCGAGTTCTCTCTCTCTCTCTCTCTCTCTCTCTCTCTCTCTCTCTCTCTCTCTCTCTCTCTCTCTCTCTCTCTCCCTCCCCAAATGGACCCAATGCTGCTGTCTTTGAGTATTACAGTTTTCGAGTTCGAGTTCTTCCTCTCTCTCTCTCTCTCTCTCTCTCTCTCTCTCTCTCTCTCTCTCTCTCTCTCTCTCTCTCTCTCTCATGCATGTTCAATCAAATAATGAGAGGAATGAGGTGGGGGTGTTTTCGTGTGCGTGTGTGTTTGTTTCAAACACAGCTGTCAAGCCAGCTAGAGGGAATATGGCTGACAAACGTACAGAACGCCCGAATTGACTCAGTCCCGTGATTTTTGTATCTACTTTTCATTTTTACTTAAAGCAGCACAGATAGCTTTTTTTACCTGTTGTTGTTAGTTGCTAGTTTTGTTGTTGTTGTTGTCTCATATCTAGCTGTAGAATCAGACTGTAAAATCAGGAGACTATTTTCAGCAGCAAACCATCTACTTATCACGCGCACGTTGAATAAGCATGACATCACAGCTAGCGTATCTCCATCAGGCAGAATCGTTTGCAGAATGGCACCCATAGCGCTGTTCTCTGCTTCCGAGCAAACCCATAACGCTTAATTTAGCCGTATGCGACTCTGGGTAAGTGACTGTAGCTTTACACAGCGCGTTTTGAATATCTATCGATGTAACAACTAAAACTGCCACCTGAAACTGCTGCAGTCTAGGCGCAAGTCCTGCGTATACTATACAACCGCACACCAGTTTACAGTGTCATTTCATTCGAAGCCACATACGTAAGGTGCGTCCGTATTTACCTGTAACCCGCCCTCTCTACTTTTCAGAGTTCAGGAGCTGTGTGAGAGTCGAGGTGGCCGTCTTGGGCTCCCTGTCCTAATGAGCCTTATGGTTTCTGTGGACGTAAAGCAATACTGAACCGTGCTTCGGCACTGGTCACAGTTTGTCCCTAATTATGTCAACCGACATCCGAGGACATGAAGCTCTACATCATCAGCATCTCTACTTTTGGCAGAATGACCTGGATCTTTTACGTGCTACAGCGGTAACACGGGGGTGCAACGGATACCGAAATAAGAGTCAGCACAGAAAGATGACCTTGGAGAAGAAAATTCTTCCGCCGCTCCTGCCGGGACTCGAACCCGAGATCTTTCGATCATGAATCTGGAGCTCTACCACTGAGCTATCCCGGCTCCCAGTGATGGCCATCTCTGATATTGCTGGCAGTTCAGTGTGGCTTTAGCAGCTGCGTAATGTTTAGTTTTGTTTCTGAAAATTTAATGTGTAGCATTATTCTTTGCATTTTTAAACGTTTCGATGATTTATACTGTCTGAGCAGGGTATTTTTGTTTGTTGCTATTGCAAATACCCCCCTCGCCCTGTAGCAAATTTGCAATAGGCTACAACTGCTGAATGCAAAATAAGAAAATAAGAAAAACTTATCTTTGTAAAACCAGATGTTTTCTCCTTCCAGGAAGTAATGATTTTACTGCAAGTGCAGAAGTCAGCACAGAAAGAAGCTAAAAAAATAAATGTAAAATAGGTTTTAATACCCGAAAACAATTTCAGTATCAAGTCAAATTGTTATTGCCAATACGCAAATGAATCAGCTTTACTTACTAGACCTAGCGTCTTTTGTAAAATAACAATTGATAATGTATATCTATACTTTCGCATAGGAAGCAATCGGCACCCAGATACAAGCTGTACTTGCCATAAACTGACACAGCCATAGCTGAAGACAAGTACAGTAACTGCTAGAAACAGATACAATCATTGTCAGGAACATCATCAGACCGACATACAGTAATAACCACATCACGCAAAAAACACCATCTATGCAATGCTCATTACAAACCGCAATCATTTGTTGTTTATCGCAAACGGCACAGCAATGCTTCACAATTCAAATACCCGCAGTTTTGTTTTTCTGTTCTTTGAAAAGAAGAACTCTTGTGTTTTGTTTCGTCTTAAGCCGTTGCATGGTATTTGAAATAACCGTCGATTGCTAACGCCACACAAAACTGCCAGAAACTTGTTTTGTTTTCTTCTTCCTCTGGTTGACTGGGCGTTAAAAAAAAAGTTACTTATTTACTTCTTCTTCTTTTTCTTCTGCTTCTTTTTCTTCTTCTTCTTCTTCTTCTTCTTCTTCTTCTTCTTCTTCTTCTTCTTCTTCTTCTTCTTCTCTCTCTCTCTCTCTCTCTCTCTCTCTCTCTCTCTCTCTCTCTCTCTCTCTCTCTCTCTCTCTCTCTCTCTCTTACAAGTTAAATAGGCATTTCAAATGTTTCAAAGACATTTAAGACCTCTTACCTTTCTGTTCACCTCCAGGTGCATTCATTCACCACTTTACGAGAGACAGAGCTACACAGAGAGAAAATCCCACACGTAGTAACATCCAGCAAAAAAAAAAAGAAGCTCCACCGCCACCAGTGAACAAAATAATACCACGTGTTTAACACACACAAAGGAAAAACGAACTGATGACCGCGACCATCACCAACGCTGCAACGCGTCACACACAACGTAACTCCAGTCACTCGCGCGTATAAGTATAGCACCGTGCGTAGAGAATGAGACGAGACGGGATGAGGACCGGGCTGTTCGTTGGCAAGCGCGGCGGTACGGTGTCTTCCCAGCACACAGCGTCCACCAGCCGCCAGCCAACTGCATGCAGCGGCACTGTAGCGGAGAGAGTTCCGTCGGTGCCAGAGCGAAGCCGTCGTGACAGCAACGGTCGGTGTCGGTTGCCGGAGCTGCGGCGGCGGGCGGAACGTCGCGGGGACGCGACCGACGACAACGACAACGACAACGACAACGATGACGATGTCGATGTCGATGACGACGGCTTGGGCTGGTAGCGAGCTCTATTCATGCAATCCCATTGGAGGTTATAGCTGTACCCACTGCCTCACCCACCCACCATCCACCACCCGACGATGACTATGACGATGGTGACGACGATGACGACGACGATGATGATGATGACGACGACGACGGTTTGGACTGATAGGGAGCTGCATGCATGCAACCCCACTGGAGTTTATAGCTGCAACCACTGCCTCACCCACCTACCCACCCACCCACCATCCACCACCCGTCGATGACGATGACGATGATGATGACGATGACGATGTCGATGACGACGGCTTGGACTGGTGGCGAGCTGCATGCATGCATGCAACCCCACTGGAGTTTATAGCTGTATCCACTGCTTCACCCACCCAACAACCTACCATCCACCTCCCGACGATGACGATGTCGATGTCGATGACGACGCCTTGGACTGATAGCGAGCTGTATGCGTGCAACCCCATTGGAGTTTATAGCTGCAACCACTGCCTCACCCACCCACCCACCCGCCAATCCACCACGTCGTCGACAGCCCGACAGACAGATGACGATGTCGATGTGGATGACGACGGCTTGGGCTGGTAGCGAGCTCATTCATGCAATCCCATTGGGGGTTTATAGCTGAAACCCCTCCTACCCACCCACCCCACCACCCACAACCCGACGAGGGGCCTATGATATGCAAATTTCCCACTGAAAGGGTTTATAGCTGCAACCACTCCCTTCACCCCCCCTACCCACCCACCCCCCATCTACCACCCGTCGATGACGATGACGATGATGATGACGATGACGATGTCGATGACGACGGCTTGGACTGGTGGCGAGCTGCATGCATGCATGCAACCCCACTGGAGTTTATAGCTGTATCCACTCCCTTCACCCACCCAACAACCTACCATCCACCTCCCGACGATGACGATGTCGATGTCGATGACGACGCCTTGGACTGATAGCGAGCTGTATGCGTGCAACCCCATTGGAGTTTATAGCTGCAACCACTGCCTCACCCACCCAGCCACCCACCCACCATCCACCACCCGTCGATGACGATGATGATGACGATGACGATGTGGATGACGACGGCTTGGACTGATAGCGAGCTGCATGCATGCAACCCCATTGGAGTTTATAGCTGTAACCTCTGCCTCACCCACCCACCACCCACAACCCGACGATGCATGCATGCAATCCCACTGAAGTTTATAGCTGCAACCACTGCTTCACCCACCCACCCACCCACCCACACCCACCCTCCGACGACAACGATGACGATGGATCGAACTGGTACCTAACTGCACGCATGCAACCCCACTGGTGTTCATAGCTGTATCCACCCACCCACCCACCATCCACCACCCGACGATGACTATGACGACGGCTCGAACTGGTACCTATAACTGCATGCATGCAAACCCCATTGGAGTTTATAGCCCTATCCACTGAATCACCCCATTCTGTCCTCTATCTGAGAGCCATTGTGTGTGTGTGTGCGTGCGTGCGTGCGTGTTTGCGTGCGTGCGTGCGTGTGTGCGTGTGTGTGTGTGTGTGTGTGTGTGTGTGTGTGTGTGTGTGGTGTGTGTGTGGTGTGCGTGCGTGCGTGTGGGGGGGGGGGGGGGGGGGGGGGGGGGGGAGGGAGAGGGATACTTTGTGCCGCTTAAAAGGTTTAACCGAATTGTGTGTGTGTGTGTGTGAGAGAGAGAGAGAGAGAGAGAGAGAGAGGGTAGGTTGGAGGGGGGTGGGTGGAGTGCAAAAGAGAGTTCTTGAGTTGAACGCCCCGTCAACGCCACAGGTTGTTTGTTCTCAGGACGACAGAGGGAAGTAGGGAGGGAGGGAGGGAGGGAGGGAGGCTGCCTGACTTACATTTGTTGCACAAGGACAAAGGTTTAGGCACGAATGTCTGTCGGCCAGCCTGTCCTTGCTACAACTACAACACAACCAACATTTCATAGTATAACAAAACTCAGCTGAGAGAGAGAGAGGGGGGGGGAGGAGAGACAGACAGAGACAGCGAGAGAGAGACAGACAGACAGACAGAGACAGACAGACAGACAGACAGAGACAGAGAGATTATTACACTGATTATAGTGAAGCCTCCTTTTAATGTTCCTTTAGAGGTTGGGAGGAAGGGGGTTATGACGTGTGTGTTTTTAGTTCGTAACTTTGCTTTATGATGATGGTCTTTGCTGGTTTGTTTCGGAGGATAGGTGTGTTCTGGAATCCGGAATTTCCTTCTTTTCGCTCTTCGTCACAGCCGTCCCTGCCTTCAAAACTAGCCTTAAAACGTACCTCTTCAAAATCTTTTTGTTGTTGACAGGAATAGATTCTCCGCTGCACAGGTCTTGAATTCTCTCTCTTTCACCCTCAAGTCACAGCTCTTTTAATCCTGCCTTCAAACCAGCCTTTAAAAGTTACCCTTTTCAAAACCAATATAGCCAATTTTCTTCTGTCAATGTCCTTCTCGGCCGTGTGTGTGTGTGTGTGTGTGTGTGTGTGTGTGTGTGGGTGTGTGTGTGTGTGTGTGTGTTTTGTATGAATATGTTACCAATTTTTGTTTGTTTTGTTTGTTTGTTCATATATCATTAATTTGTGTGTGGGTATTTGCGCGTTTAATTAAGTTATGAAGCGCTCTCTGTTTCTGAAAGGTCTACCTTTCTTGGATTATAACGTCCCTGACAACCGCTCAAGGTCACATCAAGGACCAGTTTATAAAAAAGGTGAGAAAAATGCGCAGAAATAGTTGATGGTATAAGCAAACTTTGGAGCCTCTCTCTCTCTCTCTCTCTCTCTCTCTCTCTCTCTCTCTCTCTCTCTCTCTCTCTCTTTGGTGTGTGTGTGTGTGTGTGTGTGTGTGTGTGTGTGTGTGTGTATGTATGTATGTGTGTGTGCGCGTGTGGGTGTGGGTGTGTATGTATGTATGTGTGTGTGTGTGCGCGCGCGCGCGTGTGTGTGTGTGTGTGTGTGTGTGTGTGTGTGTGTGTGTGCTAGACTTCACAGCTAGAGCGCAGCCACGTTCAAAATCTGGTCCAAATCGGATGAAAGCTGCCCGAGATGTTAGCGATTTTCAGTACGAAGGCATTGCACAGGTCGCCAGGAACACACAGTGAACCTTTCAGAAACAGAGAGCGCTTCATAACTTAATTAAACGCGCAAATACCCACACACAAATTAATGCTATGAACAAACAAACAAAACAAACAAAAATTGGTAACATATTCATACAAAACACACACACACACACACACACCCACCCACCCACACACACACACACACAGGAACATACAATGCAATCTCTGAAGCTATAAATCGCAGAGTAAGGGGATTTGGAATGTCTGGAATGTCGCTGCAGTACGTCGGCCGCCAAGTGTCGGGGAGCATGAAGTGCGCGCCCGGAGACAGGAGTCCTCAGCAGTTAATACCACGTGAAGGCGACGGGCGACGGGGACGGCCACGGGCTCGGTGTCTGCTACAATACGATTGATCCACTTCCTCGCAAAAATGCTCTCAACAATACAGTTGATCCACTTCCTCACAAAAGTTCTAATTCACACACGGGTGGTACGTCGGATCGGCTTGTTTTAACGTGCACTGCTGAATATGACGATGAAGACTTGAATAGCAATTAATCGATCAGTCTTCTATGGCGCAACTCAAAAACATTGTTGTGTTAAGCGCCCCATTGTCAAAAATAAATATGCTAATGTAGTATTAGGGCATAATACTAGCACAAGATATACAACACACGCACGCATGCACGCACGCACACATACATGAACACCACGCACACACACCACACACACACACA
>JABMCL010000733.1:710000-712500 GCA_018857735.1 Alviniconcha marisindica | reverse complement strand
CAAGGCTTTGGTGTCTAGCATCAGCTCTGTCCGTTGCAACTCCGGATCACGGTTAGGTGGGCGTTTTCCAGTTAGTGTCACTGCGCATGTTTTGTGTATATCAAGCTGCTTAGTACCGGGGCATGTGCAAATATAACTATAAGGGAGATAATGCTGATTAACATTATTTCGTCTGCTAGTTGGACATTACATATATAAACACAAATCGTGTGTTCCCAAGTGGCGATGGGGATGGGGTCTAAGTAAACTCCTATAATTTGTATTTTAACATTTGGTTTGACAAGAAAATAAGCTACCACCAACCTCAAGGTGCTCACCGCACGAGACACTCTAACTAAACTGTTCTGCAGCGCGTGCAGACAACCATTACCTCAGTTTTGTGATTGTTAAGTTTGAGTTTGTTGGAATCCATCCAAGCTTCGATATGCTCAACACATGCTTTGTCTGTTTGATAAGGGTACCAAAATCAGCCGGAGGGGCAGAACTAAAAATCTATGTATCATCCGGAAAACTTTTAATGGTCAGAACCGTGACCAACCGTGTGATTTAGATTAGTAAACCGTAACTGAGTAGCTTAGAGTTGCCTATTTTATGCATCTTGGGGGTACGTTAGTGGTAATTAATTACTGCTTCCAAGTACTCAAGATGTGCTCCGAAGGTAATAATTTTTGTCTCTTCGTTTGTCAGATTGTTTATTGGTTTTAACATTAAGTACACGTGTGGTAATCTTTGGCATGCTTTATGTGTATATGTGTGCCGGTTTGGTGTGCAAGGAACTTATACAATATTATAACTGTATTTGTTGTTTTTGTTGTTGTTGTTTTGTTTGTTTTTTGTTTTGTTTTGTTTTTAGTTATTAGCGTTTTGTTTTGTTTTGTTTTTTGTTGTTTTTGCACACACAAAATGCTTCTTCTTTTTTTCTCCTTTTTTTCTTTCCTTTTCTTTTTAAATCAGCGCGGTGTGCTCACATTTGTGGGTGAGATATATATAGCGCTATAGAAATGACCGCTATTATTATTATTATTATCAAAACTACAAGAGAGAGAGAGGTTTTCGAGTGAGTGCCATTCAGTTCCGCCCAGTCCTCTCGACTGCTTGTGCCGCAGCCTTTTTCCTCTCTCCCATATTCATTGCTGTTTATAAGATAAGCATTGATTGCTTCTGTTTTCTTCTCCAATATAAGACATATGAATTTATCACATTTATCACATTTATCTGCTGGTTGTATGCTCATACACGTATAACTGAATGAGGTATGCTCTTTGTGCATCTGGCGATATGAACACGCTATGTTTTGTCTGGAAATTCTTATGTTCTATGTGCACATTTTCGTGTATAAAATGTCAGTTACTCTTTCGTGCTTATAGGCCTGTGTATATAAATGATGCCCTGTAGTTTTAATTTTACTCATCTATAGCTTAGCAGAGACTAGTTCTTTGAAAAAGTTTAGACCGAACCCAAACTACATTTTTTGTAAAATAACGTTTTCGAATTCTAGTCTCTGTATCTCTCAGTCTCTGTCTCTGTCTCTGTTTCTGTATATGTCACTGTTTTTGTCTTTCTCCGTCTCTGTCTTTATCTATCTGTCTGTCTGTCAGTCTGTCTGTCTGTGTGTGTGTCTCTCTCTCTCTCTCTCTCTCTCTCTCTCTCTCTCTCTCTCTCTCTCTCTCTCTCTCTCTCTCTCTCTCTCTCTCTCTCTCTCTCTTTCTCTGCCGGCTCTTGTCTTTCCACATTTTATTGTTCCTCCCTTTCATGTGCTTGTTAATTTAATTTCCAGCCCGTCCTTGGGGTGAAAATATTGACGGGGATATTGACCTGAGTAAACGCTAAACTTTTCCCCATTGTTATTGTTTTTGTTGCTGAAACATTGACCGGCGAATCCCAGGCTTCACAACATACGTATAGTCGCAATTGTCCTTCACAATGCCCGCTGTGCAGCCATATCAGACCTTGTTTATCTTCTTTGCTTTGACAGTCCGGTCGATTTTGCATTGAGTGGGAACCGTGCACGAAAATGATATAGAGTATCGCAATTAAAGGGGAAGACAAGCAAACAGTGGGGAGAGAAAAAGAGAAACACAACAAGACGCTCGACGCGACGGGTCATTACAGTTGCATCAAGGATGTAATTAAAAGAAATAAAAGAAAAATGGCGACGAGGCCAAAGTGTGCTCATCTGTCCTTCTCAGCCCTTGAGCCTGTTCAAACTTCCGTGCCGTCCTTTCTATTGCTTTAGATATTGCCGTATGCCCACACCGCTTAGTTCAACAACCTGCTATCAGCTGAGCCATCTTGGAGCGGTAACGGCGCATTTCACTGAATGATCGCCCATTTTCCCTAACCGTTTTGTGAGAAGATAGTTTAAGATCTTAAAATGTCTTGTTGTAAAATCTAAATTGTCACGTCGTAAAACTTGAGCTCGGGGAAAGATGAAAATAGTGTGGACAGTTTTGTAAACGGTATTTTTCAGAAGTTTTTTTGTGTGTGGATTTTGTTTAGG
>JABMCL010000733.1:695000-700000 GCA_018857735.1 Alviniconcha marisindica | reverse complement strand
TTTATTTTAATCGTTGCTACCTGTTCAATAATACATAATGTGAGTGTTTGTTTCGATCTCTCCTACCCGATGAATAATGCACAATTTCAGTACTTATTCTGATATAATTATGTTTCCCCGTCGGAAATAATGCACGAATCCGAATTTTAACAAGGACGCTGTAAATGACCTTTTTACGCAAGTCAAAATAATGACGTTTTAAAAAAGATTTTACGCAAGTTCCTGTTAGTGTCACGCGCAAGAATCGAGGGCAGTGATTACATCAGTGGAGTTGTTCCCTGGAATAACCTAGGCCAGAGCTGAACTTTGGTGGTAATAACAGGGGAAGCCGGGAAGTAGGAGGGTGGCGATTTTTTTTCTTCCCCCTCTTTTTTTTTTTTTTTTTTTTTTTTAATCCTCGAAAATGGGCTCAGACCAGGATTAATATTCTCCCTGGGGCGCAAGAAAAACGCATTACAAAGTTATGTGGCAAAACTCCAGGTTTCCAGTTCGACTTTTTCGACTTCGCCGATATGCAGATTGCTGCTGGGCCACCAGAGAGTCTGAGGCCGCGTTACGTACATTTCTCAGCATTTCTCGAGGATTTGGTTTATTACATGGAAAAGAAATCTAAAACAAAGTTGACAGCCAGCGCTCAGCAAAAATACCAAAGCCTTCCGGGTGCACACCGGATCGAAGTTAACACTGAACGCTTTTTAATGAGACGGGACGAAACAGTATGCAGATTTTCCCGCAGACTCTGACTTTGTCGAGGTACTAATCGGCTAGAATGTTATTCTACAAACAAGCAAAAAATGACGGTTAAAAAACAAACAACAACAAAACATTTAGATGGGGAACCACTTCTGTGGATGTCTTGTTACGATCGCGCCAAGACATCGAGTCATCAAGAGCAGAAAATTTGTTACGTCTCTCTCTCTCTCTCTCTCTCTCTCTCTCCTCTCTCTCTCTCTCTCTCTCTCTCTCTCTCTCTCTCTCTCTCTCTCTCTCTCTCTCAGACAGGATTAGACAGACATGATTCCGCTTTTACTTCTGCCTTTTGGCATATGTTTTTCAGACAAGATTACGCTTTACTTTTATCTTTTGCCAGTATATTGCTCCGACCGCTATACTTCGAGTAGCTGGATGTGTGCTTCTGTTTTTGTTGTTGTTGTTTTTGTTGTGTTTTAACAAGGACAGATTTGTAAGGTTAGGCTTCTGCCTAAAATCTTTATCATCGAGTATTAAGGTTCAGTTAGTCTCTCTCTCTCTCTCTCTCTCTCTCTCTCTCTCTCTCTCTCTCTCTCTCTCTCTCTCTTCTTCGACTTCTTCAAAGTGTGATCGCAGAGACAGTAAGAGATAATCTGTCTCACTTTGATGTATATTTCAGTGTGAGTATTTAGAAACGTTTGAGCGTATTTTATAGTTGTACGTATAGCTACAGATATATATATATATATATATATATATATATATATATAGAGAGAGAGAGAGAGAGAGAGAGAGAGAGAGAGAGAGAGAATTCTTCGATTAAAAACAAACAAAAAACTTTCGATAACATGGGGAGACGAGCTTGTTACGGGGTATAGCGAAATATCCAGTTATTGGAGAGAGAGAGAGAGAGAGAGAGAGAGAGAGAGAGAGAGAGAGAGAGAGAGAGAGAGAGAGAATTCTTCGATTAAAAACACAAACAAAACACTTTCGATAATATGGGGAGACGAGCTTGTTACGGGGTATAGCGAAATATACAGTTATTATTGTTATTATTCTTTGAATTTTTTAACTTTCCATTCTCGTGTAGATTAACTGTGTGTAGGTTGCCGAAATTGTTCACACCCTGCTTGTTTTACCCAGTTCAAAAAGCGTCCAATCTAAAAAATGTGTATTTGCTGTGATCTTATTTATCCCCCCCCCCCGCCCCCCCCCCCCCCCCCCCCACACACACACACACACACACATTCCCCAATTCCTGTGTCCTCAGGTGACCCGTTGCGGTCGACAAAACTCAAATCCCATTACTAAGCCCCTCCCTTTCCCCCTCTCTTCCACTGCATCTTCTTCTGCTGCTTTGTCTTCTGCTTCCTTGGCCTAATGCTTTCTGGAACCGAGGGGGGATATTATTTTAATGAACTCTTAGCCCGTTGCTTTATTTTCGCTCGGCCGTCGCTCTTGCAGTCTGGTGACGGAGATGAATCAGGCTGTCATTCGGTGTTCTTCTACACACTCGTGCAGCTTTAGCTGAAGCGTGGCTCTGTCTGGCAGTTCCGTCCTTTAATGGATCGTGCAGTCCGGTAGGATGTAGGTGACTGACTGCTGAAGTATTGCGCAGTCCTGCAGAATGTGGCTGGCTGTCGGCGGAAGGATTGTGCAGTCCTGCAGAATGTGACTGCTGAAGGATTTGCAGTCCTGCAGGGTGTGACGGACTGTCTGCTGAAGGATTGTGCAGTCCTGCAGGGTGTGACTGACTGTCTGCAGAAGGATTGTGCAGTCCTGCCGGATGTGACTGACTGGCTGCTGAAGGAGCGTTCTGTCCTGTAGGATGTGACCGTCTGTCTGCTGGAGGATTGTGCAGTCCTGCAGGGTGTGAGTGGATGCCAAAAGAGTGTCATGTCTGTGGGGCGCTGTTTTGTTGTTTCCCGTAGATTTTAAAGGGACCGTCTTCTGATTTCTGATGGAAACAATCGTTTTACAGCAATAGAGGAATTGCTCGAATACACTATTGACTGTTTTACGTCTGCTTTTCATTTATGATTTTCATATTTTATTTTATTTCATCTGTTTGTCTATTTATTGGCAGGTATCATGTTAAGTCCGCAATGCAGAAACAATCGTACAACAACAGAGAAATTATTATAGTAAGCTATCGACCCTTTTACGTCCGCGTTTCATTGATGATTTTCATAAATATTTATCTTATTTTATTTCGTCTGTTTGCCTATTTAGTAGTTGTAAATCATGTCAAGTCCGCGATACAGAAACGGTACGTGTCGTTTAGGAACGTTGAAGTAACATGAGCCTTCAAGACATGACAAAACTAATTATATTTTCCCGTCACTGCATTTGAGTGGCATATCCCTCAACCAATCGAATTTCGGCAGACGTACAGGCTGCACTTTTAGGTCTTTGTCTTGCGACGTCGTCTAAAACCGTTTGCTCCCGTCCTTTCGTGTGAAATTACGTCAGACACATGGTGGAGGGGGCTTGCGCGTGCAGCGTATTCAGACGTCACGGATGTCTCATCACCGGAATCTCAGGGTCATTACACAAGGTCAGCGTTTCTTTCGTGCGAGAAACCTTGCAAAGCAGTGTTTGGAGTGCCGGCAACCCTTCCACAGCCCGCGACTCCACCGCCCACCCCCTTTCTTCTTTTCCTTTTTCCCCTTTTTCTTCTTCCTTTCTTTTTTCTCAAACTCTCCCCTCCCCTCCTCTCCTCTCTCTCCCTCTTCTCTCTCTCTCTCTCCTCCCCTCTTCTCTCTCCCCTTTTCTCCCCCTCCCCTCTCTCTCTCTCTCTCTTCCCCCCCCCTCCTCTCTCGAGATCGATCGATCGAACAGTTCCACCTTTGGCCCGTTTGACAAGGGGTTTTGCAAAAGCCTGGAAAGGTTTAAAGCTTTGTGATTTTTGGGAAACTTTTGGGTTTTTTGGGATTGTTTTCGTCTTAAAAACCCGCCCAAAATTCTGTAAACTGTTTTTCAATAGTCAGTGGCAGTTTTAAGAGGGGGAGAGAGAGAGAGAGGGGAGAGAGAGAGAGAGACAAAAAGACAGAGACAAAAAGGGAGAGACACAGAGAGAGGGAAAAATTTGGGCCTTTTTTGCTTTAGACAGTCTGGAACAAAAAAGGGGTGGAAAACCCCCTGCCCAGATAATTTTCACTTTTAATTTTAGTTTCCTTTCCCCAGCCAACCCCGCACGCACGCACCACGCACGCAAACCGCACGCACGCCCAAGGGCAACACGCACGAAAAAACACACCACCAACCCCCCACCACCACCACACAACACCACACCAACAAACCCCTGATCCAAACTTCACCAGTATTCTTTCTCGTGTGTTTTTCTTAAATTTTCGATGTGTGTGTTTGTGTGGTGGTTGGGGTGTGTGTGGGGTGTGTGGGGGTTTTTGTGTGTGTGTGTGTGTGGGGTGTTGAAATTAAAAATTTAAACAGTAAAGGGGTATGGTTGGATACTTGGTTTTTGCTTTGCTCGTGTGTTGTTATTGACATTACTTTGCTTTGCGTTTTGACGTGTCTATGCTCTGTAGTCTTTTACTTTTATCTTTTGGTTTTAATTTTTTGGCTTTGCCAAATTTTTTGGAAAAATGAGTCTTTTGGTTTATTTAAATTATTGTTTTTTTAACTAAGAAAGATTTAAAAACTGGGCTTGTCCCTTTTTTTTTTTTTTTAAAATCTCCCTCTCTCTCTTTTCTCTCCCCCCCCCGGTAGTCCATGTTGTTACTATTGTTTCGTGTGTACCCCTTTTGGGCAAAAGCAGGGACAGATTGTAATAATAGGCAACTGCCTAAAATCTTAATCCTTGTGTAATAAAGTTCTGAGTTTTGAGAGAGCTCTCTCTCTCTCTCTCTCTGAACTCATGAATTGTGAACATTATTGGTGGTTGTACGAACGTAAACCACAGCCACGACGTATGTATGCATCTTCGCAGTCAGGCCGTTGAAACCGCTAGATGCACAGGGTGCCGGAGGGGGGGGGGGGGGGGGGGGGGGGGGGGGGGGGGGGGGGGAAGAAGGTGGAATGGCCGGCAGGGGATGTTTGCTGATGACGTCAGCGTTTTTAGTACAAACGAGCCCTGTCCCTTGCAAGCACGCCCAAGCAGTTACGGACTTTTCAGTTGGGGGGGGGGGGGGGGGGGGGGGGGGGGGGGCTGGATTGAGTCGTCTGATTACCTAGCCTCTCCGTCGTGCTTGTCCCTGTCTTGGCGGAGAAGGGCCAGACCCTCTCGTGGGCCGAGAGGAGATGCACTATAGAAAAGGCGCCTCGTTGGTCGAGCCCTCCAACCGGCATGG
>JABMCL010000733.1:682500-687500 GCA_018857735.1 Alviniconcha marisindica | reverse complement strand
TTTTGACGAGGATATTGTTGTTAAAGTTTGCTAAAAGAGATAGTTGAATGAGTTTTTCATTCCTTTGTTTTGGAGCTATGGACGCCCCTGGGCGCTGGCCTACATACCAGCACGCTCCGGGTAGGACCACGCTTTCTTCCCGACTCCCCACGGCGTGCTCGGAAGGCGTCGACGTTTTTGAAACCTTCCGGCACAAATAGGTCATCACTGTGCACTTCACTGCCCATAGGACAGGCCTTTTTTTCCATACACTTATATCGCGCTTTCTTTGTGAACGCAGGTCTAAGGACGGCAAAGGGATGAAGCAAAGAAACTACACCAATTCGGACTTTGCTGCTTAATTAGTATGTTTCTGATAATACCACATCTGATGACGTTGCTTGAGTGTGAAGTTTGATTGATGACCTTCAGTTACTCCCCACCCCCCACACACCCAGACACCAAATGCGAAGTAGTCAACAGGGTCATGTTTTACAGAAGCCTTCATAACCGTCAAAATAAGTTCCAGGCAAACAGCGAGATTCCAGCGTACGTCGTATTAACTAAGCTTTCAGAAGTGTAACTAAAAAGATCCACCCCGTCCCATCCCATCTCGCTTCCTTCGCCTACGATAATAAAAACGGTTTAGAAACCTTTATAACCGTCAAAATAAGTTCCAGGCAAACAGCGATATTCCTACGTACGTCGTATTAACTAAGCTTTCAGAAGCGTAGCTAAAAAGATTCACCCCGTCCCATCCCATCTCGCTCCCTTTACCTGCGCCTTACAGTATTGCTTTTGTGGACTTCGTGATAAAAATAAAAATAAATCATGCAACCATCCGCAACAATTCAAGGGCACAGACACAGCTAAGAATAAAACAGAAGAAGAAGAGAAAAACAAAACAAAACAAACACTAGTGTTGAATGAGGAGTCCTTCAATACGGAAGCTCCGGCTTCTTGCCAAGGATTAGCAATCCCAAGCGGCAAAGGGGAATTAACGTCTTTAACGATTCACATTCTGACCGCTTTCCGCTTTGGCGAGCAGCGGCGCGCTCTGGGCTATTGAAAAACACCTGTTTCAACGGATGTCCGATCTTCCGCCTGCCAGGATTATAGTCTCTGTCAAACGTTGGGAGACAAAAGCCACCAGACGCACGCTTCAAAGCGATTATCATTACGGCGCTTGCACTGCTCTTTTGATATGTATATAACGATTACAATAAATGTGCATGTCATCATTCTCTCTCTCTCTCTCTCTCTCTCTCTCTCTCTCTCTCTCTCTCTCTCTCTCTCTCTCTCTCTCTCTCTCTCTTCTCTCTCTCCTCTCGTTCCTCCCTTCCTCCTCTCTCTCTCTCTCTCTCTCTCCCTCCCCTCTCTCTCTCTCTCTCTCGTCATGCCTATATGTGTATAAATAATGCCTGTAATTTGATATCTACTCATCAGTAGCTTAGCAAGGACTAGTTGTTAGACAGGTTTTTGACTGAACTTAAACTACAATCCTTGTAAAATAAAGTTTTCGAGTTCGAGTTTTTCTCTCTCTCTCTCTCTCTCTCTCTCTCTCTCTCTCTCTCTCTCTCTCTCTCTCTCTCTCTCTCTCTCTCTCTCTCTCTCTCACGTTGTTGTTTTCTTTTCACAATTTTATTCGCTATTTTTCGAGATTGTTGAGCGTGCTTCTGACGCAAATCATTATGATTGTTATATTCTGCGAAGAGACGAGGATGGACAGCAATCTTCTAAGACCCATTCAATAGAATGAAAATGTATCTGATTTATGGCTGATGACGTACTTGCTATGCAGTCCTACTGCTTTGTCACATAAATGTATAGATAACATAAACTATGACCAAATTCAGTATCTTGAAACAATGAAATTCCGAAACTGACAAGAGAGCAAGATTATACCATTCGTGTCTTCGAAACACATTCAGTAGCTAGATGCTTGTCGTAGAAACACTGCGAGCACCTGCGTGTAATTTAGAAACGCAGCATGCCTTTCCGTTTCCCTCTTACAAACACAGCAAGCTTACTTTTCCTGCGTTAGAAACGCACCGCCGAGTTGCTTACTGCTGTCCTGGAAACAGGGAGTACTTCTTTCTGGGGTTTTAAAAAAGCCATACTCATTGCGTACATTTTGCTTTAGTTTTTTTGGTTTGGTTTCCTGGTGTGTGTGTGTGTGTGTGTGTGTGTGTGTGTGTGTGTGTGTGTGTGTGTGTGTGTGTGTTGTTTTGTTTTTTGTTTTGTTTGTTTTTTGTTTTTTGTCTGTCTGTCTGTCTGTCTGTCTGTCTGTCTGTCTTCTTCTTCTTCTTCTTCTTCTTCTTCTTCTTCTTCTTCTTCTTCTTCTTCTTCTTCTTCTTCTTCTTCTTCTTCCCCCCTCTTCTCCCCTCCCCCTTCCCCTCCCTCCCGTCATCCCCACACTATCTCGTACGATGTAGCGGTGTCCTTGTTATTCCCCTCCCCGCAGGATTTTTACATCAATCTTTGAAATTTGCGTGGTGCAAAACAAAAGAACAAGAAGAACGACGCTTCAAACAAAGTCATCACTAGGCTATTTAACGGCTCAGTGAACAGCAGTTTGATGAAGAAAGTGAAGCCCTTTTACTTGTGCAACCTCGAGCTGTCAAACGTCACGGTGGCAGCTTTTTAATCTGCACACAGAGATTGCATTTTTTTTCTTTCTTTTTTTTTCCATCTTTTTTTTCCATGTTAGCTCATCCAGGGATGGCCAAGATCTCCATCTGAGCAGAATAATTATGTCTTCATGAAAGATTTTCTGACCAAGGCCTGCACAGGGTTCCACGCTAAAGCTTCCAGCCCCGCCTCCAGTAGTTACTTTCCCACAAGCTATGGATCTGACTACCGTACGGTGATTTGAGTCTGACCTCAGTGCTTTGTTTTATAAGCTGTATTATGTTATTGCAGCTGGTCTAACTCTCGACATCGGTGTTCATGCAACGCTTTTCTTCTTCTTCTTCTTCTTCTTCTCTCTTCTTCTTCTTCTTCTTCTTCTTCTTCTTCTTCTTCTTCTTTTCCCCCTTCTGTTTCTTCCTTGTACCTTGTGGGAAATTTGGGTCGCCTTACCGTGCGCACAGATGTGGATGCATGCGACACGGGGGCTGTGCGGACACCGTAAGAGAGTGTGCACTGGAAGTTGACTCTGTGAGAAAAATCCCTCGCCGCCCGGGGACTCGAACCTGCGTCAGTATTGCGCCTGGCTTTTCAGTCGGACGCTCTACCCACTGGGCTGTCGTAAGTAAGTAAGTAAACATGATGCTTAACGTCCACAGAAACCACAAGGCTTATTAGGGACGGGGAGAAGGGGAGGGGGGAGGTGGTATGGATGTGGGGGGAGAGGGAGATTATATACCTATCGCTGCAATGTCTCCACCAGAATGACTTTTGCATTAAGACGGGGAGCGATGAGTGCCATTTTGATGTTTCGTTAATTGTGAGGGACAAAGTCACAAAAAGACAGTGTCCACAGACCACAACTTTTGAAGACAAAGGAGAGCAGCCGACGCGGATTCGAACCGAGGTGTCCCTCTGCTTACCAGCCTAATGCCTTACCGCTAGGCCAATCCGGCTCACCAGCTGGGCTATTCCCGCCCTTGGTCTTTTGAATTTGGCCAACTGAATTATATTTTTAAGGATTAGTAAAGTATTATTGTATTGTATTCTATTGTACCGTATTGTATCGTATTGTATTGTATTGTATTGTACCGTATTGTATCGTATTGTATTGTACCGTATTGTATTGTACCGTATTGTATTGTATTGTACCGTATTGTATTGTATTGTACCGTATTGTATTGTATCATATTGTATTGTATTGTACCGTATTGTATTGTATCGTATTGTATTGTATTGTACCGTATTGTATCGTATTGTATTGTTTTGTACCGTATTGTATTGTATTGTACTGTATTGTATTGTATTGTATTGTGCCGTATTGTATTGTATTGTGCCGTATTGTATTGTACCGTATTGTATTGTACCGTATTGTATTGTATGTACTGTATTGTATTGTATCCGTATTGTATTGTATTGTACTCGTATTGTATTGTACCGTATTGTATTGTATTGTACCGTATTGTATTGTATCGTATTATATTGTATTGTACCGTATTGTATTGTATTGAACGCCCTGGAAGGACCGTGACGGTTGACTGGGCGTTAAGAACCAGTTATCTAACTATCGTTCGGAACCCACCACTCTTTCGTTCTGTTGCTATGCTTCAGCTTTTGGGCAAAACCTGGCGCTGACTCTTCGGGCCTTTCCCTGAAGAATATGAATTGTGACGTTCTGATTGGCTAAAATTGCTCGGACAACTGGCAGCTAGCCTTAATCTCAACCCTCTAATCTCATTGTTACCGGCGAGTCCGAAGTTGCAGGGGAATGTAAACTGGGTATACTATTCTTTTTCTTAAGCTTGATTCGTCTCTGCAATTTGTTTTTTGTTTTTGTTTTTCTGCTGTTGGACAGGGTACTTTGTTTGTTTGTTATCTGATATTTTGCACCCAATCCACCGCGATCCAAGGCGTATCAGGACCAAACGCAACTCATCAAATCATACACCTAAAAATTGTGATTCACTGTACTGTTTTCGCGACATGCGTCATTTTATGTTTGAAGTGGATCGGGAGAAAATCAGGCTAAATGAACCGGAAATTCAGAAGATAGATGGGCAGAATTCTTCGCTTAGATGGAGCATGTGAAAATGTTGTCTGGCTTATCCATCCTAACCCCTTCACTGCCACTGCCTGTAAAATTTCCGGGCGGAAAAGTGCGGAAAACAATCAATAAACTGCTGAAATTTCAAATCATTAGGGCCGTTTGTCCCTGAATTCGCATGCGCCCGTGAAAAGGTTTATATCAAAATGCTCAGTATAGAAAGCAGATTTGTTATAGGACCATCAAAAATTGTCTCAACATCTCAACATCCAACCGAGCCAAGAAAAAAAGAATAAAACAACGAGTGCATGTCCGATTCATTGTCACAATACGCGATCTCAAATGTTTT
>JABMCL010000733.1:672500-677500 GCA_018857735.1 Alviniconcha marisindica | reverse complement strand
TCAGCCTGTCTAGCTGGCCCTTTGAGTCACGTACCTCGCGCCGTTTCCAGACCTCCACCCCTTTTGGCTTTTCGCCTAACCTTTGGTCTGTACTCGCTCCCTATGTCTAGCCAGCCCAAACCCCCAGCTCCGACCCCGTAAGCACTCGCGACCTTCAACGAGGTCCCTGTCGAGGTGCCAGCGAACTTTCGCAGCCGTGACCGAGTCACTCAACACGACACAACTTACATTAATAGGTATACAACATGTTTCAGCCAAGACGCCGCGACTTCCAACCGTGAGGTAGCGGGCAGCGAAACGATTTCCATTGCGTAAATGATTAAAAATATTAATAGCGTGTTGTGTGTGGTGTGCTGTGTGTCGTGTGCGTGTGTGTGTGCGCGCTGCGTGTGGTGTGTGGTGTGTGTGTGATGTGTAGTGTGGTGTGTGTGTGGTGTTGCGTGTTTGTGTGTGTTCGTGTGGTGCTGTGCGTGGGGTGTGCTGTGTATGTGTGTGTATGTGTGTAAAGAACTTTCGTGCGTTTCCCTGCTCGAAGCGTGCTGTCGTCGTGTAGTATTATGTGTGTGTGTGATATTTATGTATTTCTGTGTATGTATATGATGTCTGTGTGATAAGCACTCGCTGTCCGTGCGTTAAGCCGCCATGCGTACGTCAAGTCGCTCGCTGGCATGTGCAATTAAAGTAGCTGCTGCAGTCAAACACCATTCGCCATAGTATATCATGCTGATCTGGCATGGTCCTCACGCTGGCAAGTAGCTCTGGGCTGACCGAGACATGGCCTACACTTGCTGTCATACTCGTGCCAAGTGGCATAATTTGCTGGCATAGTATCTCTGGGCTGACCGAGAAATGACTATTGGCAGCTCTACACCAGCGCCCCCATGCTGACCGTCAGTCATCTCTGGGCTGACCGAGACACCTTACTACATTATTGCCATAGTGTATCCGGCTGCCGGAGCTCACACTTATTGCCATAGTGTATCCGGGCTGACCGGAGACACTTACACTTATGCCACAGTGTCTGCTGACCGAGCACATAGTAATATGCAATTTCTGGGCTGACCGGAGACACCAACTACACATCTGGCCACAGTGTATCTGGGCTGACCGGAGACACCACATAGCACTTATTGGTCATAGTATCTCTGGGCTCACCAGCGACACCACACCACACCTGCTGACCATAGCATCTCTGGGCTGACCGGAGACACCTTACTACACTTATTGGCCATAGTGTATCCGGGCTGACCGGAGACACCATACTACACTTATTGGCCATAGTGTATCTGGGCTGACCGGAGACACCATACTACACTTATTGGCCATAGTGTATCTGGGCTGACCGGAGACACCATACTACACTTATTGGCCATAGTGTATCTGGGCTGACCGGAGACACCATACTACACTTACTGGCCATAGTGTATCTGGGCTGACCGGAGACACCATACTACACTTACTGGCCATAGTGTATCTGGGCTGACCGGAGACACCATACTACACTTATTGGCCATAGTGTATCTGGGCTGACCGGAGACACCTTACTACACTTATTGGCCATAGTGTATCTGGGCTGACTGGAGACACATACTACACTTACTGGCCATAGTGTACTGGGCTGACCGGAGACACCTACTACACTTATTGGCCATAGTGTATCTGGGCTGACCGGAGACACCTTACTACACTTATTGGCCACAGTGTATCTGGGCTGACCGGAGACACCTTACTACACTTATTGGCCATAGTGTATCTGGGCTGACCGGAGACACCATACTACACTTATTGGCCACAGTGTATCTGGGCTGACCGGAGACACCATACTACACTTATTGGCCAAGTGTATCTGGGCTGACCGGAGACACCTTACTACACTTATTGGCCATAGTGTATCTGGGCTGACCGGAGACACCATACTACACTTATTGGCCATAGTGTATCTGGGCTGACCGGAGACACCTTACTACACTTATTGGCCATAGTGTATCTGGGCTGACCGGAGACACCTTACTACACTTATTGGCCACAGTGTATCTGGGCTGACCGGAGACACCATACTACACTTATTGGCCAAGTGTATCTGGGCTGACCGGAGACACCATACTACACTTATTGGCCATAGTGTATCTGGGCTGACCGGAGACACCATACTACACTTATTGGCCACAGTGTATCTGGGCTGACCGGAGACACCACACACTACATTTGCTGGCCATAGTATCTCCGGGCTGACCGGAGACACCATACTACACTTATTGGCCATAGTGTATCTGGGCTGACCGGAGACACCTTACTACACTTATTGGCCATAGTGTATCTGGGCTGACCGGAGACACTGGGTGCACCACACCCTGCTGACCACACTATCTCTGAGCTGACCGTAGACACCACGCCACTCTTGCTGGCCAGAGTAGCTCTGGTTTGATCGGAGACACCACATTAATAATAAGAAAAAGAAAGGGAAATTTGTAATGCGCCTACCCTGCAACTCAAAGCGCTGAGCGGCTGCACAGACATAATTTATCACACGTAATATACATCGAGAGAGAGAGAGAGAGAGAGAGAGAGAGAGAGAGGAGAGAGAGAGAGAGAGAGAGAGAGAGAGAGACGCTACACCTGCTGGCCTAGTATCTCTGGGCTGACATGCAGAGACACGTACTACACCACACCACACTTGCCGGCCTTAAAAATACTGGATGCACTATACACATGCTGGCCATAGTATCTCTGAACTGACCACAGACACTATAGGGCGGTTCAGGCGGGGTTGTTAACTCCCTTGACTTTTGCCCGGCATCGCTTAAGTCCCTTGGCCGCTTTTACTTCCGGGGCGTACTTTCTTCACAATGGAAGGCGGTGACAGTGAATTTGCGAATTTTACACTGCAACTTTAAAGACATTTTTGGAGGCCCGTAGTCAGAATGTATCTGGCAACAAGCAATGACTTGTTGCTCGTGCTATAGGATGTCCCAAAACGCATTTCTTCCACGAACTCGCGATCTCTGGTCAGCCAAAAAACGACGCAAATTAAGACACTTTTTTTCTACCCTCCATCCCCTTTCCCTAGCAGTTTTTGCAACTGCGTCAGCGGTGCCATTTGTACTGCTTCGCAGTTCTAGGTTCAGCTTCCATTGTTATACACAGCGTGAAGCAACGCCTACTCAGAAATCGGCCCGGAAGTGACGCTGCGACCTGTCGCGATTAGACTTTTTACGCGAAAGATTACAAAGGGCATTCACTCGTGCAAACCAGCTTCACTAAACCTCCCAATACTACACTACACTTGACAGCCACAGTACTCCGAGCTGACTATGAACAGAGACATTGGGTGCACTACTATACACATGCTGGCCACAGTATCTCTGGACTGACCATATACAGACACTGGCTGCACTACTATACACATGCTGGCCACAGTATCTGTGGACTGACCATATACAGAGAGACTGGCTGCACTACTATACACATGCTGGCCACAGTATCTGTGGACTGACCATATACAGAGAGACTGGCTGCACTACTATACACATGCTGGCCACAGTATCTGTGGACTGACCATATACAGAGAGACTGGCTGCACTACTATACACATGCTGGCCACAGTATCTGTGGACTGACCATATACAGAGAGACTGGCTGCACTACTATACACAGGCTGGCCACAGTATCTGTGGACTGACCATATACAGACACTGGCTGCACTACTATACACAGGCTGGCCACAGTATCTGTGGACTGACCATATACAGACACTGGCTGCACTACTATACACATGCTGGCCACAGTATCTCTGGACTGACCAGCACGCGCCTTGCGAACACGAAGTGTGCCCTAGAGCTGTCTGTGGTCAGAACAGCGCCGTTAAGCCCGTTCTTAATTGGGCGAATGTTTGTTCGCGAACCTAGTTGGAAGTATTCGGCGAAGCTAGTTGGTTCTTAATGGGCGACTTTCTTACACCTAGTTGGAAGTATTCGTCGAGCTATATTGGTAAAACTTCGCTCACTGTTTGGAACATTCGGCCACGAGTATCTGTGGACTGATCATTGCCTCTGATTGGCTGAGAGCAGAGCTCTCCATGTGGATGAAGAAGAAAAAATGGATGACAGTGTCGCTAGGTTCTCAACTCGCTTCGGAGGGAATTTGTTTATTTGTTGACTTGTGGGAGGCGCAGCTTTGTCTCGGAGACCCAGAATGAGATAGTAGTTAGCTGAATTACCCTGTGAGGGATGATGAAAGTATATTGACTTGACTTGACTTTAGCCTACATTTCGATCATGCTGTCTGCCGCAAGTTCGGGCCGAAGCTTGCATCTCATTACAAGCCAGTTGAGAACGAAGTAAAGTTTGAACTGTCCGAACCATCTTCGGCGAACTAAAAGTTCAGTTAAGAAACGAATCATAGTTCCTCGAACTGTCCGAAGTATGTTCGGCGAACAAACATTCGCCCAGTTAAGAACGGGCTTTAGATTGATCTCCCTTGCCGGAGTGCAGGGTGAGTCTTTCGACGGCCCCCCTCCCCCACCCCCACCACTCCCCCCCCCCCCCCCCCCCCCCGCCGCCCCCCCCCCCACCCCGCCTTCACCCCCGCGCCCGCAGTTATGGGCCTGGTAAGGGCTCTGTGAGTCGCATGCCGTATAGACTTATGTCCATAATTGCCAGCAAAAGTATGATTGATTTGTCATACACTCACCATCATTATGTCATAAACTAGCCAAGAAGGGTGTGTGTGTGTGTTGTGTGTTGTGTGTGTGTGTGTGTGTGTGTGTGTGTGTGTGTGTGTGTGTGTGTGTGTGTGTGTGTGTGTGTGTGTGTGTGTTTGTGTTGTTTTTGTTGTTGTGTGTGTGTGTGTTGTGTGTTTGTGTGTGTTGTGTGTGTTGTGTGTGTGTGTGTGTGTGTGTGTGTGTGTGTGTGTGTGTGTGTGTGTGTGTGCGTGTGTGTTTCGTTTCGTTGATGCGAAACACACTGTGAGCCTCATATTCGAGCAACAATCTCCGGCGGTTA
>JABMCL010000733.1:667500-670000 GCA_018857735.1 Alviniconcha marisindica | reverse complement strand
TTCTGTGCAGACTCTACAAAAGTCTTTCGGATGAGATTATAAACCGAGGCCCTCATTGAAGCTAGCTCTCTGTGCTATTGTGTTCTGGGTTAATCTGACTGCGTCCAGCGTCAGTTTCCGCAGCTCGTCATCGATGATCGTCTGTGCTCTTCTCTCCTGAGTTAATCTGACTGCATCCGACTTCAGATCAGCCTTTCTGACGCTCTTCACTGAAGCTGGCTCTCTGTGCTGTCCTAGGCTGTTCTTTTGGCAGCGTCCCACGTCAGCTGGCTGTTGTAGCTGTCTGCAATGTTTCTCAGTGAGACCCTGCCTTGCTCCCTTATCGTGGGTTGTCTGGCCGGGTGCCAGTTCGGCCCAGTCTGTCCGGACCGCTTCAGTGAGATTTTCCGTGCTCTGCTGTTAGCTGTACTTTTAGCTACGTCCCTTGTGATCCCAGCCTGTCTAGATTACGTCAAGTGAGGCTTTCCATGGTCCGCTCTTAGCTGTTAACTGGCTTTGTCTCGTGTGATCCCAGACTGTCTAAACTGCTTCAGTGACGTTTGTCCGTGCTCTTCTGTCATCCGTTCTTTTCGCTGCGCCCCGTGTGATCCTAGACTACCTGGACTGCTTCATTGACGTTTCTCCGTGCTCTTCTGTCATCCGTTCTTTTCGCTGCACCTCGTGTGATCCTAGACTACCTGGACTGCTTCATTGACGTTTCTCCGTGCTCTTCTGTCATCCGTTCTTTTCGCTGCACCTCGTGTGATCCTAGACTACCTGGACTGCTTCATTGACGTTTCTCCGTGCTCTTCTGTCATCCGTTCTTTTCGCTGCGCCCCGTGTGATCCTAGACTACCTGGACTGCTTCATTGACGTTTCTCCGTGCTCTTCTGTCATCCGTTCTTTTCGCTGCACCTCGTGTGATCCTAGACTACCTGGACTGATTCAGTGACGTTTCTCCAGCTCTTCTGTCATTCGTTATTTTCGTTGCGTCCCGTCTGATCCTAGACTACCTGGACTGATTCAGTGACGTTTCTCCAGCTCTTCTGTCATTCGTTATTTTCGTTGCGTCCCGTCTGATCCTAGACTACCTGGACTGATTCAGTGACGTTTCTCCGTGCTCTTCTGTCATCCGTTCTTTTCGCTGCGCCCCGTGTGAACCCAGCCTGTCTGCAGATCTTCAGTAAGGTCCCGCCATGCTCTTTTAACCTGGGCTGTTCTCGCTGTGCCCACCGTCAGCCTGTCCTGTCTGTAGGTCTTCGTTGAGATCTTGCCGTATTGCTTCTCTGTCACGAGCTGTTCTTCTGGTCAGCTGTCGCACTGTCGTCCAGTGTGCTCCTGCGGCAACAGACAAGATATTAAGTCCAAAATGTCAAGGCCAGTCAGCGTAAATCTGAAGGAAATCCCCTGGCATCTTTTTTTAGGAGAGACAGGAGGGAGAAAAAACACCCCATAAGAGCTGACTCGATCTGTCTTTGGGGTAAAGGTTACAGGAAACAATCATGTTCAGAAAAAGGTACATAATTGATATTTTGGTCTTGTCGTTCCTCGCGGAAGAAGCGTAGGCTTAACAGACTCTTCCAGTCAACGCTTTAGTCCTGAGCTGACAGATTTTGGTGCAGTGTGATTTACATTACTGACAGCATTGTTGCTGCTTAGCCAGCGATGAGGACAGATGATCCTTTTCCGGTGGTGACACTGGGATATTATACTGCTCTTACTACAACCAATACCATCTAAAAATAAAACAAGTACCGAAAGAAAGTCTAGTGTAGTATTAGGATCCTTTCTGGTCGTTCCTGAACTGTTGTTCATTCGTCAAAATTGTAATCCTTTCTCAGAAGATTGGTGTTAATGTCAGCAGCGTTTCCTGTTTATCACACAGAGAGAATGAGAGAGAGAGAGTGTATGTGTGTGTGAGTGTGTGAGTGAGTGTTTGTGTGTGTGTGTGTGTGTGTGTGTGTGTGTGTGTGTGTGTGTGTGTGTGTGTTGTGTGTGTTCTCGTCCCACCCCCCCTTTTTTTCTTCTTTTATATTTGTTTTCTTTGAACATAGAAAATAGAATTTGCTGTCTCTGTCTCTCTGTCTCTCTCTGTCTCTCTCTGTCTCTGTCTCTCTCTCTGTCTCTCTCTGTCTCTCTCTCTCTCTGTCTCTCTGTCTCTCTGTCTCTGTGTCTCTGTGTCTCTGTCTGTCTGTCTGTCTGTCTGTCTGTCTGTCTGTCTGTCTGTCTCTCTCTCTCTCTCTCTCTCTCTCTCTCTCTCTCTCTCTCTCTCTCTCTCTCTCTCTCCCTCTCTCTCTCTCCACTCTGTGTAATAATTATACAAATCATGTTATTGCTGCGGAGTTCTGTTTTGGTCAAACTATTTTCTGCATGTGTGTTAACGGTCTCTCCGAACACGTAACTGATTAGAATATCGTCGGAACTCCTTTCTACGAATGATAATTCCATCCATTCGTTCGGAACAATTCTTGAATCAGTTTGGAGTCCTAAACCAGTAGATTTTCGGGGTAATCCCCTTTGT
>JABMCL010000733.1:650000-655000 GCA_018857735.1 Alviniconcha marisindica | reverse complement strand
TAGCTCGGATGTACAGACCACCAAACGCAGGCCACCAATCATAGGTTGGGTGTACAGAATACCAAACAAACAGTTAGTTCGTTAGAGCTCGAAAGACGTCACAACAGCACAACAGCAAAGACCCGAATCGCCTCCTGTGATTCTCATCTGGCATATGCCAGTAAACGCCGAAGGTACATACATCCAACGAAAGTCTACAAGCTCGAGAAAATTCTACAGGACACCGTCAACTGTCACAGCCTGCCTGCCACATCGCTCAGGTGGCTTTGTAGTTTTGCCTCGGGTTGTTCGTAGTCTAGTCAGGTCATTCGGTGCACTTGAAGAAAACAGTGTTCTGAATTCGATACAGAAAAAACAACAACATGCCTTTGTACTTGTAAAGCAAAAAAAAATACTAGCTTTTCTTGCAGCATCAAACGACTTCGCATGACTTCGCAGCTCCCTGGCTTCAGTGGATATTAATTCTCCCTTGCCTCAGGAAAAAAATTATGCGACGTCCTGGGAAACGCGCTTCTATTTTGTTCTCACTGGATTATTTCGGTGCTACACGACATCCTGCGTAAAGGTTCCCAGTTTTTGTGTACAGTCTCGGGTGGAGCCGACGTCTGCGAATGAACACTTCTGGTCCATTTAACGTCTTTTGAGACAGTTTTTTTTTCTGAACGTAGTTGGTTGGCTAGTTCTTGGACTTTAATGTCCAGTCAAGCGCGCAGTGTGACCTCAGGGCGAATTGTAGAGGAATCAGAGGCTGCAGTGCAAACACACATTTTAGAAGCGAAAGGGATAAGAGGCGCCTTTTGTTTTTGTTGCTGTTGTTTTGTTTTTGTCTCGTTTGGCGCGGTGGGGGGGGTGGGGGGGGGGGGGGGGGGGGGGGGGGGGTTGTTGTTGTGTGTGTCTGTCTGTGTGTTGTGTGTGTGTTGTTGTTGTTGTTGTTTTATGTGTATGTGTGTTTGTTTTGTTTTGTTACTTTTGTTGTTGGTTTTGTTTTCGTGTGTGTGTGTGTGTGTGTGTGTGTGTGTGTGTGTGTGCGTGCGTGCGTGCGTGCGTGCGTGCTGTCGGCATTTCCCGCCTACACACTCCTTTTCGCGTACGGACACAACCGGGTATACCGGCAGAATGCTGCTGGAGCCGCACCGGTTGAACGCACTACAAGCACGAGGTTCACGGCTATAGCGGTCATCCCGTGCAGCTCCTGTCGATGCCGTCATTTTCAGAGCGAGGAACACTGACCCACTTACTCGCCCCCTGGCCAAATTGCCCGTGCCCAAAGTGCTGCCAAATTGCCCGTGCCCAAAGTGCTGCCAAATTGCCCGTGCCCAAAGTGCTGCCAAATTGCCCGTGCCGAAAGTGCTGCCAAATTGCCCATTGCCGAAACTCGGCCAAATTGCACATTGCCGAAAGTGGTGCCATATTGCACATTGCCGAAAGTGGTGCCATATTGAACCGTGCCGAAAGTGCTGCCATACTGCACCGTGGCGAAAGTGCTGCCATACTGCACCGTGCCGAAAGTGGTGCCAAATTGCACTGTGCCGAAAGCACTGCCAAACCGCACATTGCCGAAAGCGCTGTCATACTGCACATTGCCGAAAGCGCTGCCATACTGCACCGTGCCGAAAGTGGTGCCAAATTGCACTATGCCGAAAGTACTGCCAAACCGCACATTGCCGAAAGCGCTGTCATACTGCACATTGCCGAAAGCGCTGCCATACTGCACCGTGCCGAAAGTGGTGCCAAATTGCACTGTGCCGAAAGCGCTGCCATACTGCACATTGCCGAAAGCGCTGCCATACTGCACATTGCCGAAAGCGGTGCCATACTGCACCGTGCCGAAAGCGGTGCCAAAATGCACCGTGCCGAAAGCCCTGCCATATTGCATCGTGTCAAAAATGCTGCCATATTGCACTGTGCCGAAATTGCTGGCATAGTTAGTTAGTTAGTTAGTTAGTTAGTTAGTTAGTTAGTTAGTTAGTTAGTTAGTTTAGTTCTCTGAGCCCAATCAGATCAACACACAGGCGAGTCAATTAGCCTTCGAAAGACGTCACACAAGCACAGCAACAAAGACACGAGTCGCCTACGGTCAGTCTCACCTGGCATGCGAGTAAACACAAGTAAATACATCCTCATATAAGAGGATCATACATCTGGTGGAGTTAACGTACCTTGTATTTACTCGCATGCCAGGTGAGAGTTACCGTAGGCTACTCGGGTCTTTGTTGTTACGTTTGTGTGACGTTTTTCGAGCGCTAATTAACTCCCTTGTGTGTTGATTCTGCACGAGCGCACTGGGCTCGTTCTGTTTCAGATTCAGACTCAAGGTTTGGTGGGTTAAACTTGTTTAACGCCGAGCTGTCTGTCTCCGAAGGGGTTCCGGCGGGGACCCAGGTCCAGGGGGCAGAGAAAGACTATGCCTTACGCTACAGTGCCACTGCATCACCAGAATGACTCACGCATTAAAACGGGCAGCGATGTTTTAGCGATTAATTAATTGTGGGGGGCAAATTAAGTCACAAGACAGTGAGTGCATGTTCACAAGACCGCAGCGTTTGAAGAGAGATCAGAGGAGAACGGAAGCAGAACTGAACCGAGGTCCTTCTGCTTACCTGCCTATGACGCCTTACCGCTGGGCCAAAACGGCCCACACTGTGAATGCGAGACTGCCGCGGAGGAAAGTCATAATATCGATGACCATTTCTAAAGCGCCTGCCCCTGCGGCTCAAAGTGCTGAACAAACACTATCACGTAATGTATGTCGAGACGGAGACTGTTGTCAGTTTGACAAACAGCTAACACGTAGTGTACAAATCAACATGGCTTTAAACGTAACAAGATGCACACAGACACGAAGCGCACGAGCAGGGAAGTCTTGAGCGTAGGTACGCCTGGTGCCGAAGAGATGCGGCATGGAGATCAAGCCCGCCCCTGCCCTACTCCTCAACACGATAACTGGCACACGAGGTTTTTGTTGACGCAGTTGTCTTGTGGCAACTGATATAGGGCAGACGATCTTTTTTGTTTATGCAGTTGTCCTGTGTCAGCTCATATATTGCACACGAATTTTGCTGTTGTTGACGCATTTGTCCTGTGGCAACTGATACATGGCACACGAATTTTGTTGTTGTTGACGCATTTGTCCTGTGGCAACTGATACATGGCACACGAGATTTTGTTGTTGATGCGGCTCTCCTGTGCCAACCGATACATGATGTTTTATATCCTCAACCGAATTTACTTTGTTCCCAACTTTTTTCTTCTTCTTTTTTTTGAGGTACTTTCATTGCTGTAAGTGTACGCTTTTTTTCTTCTTCTGCTCATGACAACGTATTTTCCCTTTGGGAAATTCGAGTCATGATTGCATAGCCTATTTCCCATTGGGAAATTCAAATCCCCCCATGAACCTGTCCCTCACCATCGAGAAAAGCCAGCTACAACAAGGTCGTTCTCCAAGTCTACCATTCGATTCCTAATAGTAGAGGCACTTCCATAGAATACTTCTTTTGGGAGGTGGGGCGGGGGGGGGGGGGGAGCGGGTTGCTGGGGGGGGGGGGGGGCGAGTGGGTTGCTGGGGGGTGGTGGTGCGGAGAAGGATGTTGTTCTGTGCAATCCTTATTGTGCACTGGGGACACCGGGGCGTTTCGTTTCATTCCACTGACTGCCGGACCAGCCAGACAAGGTTCAGACCCAACAGGGCGAACAGCGCCCTCGGGGGAATGGCGGATTAGTCATGACTCTGTCTGTCTGTCTGCACAGTGTGTGTGTGTGTGTGTGTGTGTGTGTGTGTGTGGGCGCGCGCGCACGCACGCGCATTCGTATGTGCGTGCGTGTGTGTGTGTGTGTGTGTTGTAGTCGCCGTAGGTGCGCGCGCGCGCATGTCGTGCGGGTGTGTGTTCGTGTGTGTGTTTGCAGTGTGTGTGTTGTGTGTGTTTGCGTGTGTTGGTGTGTGTGTGGTGTGTGTGTGTGTGTGTGTGGTGTGTGTGTGTGTGTGTGTGTGTGTGTGTGTGTGTGTGTGTGTGTGTGTGTGTTTTGTACGGATTAAATCTTGAAAATATGCAAATTTAAAAATTGTGTAAGCGATTCGGACCCGTGCAAGTTAGGTGCTCTAAGTACATCTACCCATTTTTATTACTACGTACCGGTCTGCACACCGCCGGCGCCTCACACACCAAGCTGCGACTTCCGGCCTTTCCTCCCTGGTCCAAGCGCGGGAAAGCCATGGCAGGCCCCTCGTCTGAAGCGTTCTGGCGCGGCCTTTGACTATCCTGATCGAAGGTCTCGAGCTGCCAATCACCCGAGATGCGTCACCCATCGAAAAGGCCGATAATATTCCGCACGAAAAGCCTGGAGAGCAGGCGCCGCGCAAGTCTGGCTCACGGGCTTAAATAATAATAATAATAATAATCATAGATAACTTTTGTATAGCGCTATTCTATGGTGTACCCAAACTCACTGCGCTTTACAACATTCTCCAACATTTTCTAAGTTTCACAAACATAACACATATAATTATGACAACTAACAATGTATAAAATACAAGTACATGTGCCATATGAGAAACAGCAATATATAAAGAAAATGAATCATTATATTACTACCTAACCCTTAATTCCATCTCTCCCAGTCCCCACCCCCCCCCCCAACTGACACACATGCACACATGCAAACACACACACACACACACACACACACACACACACACACACACACACACACACACACACACACACACACACACACACACGAATATGAAACAGGTAGCGCAGCAACGGAGTGAACGATTGGTGGATTTTGAAAACAGGACCTTCAAAATAACCGATGTCGTTCGCTTGGTTGATGGCAAGGGGTATGGCAAGAGGTACATCTCGCTTGGGCAAATTAAAGGTTCGTTTAAGCGCTGAAATCACATTCAGATCATCGTGTAAGTTTAGCTCACAGGCTTAAAGCATAGCAACGGAGTGAAAGATTTGTGGGTTTTGAAAATAGGACCTTCCAAATAAGCGATGACG
>JABMCL010000733.1:637500-642500 GCA_018857735.1 Alviniconcha marisindica | reverse complement strand
GCAATAACTTGTTGCTCGTGCAATAGGATGCCCCCAAAACGCATTTTTTCCACGAACTCGCGATCTTCTGATCAGCCAAAACACGACGCAGACACTTTTTTTCCCACCCTCCATCCCCTTTCCCCGGTAATTTTTGCAACTGCAACAGTGGTGACATTTGTACTGCTTCGCAATTCTGGGTTCAGTTTCCATTGTTATACACAGCGTAAAGCAAAGCTTACTCAGAAATCGGCCCCGGAAGTGACGCTGCGACCTCTCGCGACTTCTTGCGCGAAAGATTACAAAGGGCATTCACTCGTGCAAACCAGCTTCACTGAACCGCCCAATACTTCACACAGTGATAGGAATGGATAGCGCTGCTCTTGCGGCTGTTGTTTTGCCTTACCCGGGTACGGCATTTCCCGCAGAAAACAATAAAACACTTTTTTTTTTCTTTTTTTTAATGTCGCACATGACTAAATGTACATTAGCTGACGAGTTAATTATCCCATGTACATCCGGTTTTCAAGGATTTGAAGTACAGCGTATACATCTCCCTGCGCCGTTGTTGTAGGTGTTCTGTTGTTGCATTCCATAAAGATCGAGCTTTGAACAAGACGAGACTAATTGTAGTTTCGAGGATGTACCTCTGGTGGAGTTCTGTTTACACGCATGCCATGTGAGAGTTACCGTAGGCGACTCAGGTCTTTGTTGTTGTGCTTGTGTTACGTATTTCGAGAGTTAATTAACTCCCTTGTGTGTTGTTCTGAGTAAAATCTGACGTAACGTGCTATTCAAATAGCTGCCAAACCAGCTGCTTGTTCCAAGTGAGGAGATTAATTATTGTAATACTTCTTCACGTGCCTGTGCTAGCATATTGCTCCATTTTGTCCGAAATTTTGTTAGTTTCGTCACAGTGCATACCAGTCTCAGTCAACCGGACCAGACTGATGTCTTTAGTCCATATTGTTGCCTGTGGGACTTGGTGGTCCAGATTACGTGCCCAACTTGGCAATGGCGGCACAAACAGTGACTCCGGGATGGGCTTCGGTGGAATATTTCAATTTTGCAATAGCTGATTAAATAAATCTAATCTCGGTCTTACTTATAGCCTTGAGCAAGGCCGACTGTGTTCAAGTACTGTAATGATCGGACTTGTTGTTGATCATCTGCAGCAAAACTACGCATGCGCGTGGGCGCGCAAGCACGTACCTACACTCACATACACAAAGAGTCTCTCTCTCTCTCTCTCTCTCTCTCTCTCTCTCTCTCTCTCTCTCTCTCTCTCTCTCTCTCTCTCTAATAAATAATGCCTGTAATTTGATATCTATTCATCAGTAGCTTAGCAAGGAGTAGTTGTTAGACAGGTTTCTGACTGAACCTAAACTACAGTCCTTGTAAAATAACGTTTTCGAGTTCGAGTTCGCTCCTCTCTCTCTCTCTCTCTCTCTCCTCTCTCTCTCTCTCTCTCTCTCTCTCTCTCTCTCTCTCTCTCTCTCTCTCTCTCTCTCTCTCTCTCTCTCTCTCTCTCTCTCTCTCTCTCTCTCTCTCTCTCTCTCTCTCTCTCTCTCTCCCCCCTCTCTCTCTCTCTCCTCTCTTCTCTCTCTCTCTCTCTCTCTCTCTCTCCTCTCTCTCTCTCCTCTCTCTCCTCTCCCCTCTCTCTCTCTCTTCTCTCTCTCTCTCTCCTCTCTCTCCCTCTCTCTCTCTCTCTCCCCTCTCTCTCTCTCCTCCCTCTCTCTCTCTCTCTCCTCTCTCTCTTCTCTCTCTCTCCTCTCCTCTCTCTCTCTCTCTCTCTCTCTCTCTCTCTCTCTCCTCTCTCCCCCCCCTCTCTCTCTCTCTCTCTCTCTCTCTCTCTCTCTAACATGCACATACGTGCGCGCACAGACAGACGCACACACGCTCACGCTCGCGCACCAGACAAAGCAACAAAGTAGACGAGTATACTGGTCTGGGAAGAAAGGCAAAAATCAGCTCTTATCATCTTTGTTTGCTTTTTATTAAAATCTGATTCCAGAGACAGTCGAACGCGGGCTTCTACATGGTGAAATGAAGGTGGTCAAATCCTAGAAAAGCTGTTTGGTACAGTCTACATTTTACCCGCTTGCTATTTTTCGTTCTGTTCTTTCCTTCCGCAGGATATACTTGCAGTCCACTGCGTCAGATGAACCGGACTGTCCTTTGAAGTGCTACACCTCAAAGCATCCGTGTATCTTCTGTTGAACCGCAGCTCAGTCTGGCCAGGTTAAATCCGCCTCTTTCGCTTAAAGCACAGTTAATAATTTCAGTCCTGCAGGATATGACTGGCTGTCTGCTGAAGGAGAGTTGCAGTCCCGTATGATGTGCCTGACTTTCTGCTGAAGAAGTGTTGCAATCCTGCATGATGTGACTGTCTTCTGAAGGACTGTGCGGTCCTGCGGGATGTGACTGGCTGTCTGCTGAAGGATCGTTACAGTCCTGTGACTAGATGTCTGCAGAAGGATCGTGAAGTCCTGTAGGATGTGACTGACTGCCTGCAGAAGGAGCTTGCAGTTCTGCAGGATGTGACTGTCTGTATGCCGAAGGAGCGTGCCGTCCTGCAGGGTCTGCAGAAGAATCGTGCAGTCCTGCAGGGTGTGACTGACTGTCTGCTGAAGGAGCTTTCAGTCCTGCCGGATGTGACTGGCTGTATGCCGAAGGAGCGTGTAGTCCTGCAGGTCTACGGAAGGATCATGCAGTCCTGCAGGGTGTGATTGACTGTCTGCTGAAGGAACTTGCAGTCCTGCAGGATGTGACTGGCTGTATGCCGAAGGAGCGTGTAGTCCTGCAGGTCTACGGAAGGATCATGCAGTCCTGCAGAGTGTGATTGACTGTCTGCTGAAGGAACTTGCAGTCCTGCAGGATGTGACTGTCTGTATGCCGAAGGAGCGTGCAGTCCTGCAGGGTGTGACTGGCTGTCTGCTGAAGGAGTGCGTGTGCAGTCCTGTAAATATGTGACTGATGCCCGCTAAAACAGCTTGCAGTCGGTGAGGCTGTCACTCGATCGCTATCTCCTAAAGGGGTGTTGAGTCCTGCCGGATATGTGGACGTCTGCTGCAGGAGCGTGCAGTCCTGCAGGTACTGGCTGAAACGAGACCGACTGCGGTCACAAAGTCTTTCACCTTTGACTGTAAGTAGCTTTTCTTTCTTTGTTGCGTTCAGTGCTTTGCATACTGTGTTCATTTATTGGGTAATGTCAGATATCCCAAGTAATTGAAGATCACCTTGTGTGTGTGTGGGGGGGGGGGTGCATGCGTGCGTGCGTGCGTGCGTGCGTGCGTGCATTCGTTGGTGTGTGTGTGTGTGTGTGTGGTGTGTGTGTGGTGTGTGTGTGTGTGTGTGTGTGTGTGTTCTGTAAGTGCATGTGCCTGTGTGTGTGTGTGTGTTCTGTGAGTGCATGTGCCTGTGTGTGTCTGTGTGTGTGTCTGTGAGTGAGTGTGTGTGTGTGTGTGTGTGTGTGTGTGTGTGTGTGTGTGTGTGTGTGTGTGTGTGTGTGTGTCTGTGTGTGTCTGTGTGTCTGTGCGTGCTTTAGTGGTAGCTTTGAAATAAACCTAATATTGTGTATTATTAGTATCTCGGTTTGCGTCGTGTAAAGATTCATTTGTTTACCGTTTATGCTGTTTGAAAAACAAAGTCATCGGTCTCAACTGATTTAACTTTGAACACGTAACTAAGTAAGTCGATTTTGCGTGAAGGTCGAATTTCCCACGCTTGAATATCCTCTGTCACAGTGCTTTACGAAAGAGGACACGTGGTCTGGATCTGGATTAATAGACGATTTCCGGAAATAACAGGCAAAGATAAGTTGACAGTGTTTTCTTACTCCAGGAGAGTGAAGTCCCCTGAATGGAAGCGGCAGCTGAGAAGATCCGATCTGCGACAGTTTTAGATCTTCAGGCGTGGACCTATTATAATTTATACTAGACTACCAGCTGGGGGAACCTACTATCCGATCTGCATGTTCCCCTCGAACAGTGAGCGCTTGATCGGCATTTCTGATGCCTTTTCTGCCTTTGTTTACGGGTATCCGTCATCTTGCCCACGTGCTCGCTGTACCCCCAACAAAAGCGTGACTACTCTGCGCGACACCCGCAGCATGGACCTGTATATATATATATATATATATATATATATATATATATATATATATATATATATATATATATATATATACAGGCCATGGCTGTAGGCACTTACCGAGTGCAGTCCCCTGGATTTCCGAAGATCGTCTATTACATCACAGGAACGATTCACGGCTAACGTTGCAACCATTTTTGTTATTGTTCGCATAATTGCAGCGGTCACCATTTTTGTTGCTGTGCTGGTAGTAGTGATGTTGCTACTGGTGTTATTGGTTAGAATTAAGTTGTTTTTACCGGCCTGACAGATAACCTGTTACTTTTTGAATGTGCATCATTTGGCCTAGCTCAAAATCGCAGTACGACCTTTCGTAAGTCCAATATAAAAATCGTATTTTTGTTTGGATTTGTACAGCTATTCTAACCCATGATTATCGTTTACGAATGGCGCTGTGGAACAGTGACTTCTTTATTGTCGTCGTCGTCTTTTAACCCCGCTCCCCGCCCCTCTCTCTCTCTCTCTCTCTCTCTCTTCTCTCTCTCTCTCTCCTCTCTCTCTCTCTCCTCTCCTCCCCTCCTCCCTCCTCTCTCGCCTCTGTACTGTCTCTCTGTCTCTCTGTCTCTCTCTCTCTCTCCTCTGTCTCTCTCTGTCTCTGTCTGTCTGTCTGTCTCTGCTGTCTGTCTGTCTGTCTGTCTGTCTCTGCTCCTCTCTCTCTCTCTCTCTCTCTCTCTCTCTCTCTCTCTCTCTTCTCTCTTCTCCCTCTCTTCTCCTCTGTCTTCTGTCTGTCTCTTCTCTCTTCTGTCTCTCTTCTGTCTCTCTCTCTTCTGTCTCTCTCTCTCTCTCTCTCTCTCTCTCTCTCTCTCTTCTCCTCTCTCTCTCTCTCTCTCCTCTCTCTCTCTCTCCTCTCTCTCTCTCTCTCTCGTCCT
>JABMCL010000733.1:625000-635000 GCA_018857735.1 Alviniconcha marisindica | reverse complement strand
CACACACACACACACACACACACACACACAGCAAATCGTATGTTGAAATGTTCACCAATAATCCGAAACTCCTCAACAGGTCGTTAAAAAAACAAAAGGTCAAATTCATCCCAGGTATTGTAAGTTTCATTTCCAGAAGTTGAGGACTTCATCTCAGGTAGTGAAAAGTTCATCCCAAAAGCACGGTGGTTTCATCTCAGGTGGTGGAGGTTAGATAGATAGTTACCAGTAATTGGATGTACAGGGTCACCCCAGGACTAGGTGGCGGGGTTTTCAAGGCAGAATAAGTTGCTGATTTCGTCTCAGGTAACCAGCTTAAATTTCTACACGGAGTCGTTGGTTTCATCCCATTAGTGTTATTCAATTTCTTCCCAAAAGGTCCATGATCTTATCCCAGGTGGCGATTTCGTTCTAAACAGTGTACGCTTCATCCCTGCACTTGTGTAGTTTCCTCACAAGCAATGACGTAAAAATGTCGTTAACGAAGTTAATGATTTCGTCACAGGAAATGTAAGTTCCGTCTCAGAAGATTACCTACCTACCTACCTACCTACCTACGTACCTACCTACCTACCTACCTACCTACCTGCCTGCCTGCCTATAATACATACATACATACATACCTATCAGCCTACCTACCTCCCAACCTACTCACCTACCTACGTACCTACCAACCTACCTGTCTGCCTACCCACTCACCTACCTGTCTGCCTGCCTGCTTGCTTGCCTGCTTGCGTACGTATAGCTGTTTACTAACTCACCCACTCACTTTCTTATTCACTACTTACTTACTTACTTTACCCTCACGGGTGTTTTAAAATATGGAGTAGGTAACTATAACCAAACCCTCTCCCTACTTTATAACTGCGTCAGTTGCTGAGAACGCAGTTTCCTTCCTGGCCCACCCGGAATAAAATATATATATATAGGTCACCTACAGGTCATCCAGACTGCTCGTCGTCGCAGACATTTAAAGTAGGTCCCCGTGGTGAGTGCCTGCGGAATATGCATAGGCTCCAAAACATGTGTTGCTGTGCATCATGACAGTCAGTCAGTGAGATGCAGACCTGTGCGCTGAGTTCAGGAGCTGTGTGAGAGTCGAGGTGGACGTCCTGGATTCCCCGTCCCCGTGGTGAGTGCCTGCGGAATATGCATATAGGCTCCAAAACATGTGTTGCTGTGCATCATGACAGCTAGTCAGTGAGATGCAGACCTGTGCGCTGAGTTCAGGAGCTGTGTGAGAATCGAGGTGGACGTCCTGGACTCCCCGTCCCTAACAGACCAGACGGTCCCTGCGGACCTGTGCGCTGATAAACTGTGCTTTAATTTTGTGCTGAGTACGTTTCAGCCGAATTTGCTTGAAATTATTTTTCTCGGTTGTAAGTATAAGTACAGTGCTAATAATATTGAGGTGCTTGTCACTGTGTTTGCTGTTGGTTGTGGTGTGTTTAGAACTGTGAGCCAGCTTTTTGCTTGTGTTCTAGTGACTTCCTGTTTGACCTGGTATGGAGTAACTGCGACTGTGTGATTCGTCCTGAGGTGAACCTGTGCATTATTAAATTTGGTTGTGTACTGTCGTAATATTTGAGCCTCACACATGTATCATGTAAGGATTCGGCGCATTCGAAATGCATATTTTATTATCACCATTACTGTTACTGTTATATTGTTGTTGTCGTTGTTGTTAACTATAACTAACCGATTGACGTGAACGTCCCGGTTGGCTGGATGAAGGTAACTATATGCTTTGAAGCAACTATATATATATAACTGCTTCAGTGGCTCCATGATGCAGTAAGTATATAAGTTGGTGTTTTGTGCCCAGTCAACCGGTACGGTTGTATCAGGGCGAACCATGATGCAGCCGATAATATTTAACCCAAAACCTGGCGTCCCTCGAGCCCTTTTGAGTCGGGGACTATTACCCTGATTGGTCTGCCATCTCACGTGATGTAGGAGGAGATTGGAGGCAGGCTATACCTCGGGAAACGCTCAGCATGACGGCACGGCTACAGCGCCGTCATAGATAGCGGTAATTTGATCACTCCGCCAACAACAACAGATGGGGGGCGATACTGTGACAGCAGGCAATTTTCACAACGTTCTGAGTATGATCACAAGTGCATCTCGGCCATACAACTCCGTCTTCCGTATTGTCGGGTATCGATGTTACAGGGAGGTGGGTGAAGGGTGCTGTTGAGTCGTGGGGTGTCGTGTTGAATCAGCGAATGGTTTCGTCAGTCACAGCCTCGGAATGAATTACGTTCCTGCCGAGGAGTTCAGCGCTGGTTAGGTTACGTCAAGGAAACTCCACTCTCGTCGTGTTGTGGAGGAGTGTGCAGTCCGACTTGCTTCCCCCTTAGATCTGCGCGGTGGGGGAGGGGGAGGGGGAATTATCAATACATGGAAGAAAGCATAGACACAGGTTATCGTGGAATCAATGTTAAACAAACAGGATAACTTGGGCTGACGAGACACCCACAGAGACCTGATTGTGACAATACACACACACACGCACTCACGCACGCACGCACTCACGCACACGCACGCACGCACGCACGCACACACACACACACACACACACACACACCACACACACACACACACACACACACACACACACACACACACACACACACACACACACAGAGGAGCGATAGGGTTAGACTTCCGCTTAGGAAGACTACACGATACCTCCATTTGTTTATTCCAACGCCTACTTCAGACACACAGTCAAAAAGCAAGGAAATAAACACAACAGGCATCGGCTGAAGATGGCGGTGCGGGGACGACGAAGCGGGGTGAGATGGAGGAATGTTGAAAAGTGACATTGGGAACCGGAGGCCTAGTATCTTTTCTGCGGGTGAATGGCAACCTGGAAGAATCAGAACACGGGTCGTTGGTGCAATATGTCTCATCTTAGAATAATCATGTCCCCAGGTGCGAGTGGATGGCAGCCTGGATGAGTGAGAACACGGGTCGTTGGTTCAATGTCTTATGTGTGTATAGTATGTGTTCCAAGATGCCATTGGCTGGTTACCAGGAAAAATCAGAACACGGGTCGTTGGTGCAATGTCTCATCTTAGAATAATTATGTCCCAAGGTGCGAGTGGATGGCATTATGAAAGGGCTGAGAATACGGGTCATTGGTGCAATGTCTCATGTGTAGTATAATATATGTGTTCCAAGGTGCGAGTGGATTGCAGCCTGGAAAAATCAGGACACGGGTCGTTAGTGCAATGTCTCATCTTAGAATAATGATGTCCCAACGTGCGAGCGGATGACACCCTGGATGAGTGAGAACACAGGTCGTTGCATGATGCAATGTCTTATGTGTAGTATGTGTTACAAGGTGCCAGTGGATTGCAATCCGGAAGAATTAGAACACGGGTCGTTGGTACAATGTCTTACTGATGCGTATATAATACGTTCCAAGGCAGACCGTTTAAGTTTCTCACTGGATTACTAATGTTGTCTTGAAACGGTTAATCAAACAGGTTCAAACTCAAAATTATACGTTCCAAGGTGCATCGTTTAATTTTCTCAATGGATTACTAATGTTGTCTTGTAACGGTTAATCAAACAGGTTCAAACTCGAACTCATACGTTCCAAGGTAGATCGTTTAAGTTTCTCACTGGATTACTAATGTTGTCTTGAAACGGTTAATCAAACAGGTTCAAACTCGAACTCATACGTTCCAAGGTACATCGTTTAATTTTCTCAATGGATTACTAAAGTTGTCTTGTGACGGTTTATCAAAAAGGTTCAAACTCAAACACTAGCCGGTCCAAATAGTGTCTCTGGTTAAATCGTGGTCTGAATGTATTAATAAGGAAACTCTTCGTAAAAGGGCCGAAGGTTCGGGTCTTCCAAGAATGGGATTTGGCCATTGCTTCCATTTCTAAACCGGTGATGGCTCGATCTGCTTTATTTTGGTCCTTGTGCACTGTTTGCGCTTGGCCGAATGTTTGTACTTTTAGATTAGTTTCTAAAGTATATACTGGGTGTTCTTGTACCATGTGTCACCCGGATGCTTTTGTACCACGTGTCTTCTTGTACCATGTGTCACCCTGGTCACCCTGATGCTCTTGTACCACGTGTCTTCTTGTACCATGTGTCACCCTGGTCACCCTGATGCTTTTGTACCACGTGTCTTCTTGTACCATGTGTCACCCTGGTCACCTTGTTGCTCTTGTACCACGTGTCTTTTTGTACCATGTGTCACCCTGGTGCTCTTGTACCACGTGTCTTCTTGTACCATGTGTCACCCTGGTCACCCTGTTGCTCTTGTACCATGTGTCTTCTTGTACCATGTGTCACCCTGGTGCTCTTGTACCACGTGTCTTTTTGTACCATGTGTCACCCTGATGCTCTTGTTCCACGTGTCTTCTTGTACCACGTGTCACCCTGGTCACCCTGTTGCTCTTGTACCACGTGTCTTCTTGTACCATGTGTCACCCTGGTGCTCTTGTACCACGTGTCTTCTTGTACCATGTGTCACCCTGGTCACCCTGATGCTCTTGTACCACGTGTCTTCTTGTACCATGTGCCACCCTGGTCACCCTGATGCTCTTGTACCACGTGTCTTCTTGCACCATGTGTCACCCTGGTCACCCTGATGCTCTTGTACCACGTGTCTTCTTGTACCATGTGTCACCCTGGTCACCCTGATGCGTTTGTGCCACGTGTCTTCTTGTACCATGTGTCACCCTGCTCATCTTGTACCATATGTCACTCTGGTGTTTCTCTAACATGTGTCGCCCTGGTGTTCTTGTACCATATGTCACTCTGGTGTTTCTGTACCATGTGTGTATCACCTAACATCAGTTTTCTCTTCCTTTGTCTCGCCCTGATATGACGGTATACTGGTTGACTGGGTGTTGGTTGAAGCAACATGTATCTCATATATAGCAATACATTAAAAACAGAATAGTTGGACCGTGCAACAAGCAAGACTGTTAAACAGCTACAACTCTCCGCGGGTAGGTCGCCTAACATCAGTTTTCTCTCCTGCCTTCCACCATAGAAAAGTGGCCATTTCCTTGATGCTTCCCTTCGAAATTCCAAATGCGATTTGCATGCTCGGAGAAGTATGGAAGTCTCTTCCTGCAGGAGCAGTAAGTACCACCTACGGTGGTTATTTGCGCGTTAAGCAGAGCGCGTTGACTGGCGGCTTCCAGCACTCGGGTCCTTTCAGCTGATTTGACGGATTGTGGTAAAATACGTCCATTAGTCTAGCAATCATCGTCGAATGAAGATCGACCAGGAGGGTTCACACGCATCACATCGTTCGCCAGGCTCCGCCTCTGCCCCCTTGTAGCCACGTTATAGATTCCGGGAAAGTGAAAAGTGTCTGGGCCGTTTCTATGTACACAAGAAAGTCGAAGGTGTTTTGCGACTTGTGATCGACCGAAAGTGTCAGCGTGATGAATTCATGTTCACGTTTCCGCCGGCGCGATTTACCATGAAGGCCGTCTGTCCTTCGCTGACAACTGTGAAGTGAAGTTGAGGCAAGAAGCACGTTTTAGCATGGAAGCTGTCCTTCGCTGACAAGTGTGAAGTGAAGTTAATAAGACAAGAGGAGCGTTTTAGCATGGAAGCTGTCCTTCGCTGACAAGTGTGAAGTTAAGTTAAGGCAAGAAGCGCGTTTTAGCATGGAGGCTGTCCTTCGCTGAAAAGTGTGAAGTTAAGTTAAGGCAAGAAGCGCGTTTTAGCATGGAGGCTGTCCTTCGCTGACAAGTGTGAAGTGAAGTTAAGGCAAGAAGAACGTTTTAGCATGAAGGCTGTCCTTCGCTGAAAATTGTGAAGTTAAGTTAATAAGTTTTAGCATGAAAGCTGTCTGTCCTTCGCTGACAAATGTAAAGTTAAGTTCATAAAGCAAGAGCCGGGTTTTAGCATGAAGGCTGTCCTTCGCTGACAAATGTGAAATTAAGTTAAGGCAAGAAGCACGTTTTAGCATGGAGGCTGTCCTTCGCTGAAAAGTGTGAAGCTAAGGCAAGAAGCGCGTTTTAGCATGAAGGCCGTCCTTCGCTGACAAGTGTGAAGTTAAGGCAAGCAGCACGTTTTAGCATGGAGGCTGTCCTTCGCTGACAAGTGTGAAGTTAATGTAATAAGGCAAGAGGAGCGTTTTAGCATGAAGGCTGTCCTTTGCTGGCAAGTGTGAAATTAAGTTAAGGCAAGAAGTGCGTTTTAGCATGAAGGCTGTCCTTTGCTGACAAGTGTGAACTTAAATGAAGTTAAGGCAAGAAGTGCGTTTTAGCATGAAGGCTGTCCTTCGCTCCCAAGTGTGAAGTTAAGTCAATAAGGCAAGAAGCGCGTTTTAGCATGAAGGCTGTCCTTCACTGACAAGTGTGAAGTTAAGTTAAGGCAAGAGGTGCGTTTTAGCATGAAGGCTGTCCTTCGCTGACAAGTGTGAAGTTAAGTTAATAAGGCAACACTCGCGTTTTAGCATGAAGGTTGTCCTTCGCTGACAAGTGTGAAGTTAAAGGGCCCAGAAAGGCAGTTTTAGTTTGCAAAGGAACGTTGAAAATCTACCCAATTTGAAAATCTACCCAATTATGAAAGTCTTGTGTATAACATGACCTTTAAATCTAATAAAATGTCACTGCCATGAATGTAAGTATGTTTACGAAGGAAGAAATGCATGCCGATCAGGCCGAATTTCGTCTGCTGGTTTTAATCTCAAAAGACGCGCGTCACAAACAGACACTGAGGCGAATGGTGAATGAGGCGCGTTTTCACCATCAATCGGTCCACAACGAAAATGCCACGCGAATGTGCGGCCGTGGGATGCGCAGAGCTGCAGACCAAAGGGTCGTTGTTTTCCTTTCACACCTTCCCGAAAGATAGCAGTCGAAGGAAGCTTCATCCTTGGAGATTCGAACTGGAAATTGTTCCAAGTCGGTTACCCTGTGGACACCCACACAGACATGAATATTTTACTCGGTCACGCATCGCCCGGCTTTCGCTAGGTTGATCCTTGATAGATGGAAGGAACTGTCTCTTCTGATGAAACCTCCGTCCTTGCCACTTCTACAAGGAATATATCCAGACCGACCAAAGGACTCAGAAATACATTTTGACACCATGGCACCCAGTGCAAATATTAAAATTAAAAAAGGGGGAAAACCTTTTTCACAGAAAACCCTCCAGCAAAGAAAGGGAAATCAACAAAAGAGGCAAAGTACACACAAATCCTCAGCAAGAATAAAACTCGTAATAAATGCAGAAGAAGAAGAAGAAGGGAGAAAAAGAAAACAAAAACAAAAAACAAATGGACATGGTAAACACGGAGAAAAGAAAGGAAAAACAGGAGGTACAACTATTGAACTACCAACAAATACCCCTGCCTTGTCTAAGAAACAAAACAAAAGCGAGGCAAAAAATCAATAAAACAACCGAGAGAAAAGTAAAAGCCGAAAGGTAAACAGAAACTCGGCTGGCCTGTGCACATTTTAGACCAACGAATAAAGGGCTTAGGGAAAAATAGCGGCACTCTCACGGGGCCGCGCCGAAAGCCACGGCACCAGTCGGTCGACATCGCAGTTTGACCCTAATATGCTCTTTAGCATCTGAGGACATTAAGAAAGAAAGAAGGCAAAGACAGAAAGTCTAACACGAATGCCTACAGCAGAAAAGGCCGTGTAAGAAAGAAAGTGTACACAAATGCCTGTGACAAAAAAATAAAAATAAAGAACAGACCACAAATGCCTATGGCAAAGAAAGAAAGACCAAACTACAAAATAATGTTGATGGCAAACGAAATATGGCTGCCCTAATCAGGCAAGGAAACAGCTGACACCAAATGAAACAAACAAAACAGCTGAAACCACCTCAAAAACGCAAACGGTGGCCTACCTGCAAACATAAGGTGGAAAAAAACACCACCAAATCACAACAGTCTAATAGACTACTGTCTGCAACAAATGAGTTGGACGACTACATTGACTACATTTGTTGCAGCCATAAGAGCACATAGCAAAAATAACTGTGCCGACAAACAGATGGAAAACCAAACTTACCATAACTAACATTAATCTTAACTAACTCTAACTAACCCCTCACTAACCCGGCTTCCATCTAGAAAAATAAAGGCTGCAGACTGATAAAGCAAATCGCTAATCAGGACTACCGATGACAAAGCATCGGGATGGAAACAAATGCAGACGAAAAGAGAAATGCAAAATGGCTACCCTAATCAGGCAAGCTAACAAGCGGGTACGAAGAGATGATAAAAAATAAAAATAAAATAAAAACGCATTGTGGAAGAAAAGAGAGAAAAACAAAACAACAACACTTTCTGAAAAGAAAGAGAGGAGGTAAGAAATGTCAGCGAGCAACGAGACAAAGGCTGGATACACGTAATCCGTGTTCACGATACAATCCATTCAGCCGACAACAACACGGCAGGGCAACAGACGCTCACGAACTACCCCACACAAAGAAAGAATGAGCGGTTCGTTAAACATCGAACTACCCCCGGCCCTCACTCGAACATATAACTCGAGAAACAAAAGTGCAAGCCAAGAGAAAAAACAGTGAATGGCAAGAACCGGCAACTAGCCCAACCCCAAACCCTAACCCAGGGAGGCCACGAAATCGCTAGTTATTGAACTAGAACGAACAAACCTTTTTCATCGTTACATTATGATGAAACAAACAAGGTTAAACTGGGAAAAAAAAAGAAAACACCCAATAAAAGGCAGGCTCCCTGATGAGGTCTAGCCTGTAGTGAAAGCTAGAGTAAACACAACGAAAAGACCGAAACGCCACGCACCTAACAAGGCTCGAAAAGATGAAATAACAAGGTGGAAATAAACAAGGCCCAACCACTGAAAAGGAGTTTCATCCCTGGAGATTTGAACTGGACATTTTTCCAAGTCGGTTGCCTGTGGACACTCACACAGACCCGACTTCCACGTTTGGTTGCTTGTCTGTTTGTGACGTCACTGCCCGACCGTTGATCTTTAGCTTAAAATAGCTCTCGCGAAATCTCGCATTCAAAATGGCGCTGGTTTTGAAACGTTCAGTTGACCGTATTTTCTGACCTTTTTGCCAAAATAAACGCATTCAAACCTAGTCGAGGCCTGTAAAAAGTTTTAAACAAGTGAGTAATAGACTTTCTTCTATTCGAACGTTAGTACGGACCTATATGTTGTTTGAAACGATTTGTAGCGATTTTGTTCCAAAAAACTGCCTTTCTAGGCCCTTTAAGTTAATAAGGCAAGAGGCGGGTTTTAGCATGAAGGTTGTCCTTCGCTGACAAGTGTGAAGTTAATAAGGCAAGGTCTGACCTAAAATTATGAGCGAGCATAGTTTACGTATAGGCTGATGCGCTGATCTTAATCCCATTACCTACACATAATTATAACACATACAGGCGAGTCGTGTCTCCTCTTGTTGTCGCGTAAAAGTTTAATATATGACTTTTTGTACCATGAATCTGGAAAGCGCAATTTTGCCGTAGATTTGCACATTCTTTTGTGGTGTCTTCTTCTTCGTCTTCCGTATAATAGAAGTCATTTCTATAGCGCCGTATCTCACTGACAAGGGTGAGCACACCGCCCTTAGCAAGAGCAACAAAAATGTAGCATAAAACCACAAAATAATATATAAACATCGTATTGTATTTCTCACACACCACACCCTCAGGCCTGCCTGCGCACGCGCGCGCACACACACACACACACACACCACACACACACACACACACACACACGCACACACACACACACACACACAAACACACAACACACACACACACACGCACACACACGCACGCACGCACGCACGCACGCACGCACGCACGCACACACACACACACACACACACACACACACACACACACACACACTACACACTAAAACACAATTTGATCTGTTAGAGCAACGATATGAGCGACCGAGACTTCCGGTTTTGTTGGTGATATTTCCGTGAAAACAGTCGAGCGAGAAACCGTCAAACATCGCTAAACTCCACCAAACAAGGCCAAACATGGCA
>JABMCL010000733.1:620000-622500 GCA_018857735.1 Alviniconcha marisindica | reverse complement strand
GCTGTTTGAGCACCAACAAAAAACTGCTCGTTAGCTGACAGTTTTCTGGACCCTATGGCGTAACTAAATACGGCTGAAGGAAGGATGTCGCAAACCAGTGCTTGGAGTTTGAACCAGTACATCGCTCGGTTGAGAAACAAGCTGCTATTGTGCGTCAAGCAAAATGTCTGACGATCGAGATACGTATTCCTTGCCGTCCTGTTAGCCTGTTATACCTGGCCTGTTATACCCTTAAGCCCGTTCTTAATTGGGCGAACATTTGCTTCTCCGAACATAGTTCGCAGTATTCGTCGAACTTTACTTCGTTTTTTAATTGAGGTCATAGTTTGACGAACATGGTTCGGACAGTTCGACGAACTACGCCTCGTTCTTAACTGGCTTATAGTGAGATGCAAGCTTCGGCCCGAACTTGCGGCAGAAGCGCAGCAGACAGCGTGGTCCAAAATGTAGGCTAAAGTCAAGTCGTCATGTCAATATACTTTAATCATCCCTCACAGGGTAATTCAACTAACTACTATCTCATTCTGGGTCCCAGAGACAAGGCTGCGCCTCGCACAAGTCAACAAATAAACAAATTCGCTTAAGCGAGTGAAGTACCTAGCGATACCGTCATCCTTCTTTTCTTTTCTTTTTCTTTTGTTGTTGTTGCTGTTTTGTTTTTGTTTTTTCTACCTCATCCACAGGAGAGCTCTCCGCTCTCGGCCAATCAGAGGCAAGGTTCGTCGAATAGGGCGAATATTCCCAGAACATGTTGAGCGAAGCTTTCTGGACCCCGAACATAGCTTCGTCGCAGTTGAACGAATACTCCAACTATATTCGCGAAGCAAAAGTTTGCCCAGTTAAGAACCAACTATATTCGCCGAAAACTCCCAACTATATTCGCGAACAAATGTTCGCCCATTAAGAACGGGCTTTGCGTGGTAGTAGAGAAGCATACAGGCCGGTTGGATCCAACTCCGCCCGTGGCTGTGATTGGTCGAACGTTACTGTTGGCCCAGACGGAGTGGGCCTTCTGAACTTCCTGCTGACGCCGCCTGTTTGTCTGTGCAAAGACTGGATCGAGGGACAGGTCAAAGCGCTTTGAGCCGCAGGGTAGGCGCTTAACAAATTTCCCTTATCATTATTAAAGAACTCTAGCAAAAACACGGTCTGTTAAAGGATCTAGCCTTCTCAGATTTGTGGAGAAAACCTTCTTCTTCTTCTTTTTTTTCTTCTTCTTTTTTTAAATCAATGTTATTATTTCAGTTTTGATTTGTCTGTTGCATTATTTTTTTGTCTGTTGCATTGCCGGCTAATTTTACCAAAACAGTACCAAATCAATCCGAGTTATAAAAAAGAAAAAAAGATTGGGATAAAAACCCAACAGACCACAGCTTTTCTCGTGCATTTTTATTTTTTTATTTTTTTAACGCTGCAGTACATCATCAAAAGGTTACTCCACAAAGATAATCGGTGACAAAAATGATTGCGATCCACATACATTTCTTCTGTGACCAGGGGCCCTATGAATCGGGACTACGGTAGGCCAGGCCTAAACCAGAGTCCCTGACTTTAGAGTCCGAGACTTTGAGTTAGGCAAAGTTCGTATACATGGACGTGGACAATGGTCGAGACAACAGAGTCTCTGACTTCGCGCTGATAAGAAAGTGGTCATCACACGCGTCATCGCTTGTGCTAACTTTAGACGGGGCAATCCCATCTGGGCATACGCACCGACACGATTCGTTCACTTCCCTGCGACGTATTTCGCACACGCAAACATCGGTAAACATAAACATTAGGTGAAGGCATGCCTGGCAGGCCCCGATTCTGGATGTGATTCGCCATGTTTTACTTCTGCAACACCAAGCGATCTCGACGAGGTCATTATTCGTAAAAACGCTAATCTATCGACATCTTCGATGGAGTATTCTTCTTGGCATTTACTGAATCGAGTAACCGTAGCATCGTCTGCTGCGTCGGCCATTTTGAACTTGTCAGAAAGGCGAGTGGACGCTGTGAAATCAGGTAGCCTACGCTGTGCAGATGAATTTAAATAACAAGAAAATAAATCAAGTGATAATGTAAGACGTCAAGCAAACTTGCTCTCATAATAATTTGCAAACATTAAATCGTACGATCACATTAATCAGTCATTATGCCTGCGTCGCTCGGCGAGTGCGACCTTTCTTCCCTCCCAAATGAAAGAGCTTTGGCCGACAGAACACCTAGTACTCATTTGACGAAGTAAACGAAAGAAAAAAAAAGAAAAAATTAAAAAGAGAGAGAGAAGCCGCTGGATTCAGACGTAAAGAGGCAACAACAGCAAAAAAAACAAAAAAAAACCAGCTTTCAAAGCATAACAAGGCCAAAAGCAATCATAGTCCCGGGCCTACGACCCGAAATCGCTAGCCTAAATATCGGCTGTTTAAGCCCGAGGTTCGGCCCGGACTTTTGGTGTAGTCCCGGTCCATGGTTACCATTTTGGGGCCATTGTCAATAGCCTTGAGATTTAGGCCGG